>OY759163.1:9058871-9179150 GCA_963662125.1 Diplazon laetatorius | reverse complement strand
TCGTAGATCGTACGTCCTATAGCCGGAGCTTCGTCCATGCGCCTATTGTGTTTACCAGCGAGCCAACAGTCCCGAAGCAGCCTTTTTGGATTGCCAGACCAGGGCGCTACTCTTTCCTTGGACCTACTTATTAAAGTGGAATCCGAACCACTACCGACTGTACCGAATGTCGATACCGTCGGTCGGTCATTGGTTCGCCTCCCGGCTACCGCTACGTCCTTTCGGCGAGAATGTAATTATTTTCGCCGAAAAGTACGTCCGGGCCGGGACTCGAACCCACGACCTTCCGATGCTCTGGCTAGCACGCTAACCACTGAGCCAAAGCACCGGATCCTATTCATGTTACTTCTTTCCTGTTTTTTGTTTCACTTGATTTTTGGGGATATTTTTCCTGTTTTTGGAGAGAAAATTACCCCAAAGGAAAAAAAAATCTGAAAGCATAAAATGGAAATTAAAAAAAAATTGATAAATATCCAGTAAATAAAAATTCGTTATCAAATTCTTATTCCTTAAAATAGAAAAATAGCTTTTACGAGATGATGTCAAAGATTGAGGTTAGGTGTCCCAACATGAAATTTCCATATCCTCGTCTATGTACCAGTGAATGATAATTTTGGAAAATATATTTTTGATTTCGGTGGCGAACGAAAACGGTATTCACACAAAAACTGTAAGAACACAATAAATATATATTTTACATTAAAAAAATAACGAACAGTTTACGGTGACCGGTCTTGTTGTTACGTTTTCGAGACTTTTTTTTTTTTAAGCCTTGATTGGCTCGTTCCTATATGGAACCTGTGCCACTCTCATCCTTTAGCGAGGTTATTCTTCTTGGCACAGATGGCGCACATGCCGAGAGTCCGAGTCGAGGAGCGGCAACTTCGAACGATTCAGGAGAGGTCGCAATGTTCCCCTCTGACATCTACGTGTGAAAGATCAGCGGCAAGGATTCGGAAACCGACATGTACCCTGTTATGAGGGAAATGCACAAGGTGCAAGGGGAAACATTACAATCACATAGGAGAAAACACAACAGATTGAGTAAGTATACATGGGGTTTTCAAATAGCGTAAGTTGAAGAGAAGAAACGAAAAAGCAAGGGGGAAAAAAACAAAATCAGAAACAAAAAGGAGAAAAAGAACAGAAAGAAACAAAAAAACCTAAAAACTAAAAAGAGAAAAAAAAGGAGGAAGGGGGAGAAAAAAGAACAAAAAACAAACAGACAGATACACAAACAAAAGAAAAAAAGGAAAAGAAAAAAAGAGAGAGGCAGAAAAAAGTTAGGGCAATGACGTTACTTCAGAGAGAAATCGGATAATTGCCGTCAGATGGTTATGGCCTGATCTGATTAGGGCCTGAATTGAGTACGGAGGAGGCGAGCCGAGCCTACCAAGCTCCTGCAGGAGGGCCTTCCTGGCACCGTCATTTAACGGGCAGACCCAGAAGAGGTGATGGATATCCTGTAGAGCCAGATTACACGTACACATAGCCGATTCAGACATGTTGAATCGGAATAAATACGATTTGGTTTTGCAATGGGACGTTCGAATTCTAGCTACAGAGCATATAAGCCTTCTGCTTGCTTTAGATTTATGCCACCAAGGTATCCCTTTCTAACGATCGAGGGAATTAAAATAATTGGAAGCACTACTTGAGACCTGAAGGGCTTTCAAAGAGTCTAAAACCGCAGATTGATCGATAAGGCAATAAAGAGAGACCAGGTCAGAAATCGGAACCCGCAAGTCGAGCTGGAGAGGGCTGACGGAAACCCGTGGATCTCCGGCAGCCAGCACATCCGCAACAGAATTACCCACAATGTCCCGGTGAGCCGGGATCCATATAAGCTCGATCGTGCCTCCGTCGTTAAGCAGAAGATGTATTTGTAGCCTTATTTCCAGGATCAAGTAATTCCGCGACGGGGAAATTTCTTGTCTGGCAACATCGACTAATACCCTAAGACAATCTGAGAAAAGTGTGATCTGTTTGATGTTGTTTCTACGGCAGTGGGTGATTGCGCGCCAAATTGCCACCGTTTCCGCAGAGGAAGATGAAAATTGAGGATTCAGAAAAAACGAATGTGACATGGAAATGTTGCGAGAAAAGATGAGGAAAGCAAGCCCTACGTGGATTTCGGACTTGGAGCCGTCTGTATAGATCAAGGTCGCGTTCGGCCACCTGGATGTTATCGTGTTTTGGAGGACCAGCTCCGGGTTATCAGCGCTTTGTAAAATTTTACCCAGGGAAAGGTCAGGAGTGATATTACGTAGTTGCGAGGAAAGTGAAAACTGGAAACAAACGGGTTCTTCTGCTTCGAACGCGGCAGTCATCTTCGGAGATAAGTTGCGATAACAAGTAATTAAGTCTGGAACATAACGTATACTGCTTAGGTTAGACCGAGCAAGAATATTATCGAGCAATTTCAATTTGCTGATAAGCGGGTGTTTATCCAGAGCAAAAACTCTGCAAAGATAACGATTAGTGAGGTAGGTTCTTAGAAATTTCAATGGATGTAATCCTGCCTCTGCTAAGATTAGGCTACAAGGGGTGGTCTTGAGTAAACCCAAGCATACTCGAACTTCCTCGTACTGTATACTGTAACGGTAGTTTTCTGTTATCTAAAGTTTTATCTCGAGAGTCGAGGATTTGTGGACCTGAGCAGCGCAGAGATTGATTGTGGACACAGGTCGAATATATGGTGGCGTTTATTCAGTGATTTTTTTTTGTGTCGATTTACAATTTCGAGAGTGGCCTCCTGATTTTCTTTATTGTTTCGGTTTATTGACGGTATATGCTTTTTCGTGTGTTGTGACAATATGTTATATATATATATAATATCGATGGGTTCGCAGCGCCCACAATGAGAATTGTTGGGGCTCTGAATTATCCTTATTCGTCGACGGATTGGTTGTTTGTCGTCGTCGGCGTGCTCGTTGCGCCACCTAGGTTGGAACGCCGGGTGTTGGGCCAATCGGATTTACGGAGAGTGGCCCGCAGTTGTTCCAGAATGGGTCCTCGGTTCGCCGGCGAGTTGCGTGATTGCCAGTGAGGTGAGTGAGACGTGCCGCGTGTGCTCATCGCGCCACCAGTGTGTGCTCGCCAGCGACTGGAACGCCCCCGGATCGTCGTAGCGGGGTTGGCTCCCGTCCGCCTCTCGTTCGCACCGGTGAGTCGAAGGATCTCCAGTGAGGTGAGCAAGACGTGGCTCAGGTGCCTGTCGCGCCACCGGTGGTTGTCGCCAGCGGCTGGGACACCCACGGATCAACGATGCGTGGATCGATTGCCGTTCGTGCGGATTCCGTCGCCGTGCCTTATGGTTGAAGAAGCAGCCTTTTGTCGCTGCGTCGTCGTTTCCAAAATGGCGTTCGGCCGTTGTTCGTCGTATATCGAGATGCGTCGGTGATACGAGATTCGCGACGGTTTTGTTTGTTAATTTCGTGAGTTGTTTGCTGCTACCCCAAACGTCGCTTTTCCTTCGTGAAGTGTTGTGATGGTGCGACCCGTTCGTGGTGTCTCCGTACCCGTGTGTCGTTACGTGATTGTGCTGTGTACCCGTGGATACGTGCTCCGTTTGTTACGACCGGTGTGGGTTTTTCTTTGTTTTGGCTGTGGATTTTCTTAGAATCTTCCCTGCATGATTAATTCCCTTTTTGTTTCCTTCCTTTAAGGCTGAAGGGAAGGAGGGTGCTACGAATGGGATAGAGGTTATGGGCGCATTTCATCCATTTGCCGGTGCCGTTGTTTCGCCTACTTGCTCCCGTTCCCTGTGCTCATGCCCCGTCCACTCGGTTGTGGTGGCGCTGTCTTCTGTGTTGTCGTCCCGGTGCCTCTCGTTCGCCACACGTCGACTCGTTGCGTGGTCGGTGTTCGATGCACGGAAGCTTGTGTCGGTTGTATTCTCGTCCCGGTTCCTCACGTTCGCCACACGTCGACTCGTGGCGCTGTCGGCGCTCGATGCGCGGGACCCGTTGTTTCCTCTCTGGTGGTCGGCTGATAATTCTCGTCTGAACCTCTGATTCGTCGTTGTTTCCCGGTTTTCAGATTCGCTCCACCGATTGGTTGCCTCCTCCGGATTGGCTTGGTCTCCTCTGCTGGTTGGCTGGCTGGCTGGATCCGCTTCCTTGGTTGGCTGGCTGGTTCCTTGGAGAGAGCTGGCTGGCTGTGGACAAAGAAAATTTTGTGCCCATCTCGTCGCCGTGCCCTGCTTTTATACTGCTTCTGCATCTCGCCATCTCTCTCGTTTGTGCCGGGTGACGTGGCGTTTTCTGCGTGCGCCGGTTCCACGCTGTCTTCGCCGCCGTTTTCTCCCGCTTGGCGTTGCTGCTGTCGAGGTCACACGGTGCCCTCGTGGGGGAAAAGAGAAGAAAACGGGGGGGGGAGGTCCTGCCGCTGGGCCTACTACGTCACAATACGTTCCCGCTTGACTGAGAGGTTTTTACTCGCATTACCATATAGCCAACTACCCCAGTCTATAAAAGCTCGAACATAGCCTTTGAAAAAGGTAAAGAGTGTGGACGGGGACGCACTCCACGATCGGGAGGAAATAGCCTTAAGAATGTATAAGGCTTGCGTAGCACGATGAGTAATATATTTAATGTGAACACCCCAGTTAAGTTTGTAATCTAGTAGTACGCCTAACAAGGTGCAGTAACGAGAGAATGGGATAATCGTATTATTGTGTGTCAAAAAATGAGCTTCAGGGGAGAAATGTTTCCGGGAAAAAATGGTAAATTGGGTCCTAGGGACAGAGAGGGACAAGCCCAACGTTGCTAGCCAGTTGGAGATTCGTTCGAGAGCGAGATTTAAGATGAATTTAACGTGTTCTAGATTATTAGAGGCTGAGTAGATTACACAGTCGTCAGCGTATTGAATGAACTTTGTGTCAGCCGGAAGGCAGTGAAGAATACATTTAACATAAATATTGAAGAGTATAGGGCTCAACACCGAACCCTGAGGGAGTCCAACGCTAGTTTGTCTGGAGTCGATTAATTGGTTGCGTAACGTGAAATTAAGATTACGACGAGAAATTAAACTGTAAATGACCTTACAAACTTGGGAAGACATTCCATCGGCACTGAGGTTGGAGATGAGGATTTGTGGGATAACAGCATCGTGAGCACCTTTTATATCCAGACATATTACTCCGCAAAATTGCCTTCTTGCGAAGGCTAGGTGAATATCTGTGGATAGAATGGTTAAGTTGTCTGTGCAAGATTTTCCTTTTCTAAATCCAAATTGGCAACGCGGGATGCACCGATCATTTTCTATCCACCACTCGAGGCGATTCTTAATAAGACCTTCGAAAATTTTCATCAGGTTATTTGCCAAAGATATAGGACGGAGACCTCTATTTCCAGGTTTAGGAATGAGACAAACGTTAAAATATGACCAATCTTTTGGAATTGAATTTAGAGCATAAATTCTATTGTACATTCGAAGCAAAAAAAGAACAACGTCGGGAGGAAATCTGGATATACATTGATTACTTATAAGGTCAGGCCCAGGGGCAGATCGAAGCTTCAAGCGAGCCAGTATGTACGTTAGTTCGGAAATACGGAACGGAGAATCAAGAGAAGTTATAGATTTTACCGGCAAGGGCATCAATGATGGAGCTGCAAAAGGAGGACATAAGTTGTTTATAGTGTCGGAGATAAGGGGGTCTTCAGGATCCAACGGAGAATCCTGAGAACCCGTAGAACTTCTAGCTTTGAAACCTTCGACGATGTTCCATGCGGATTCGATCGGCATCGAGTTATTAATTGAGTTGCAGAACGATTCAAAAGACTCATTTTTAGTTGTCCGAAGAGTTCGACGAGTTATCGCCGTGACCCTCTGAAGTCCGTTAAAATTCCGAACCGATTTGTCGCTCTTAAATTTTTTCAGTGCAGCGATTCTTTTGTTAACTGCATTTGAGCAATTTTCATTCCACCAGGGACACTGAAGGGATTTGCGGATTTTTTTGCTGGACATTAAAGTACCACCAGCCGTGGTACAGGCAGAAATGATGGCGTGGATAAATCGCGAGTAAGTATTCTCCAGGCTCAAATCTTGAGTAGCCGCGATAGCTTCGACGTTGCTACTTAAGACGGTACCAAATAGGGCCCAGTCCACTTTTAAAGTGGCCAGATTTGATTGGGGCTCTTCGGCGTATGAGACAATTGCGCCAAACTCAATAAAAACGGGTAGGTGGTCACTGCCAAGACTATCCTCTCCCACAGACCAGTGACAGTCCAGCGCTATATCCCGACCACACAAGGATCTGTCCGGAGAGGACGGCCGAGCAGCAGGGCGACTGACCATGGTGGCGCTGCAATCGTTCAAAATTATCAGGTTAGAGTGTAAAAGATTGTTAAAAAGATGAGAACCGTGGTGATTACTTCAACCAGACCAGATAAAATGGTGGGCGTTAAGATCCCCGCAAAGAATAACGTTGTTAAAGTTCGCAAAAAACTGTGTAAATTGGGCCCACGAAGCAGCTGAAATGTTAGAGCCCGGATCCTTATACAGCGAGAAGACGTTGATGTAATTACTTTTTGATAGTCGGATCGAAGTGCCAACGCATTCGAAACCTAAATTGCAGACGGCAAGGGTATCTAAAGTTTTGAAAGGGAGATTGTTTTTAATTATTATAGCGACTCCACCGCCAGCACGATTATTGGTTCTGTCTTTTCTAACGACTTTAAATCCGTTAACTTGAAAGTGATTAGAGTCTTGAAGCCACGTCTGGCTGAGGCAAATTATATCGGTAAGATCTGTGAGTCTAGGGAGTTCCTGTCGTTTGCTCCTTATGCTTCGAGCATTCCACTGCACAATTTTCATTTTTTTAGCATGAGCCATATGTGGGTGGGTACCCATGAATAACAACTAAGTTAGCGATAGTAAAAAACCCAAAGAAAATCCCTGAATGTTGAAAGAAGAAGCAATTGAGAAAATAGTCTTCAGGATGTAGGCTTCACAGTTTCTTCAAAACCTTCAAGCATTTTCCGCATGTCTGCGTAGACGGTACCCACCACTGCATTAAGTTGCTCGGGATCAAAAACCGGAGCCCCGATGACACTGAAACGTTCAGCCATTGATTCGATAATGGAGCTCACGAACTCCGAACCATGATGGACCTGACGATCGGACGGTTCCTCAAGACTATCGATGCCCTTGTAGTCAGGATCGGGTGATATTAAATTCGACAACTTATGGATGGCGATAATAAACGTGGATATAAAATATTTATTTGAATAATCACGAAAGATACATGTGTGTGTGTGTGAACGTTTCTCCGAAGCAAGTGTAAAAAAAAAGTAGAGGGGGCGCGTGTGCCCTAGCTCTCGATAGCCGCGCTGTTTATGCGCGCGCAGACTAGAGTACGCCACTTGCTGGCGCGTAAATTCGAAGTAGCAAAATACATCATTGCATCCTTTTTTTTTGGTTCAACACTCCCTCTCAATATGTATTTTCATACTCAGACTCATACTTTTACGAATTTGTACCCTTTTGTTTTGGTCTCTTTTTAGTATGGGTTCTAATTTTTTTTTTTTTTTTTTTTTTTTTTTTAATTTTCATACATCACTTTGCACTTTAGCCATACCTAACATTTCTCGAAGGCAAACAAACTGCTGTTTCGGCGATGCTTTGGTCAAAATGTCCGCTTGTTGCAATGCACTCGGTACGTAGCGTAAGGTAAATAGTCCTTTTTTATATTTTTCTCTCGCGAAATGATATTTTACGTCTATGTGTTTAGACCGTTTGTGAAATTCCGGATTTTTAAGTAAACGAATTGCACTTTGATTATCTAAATTTAACTCTGGTTTTTCTTTGGCTTCTCCCAGTATTTCGTTTCTGAGACGTTCCAACCAGATTAATTCTTTTATAGCTTGTGCTGCCGCTATATACTCCGCTTCGATAGTTGACAGCGCGACCACTTTTTGTCGCTGCGAACACCAAGCGATTAAATTTCCTCCGACTTTGTACAGGTATCCGCTAGTTGACCGTCTCGTGAGGGTGTCACCAGCATAGTCCGAATCACAATAACCAATTAGGTTGAGATCATTTCCACTTGAATATTTTAAACCATAGTTTAACGTTCCTTTCAGATACCGTAGTATCTGTTTTACAGCATTCCAATGGATCTTGAAAGGGTTCGCTAAGTATTGACTTACGCTGCTTAAGGCGTACGCGATATCCGGGCGTGTTCCCACTCCAAGATACATCAGGCTTCCGACAGCTTCACGGTATGGTGCATCTTCCGCGGTTTCAGGATTCTTGTGCAGTTCTGGGTTCAACTCATGATTCCTGTCTGCCGGGATTGACACTGGTTTTGACTCCATCATATCAAACTTTTGAAGTAGCTTCTCTGCATAGCTCGTTTGATGCAGTATCATGGTTCCATCTGTCAGTTTGTCGATCTGGAAACCTAAGAAGAATTCGGCGTTGCTCAAGGTTATTTCAAATTCTCTGCCCAATGCTGCGAGCAGATCATTTGCTGCATCGACGTCCTTTGCGGCCACCATCCCATCGTCAATGTAAATGGCGAGAATTGTTGTAATACTGTCACCTTCATTCGTGAAAACACACGAATCTGAAAAAGTTTCCTTCAGATTGTTGTTCTTCAAGAAATTGGAGAATCTATCATTCCAACATCTTGAAGCTTGTTTTAATCCGTAAATACTTCGTTGCAGTCTACACACACGTCTCGTCCCATCTTGATAGCCTTTCGGTTGGTTCATCATTATCGTTTCTTCCAGGTTCCCGTTCAAGAAAGCAGTCTTGACATCGAACTGCATCAATTTCATTTTTTTTGCGATTGCAATAGACAGAACCATTCGAAGAGAATCGAACTTTACAACTGGACTAAAAGTTTCTTCATAATCGATTCCGTGTTTCTGCGTAAATCCCTTTGCTACTAATCTAGCTTTATACCGATCGACAGTTCCATCGGGACGTTTTTTAATTTTGAAAACCCATCTGTTATCGATTACGTTCTGTCTTTCTTCATTCGTGTCTAGAGTCCAGGTGTCATTTTTATTCAGGGATGCAATTTCGTCATCCATCGCTTGCAGCCATTTTTCTTTATCATGTGCGGTTACAGCCTCTTCATAGCTTCTCGGCTCATCACTGACAGCCATAAAAAGATTATCCATATCGACAAAATCATCGAATCTTTTTGGTTTTTGAATTTTTTTTCTGTCTCGTAGTTTTCTTGTTGGTTGAGGCTCAACCGTATCTAATGCTGTCGCTTCGACAACTTCATCCGCCGATTCATCTGCTGATCGAAATGAAGCTGTACTTTCGTTCGATTCGACCTCATTTTCGACGCTATCTGCACTCGAATTGTCGTCTGTGATTTCTTGAATTACTGCTTCTGACGAGTCTTTTCTTGTTGCTTCTTCTTTTCTTGATATTTCCTCTTCTTGCGATTCGACGAACACGACGTCTCTGGCATATTTGACCTCATTTGCTGATTGTTGCCAAATTCTGTAGCCTTTGACATCCTCTCCGTAGCCAACGAACACTCCCTCTGAAGCTTTGCTGTCCAGTTTTCGTCTTTTTTGTTTCGGGATGTGTACGAAGGCTTTCACTCCAAAAGCAACGAATTTCGGAATGTCGTGTTTTTTACCGCTCCATGATTCCAGCGGGGTCTCGCCGTCGACGTTACTTTTGCTCGTACGATTGAAAACGTAGACAGCTGTATTTGCAGCTTCTGCCCAAAGTTTCTTCGGTAAGTTTCGTTCGTGAAGCATGGCTCGTACAGCCTCCATTATCGTCCTATTCTCCCTTTCAGCAGCTCCGTTTTGCTCTGGAGAATATGCTACCGTCCGTTGATGCTTGATTCCCAAGTCATCTGTAATCGTTTTTATTTCTTGATTAACAAATTCTAAACCATTGTCGGTTCGAATACATCTCAACGATTTTCCTGTTTCATTCTTCATGGTTCTGATATACTCGGTCAAGCAACGTGCAACTTCATTTTTGTTTCGGATAAAAAATAAAGTTCTATGACGAGAGTAATCGTCTTTGACAAGCAAAAAATATAACGACCCTTTCAAGGAGGGTTCTTGCATGGGTCCACACAGATCGGCATGCACCAACTCACCCGGTTGTGAGCTCCTATTCCGTTTTTCAATTGTTTTTGGAAAAGGTTTTCGATGCATTTTTCCATGAATGCACCCTTTACAAATCGAATGTTTTTCTTTACTGACCTTAATATTTTTGTTCTTCAAGAATTCAACAACATGATCAAAATTCTGATGCGCTAATCTCTCGTGCCATGTTTGAAGGTCAATTTGTTTAGCGACGCAGACTAGATCATCTGTCGATACCTCAGGCATCCGAACCTCCAACTGCGCTACGCACAACTTGTGCTGACGAACACCAACGAGCTCAATTTTTCCGGAGCGTACGAACTTGCAGCCTTTGGCGTCTGAAGATTGTCGCATTCCTTTATCCAAGGCAGCTCCAGCCGAAGAAAGATTGTAATGAAGATCCGGAACAAACAACACCCCAGCGAGAGATTTTGTGTTCCAGCGGAGTCCATCGAAAGCGAGTACATTTATTTCTCCTTTGCCGAAGGCCTGGACGACTTGATTATTTCCCATTTTAATCGACCGAGGAATCTGAAACGCTTCGTATACGTTGAAACATTGTTTTTGATGGCACATATGATCCGTCGCACCAGAATCTATGTACCAGTCAGTGGTTTTTACGTTCTCGTTTTCTGTCGTTAAAAGGGATACTCCGATTAGAGCTTCACCTCTATTTTTTTGATTTTTAAGTTTGTAACAATCTTCCTTCCAGTGACCAGGTTTTTTACAGTAATTGCACGTACCTTGTTTTTTTTTCTTAACACCGGTATTTTGATTTCCAGTTTTAACATCTCTGTTTTGACGATAATTATTTTTCATATTTTTTTCAAACCCCTTTTGCGCCGTAAGAGCTTGATCCTCGTTGTCTCTGCGATTCTGAAGTCTCACGTCCTCCGCCAACAGCCTCTCAATCAGATTTTGAAGGGTTCGCTGATCATGAGCCGTCGACTCCCACGCCGTAATAAAAAAATTGTAACTTTCAGGAAGAGTCATTAGAATCTTCGTAGAAATCATCGAGTCGGAGATTGTTTCTCCCAAATTCTTCAGCCGATGCGCCAGATCTTCAATCCTCGCAATGTGCTCCACCATGCTGTCGGTCGAATTCTTCGTAGTTTGATACCATTTTTGTTGCAAAATATGTATCCCGGTTTGATTGTTTTGTTCATATACACTACACAATTTCCCCCACATCTCTTTCGAGTTTTTACAATTGATTATGTGGAGCAATTGCGTATCCTCGACACTTGTGGCAATGAGTTTTTGGGCTATTACGTCCAATTTGGCGAGTCTCACCGTTTCCGACTCAGTCGTCGGTGCCACGAGGTTTTCGGAAACGAGTTCGAAAGCACCTTGTGCTTTTAGCAGGAGAGACACTTGAAATTTCCACGTGGTCCAATTCGCCGAGCCTTTCAGCTTAGTTATTCGCACCGAATCACTTTCCATTATCACACTCAAAAGTTATCTGCACGTGGCACGATAACCTCACAAAATCCGAATTGTCGAAAAAGAACAGAATGGAAAAGTTTTTCCAACAGAAAATATCACGCACAACGTCCTGGGCCCATAACCTGTAGTCAGGATCGGGTGATATTAAATTCGACAACTTATGGATGGCGATAATAAACGTGGATATAAAATATTTATTTGAATAATCACGAAAGATACATGTGTGTGTGTGTGAACGTTTCTCCGAAGCAAGTGTAAAAAAAAAGTAGAGGGGGCGCGTGTGCCCTAGCTCTCGATAGCCGCGCTGTTTATGCGCGCGCAGACTAGAGTACGCCACTTGCTGGCGCGTAAATTCGAAGTAGCAAAATACATCATTGCATCCTTTTTTTTTGGTTCAACAGCCCTGAATAATATCATTAACACTTTGATCGAAATCCATAGATCCGTCCTCGACAAAGTCCTGTGCGGGAGGGTCGGGGTCCTTGTCGGACAGAGAAACCTGGGTAGGGACTATCGGAGTTTCGTCTATTTCATTCGATGTGAGGAAAGAAATACCGTCCGAGTTTATTTGAAGTTTAGCATTATTAATCGGTAATGAACCTTTCCTAGTTTTCTTTTTCATGGCTCGAACTGAGGGTAAGTTTAAAAGTTCACGATATAATTTTCCCTTGGGGTTCGGCTGTAGTTCGAAACAGGATCCGCAAAATTTCCCAAGATCAGGTCAAGGACCTGGTTGACAATCTGTACGTTTTCTAGAATAGCAGGGTTACGTGTAATAATCAATTTGGCTGATTTATAATCAAGCACTTGGTAAGCCATCAATATCTTAATCCCGGATTGGAAGATATATTCGGGGCACTCTCTATCAAGAGAGTCGTGATTATCACCGCAATTGACACACCTCAGAACCTCGGAAGTGCATTCGTTCGAACTGTGGCGTGCGCTGCACTTGCTGCAACAAAGGTGACCTTTGCATTGATTTCGAAAGTGGTTGAAGCGCATGCATTGAAAGCAGCGCTTCACTTTATCTACGAATGGTTCTATAGCGAACCGCATTTTGTAGATTTTGATCGATTGCGGGATATGCTGGCCACTGCAGAACATGATCACCGACCGAGTCGCGACAATGCCCTGATCTCTCCTATCCGTTCTCGCGATTCTCTCGATCCTATCAATTGTAACTGGGGACTCAAGACCCGCTTTAATGTCTTCAACCGATAAATCAATATCGACCCCTCTAATAATTGCCTTGCGCATAATTTTGAAGGAAGAGATAAATGGAACCCAGTTTTTTGATTCTGCAAATTTGCTATCTAAAAATTTATTCGCAGAGGCCGGGACACTAAAATCAACTGCGAGTTTGTTGAATCCAATTTTCTGAACATCCTGAATGTGTTTAAATTTCCGACAAAGTTTCATGCCGGTCGACAACGGCGGGATGCGTCCTACCTCTTTGCCCGACACATTGCCCTGTATATGGACTGTGTAAGGCCCGAGGTGGGTCGCGTTGTAACGATTTAATTTCAGTTCGGAAATAACACGAGTTTCGCGCGACGAAGATGTATCAGTACCGGGCTTCGCGGAAGCTACAGAGGTACCGTGGATAGAAAAAACATCGGCCGAAGCAACAACAAGACCGGCCTCGAGGCCGGTGTTATTGTTGATCGGATCAACCGAGGGATTAGCGAGCTCGGTGGTACCGGTAACGGCCTTGTCCACCGAAACCGAAGTAGCGAGATTTTCTAAATCGTTTGAATTATTCATTTTTAACCGTTTAGCAGGTGATTTGCCCCGATTATATCTCGATTTGCGCTTCGAACTATTTAATTCAACGGAAGAAGAAGTTGATCTAGAGTTAAATAATGTATAGATGGATTCCGTATTATGATTATCGATGACCGAATGAATCACGAGTTCCGACTCGGATTCGGAACCCGTTCCCGCCTCCATCGCACTCGAGAGAGAAAATCAAGAGAAAGAAAAAAGAACAAAAGAAAAAGGGAAAGAAAACGAGAGAGAAGAAAAAGAGGGGGAAAAAAACCGAGAAGAATAGGCGATAACTAAATGAATATTAGGTAAAACAAAAAGTACAAAAACAAAACAAAAAAACCACTTTAAAAAAAAACACAGAAATCAAGATACACAAGTAAAAGCAATGGTTGATATAAGTAGAATAAAGCAGAATTTGGTTGAATATTAATCGTACTCACACACCGGCAATGGGTTCGATGATACAGTGGAACCTCTCATAACGTACGTAATAGGGAGACAATGTACGCTATCTGAAGTACCAATCGCGAGCCAGAACCGGCTGTAGTCGATCGACTGCTCTCCCCACTATTCCCCTTCCCTGACACCCGTGCAGTGCCGTGACTACAGATCCCGTCAGACCCCGTGTTCGCTCGTGCCGGTATGTACATATGAGATTTCGTAACATCGTGGATATCGTATATATAAAAAGTAAGTAATTATTTACATATAATAAAAATCAATTATTCGCTGTGAACATTTTGGCTGATACACGCGATTTGTGTTATTAATATGAAAATACTAATAGTTTAGGTAGACATAACCTCGAAAAAACGTTCTTGTTTACAGCGAAATTCTAGCCTTAAAATGATTATTTTCAGCATTCTTCAAAAAAAATCGCTATGAGCAAAAATCCTAATCACCGGCGACTAGATTTTTCTGAAAAATTAGAAATTCTAGCTAGGCTGGAGAAAGGAGAATCAGTGACGAAACTGGCTGCTGAGTATAACGTCACCCATCCAACTATTTGTCGCATTAAAGGCGTTGTGCATATAAAATGTTATCGTTTTATAATAAATTTTATTGACAAAATAAAATATTTTTTAAATATGAAAAATTTGACAACATTGCAGTGCAAATGAAACATCTCCCAAAACACGTTTTAAAAAAATACGGTCACCCCTCTTAAGCGCCCTTCTGAAGTGTATGTGCGACGGCCCTGATCAATCCCCCTCCAACCAACCTACTGCGTCCCGACGCTCCGCCCTCGTACGTTATGAGAGTGTACGTTATGAGAGGTTCCAGTGTACGTACAAGAGTGGGAAAAAAAAACAAAACAAAACACAAAAACCCAGACAGTTACGCCGCTGATCCAGGTGCTGAGCAGGTGATGATTTTGCATCCACAGAGGTGATGAAGACACAGCCCGTTAAGACCTATTTAGTTAGCAAAAATACGTTTGAAAATTAAGTGACGAAATGATTTGGATCACAGAGAAAATATGGAAAGTCTAAACTCGAGGTTTCAAGAAAGCACGTCCGAACTCGACGACGGTTCGAGCCGGAATCCCTTCCGAGACATTTCATGCTGATGCGAATGCATACGTGCATTCGCAATTCGGCCGTGCTTACGCCATGGAGCGTCGATCGGTAGCGGCGAAAATCTGAACTATATTTCTTAGAAAAATCGATTGTACGGTCGGTAAAGCCAATAAAGCCCCTAAGCGCCGTAGCGTTGTATACACATCTCGGTCGCCAGCGCTGGCATTGTCAAATCGTTTGATATTGCGAGATCGTGGTCACACTAAAAAAAACAAAACCAACACCGTTTTTTCAAAATAAAGTATCGAGACCCAACTACGATTCTCTATGAATTTAGGCTGAGGATTAATACAAAACCAGCTGCAAGTCGAAACTTGCAAATTGCTTCCTCATAATTTTAAGCAAGCTGCAAGTTGAAACTTGCAAATTGCTTCCTCATAATTTTAAGCAAGCTGCAAGTTGAGCATTGCAATTTCCTTCCGCTGAATCGTAGGTAGTGAACGAAGAATCCTTTATGAGGAAGCAATGTGATGCTTTTGGGAGCGCTATGAGGAAGCATTTTTGTTTTGGCTTCCTCATAAAGGATTCTTCGTTCACTACTTACGATTCAGCGGAAGCAAATTGCAATGCTCAACTTGCAGCTTGCTTAAAATTATGAGGAAGCAATTTGCCAGTTTCAACTTGCAGCTTGCTTAAAATTATGAGGAAGCAATTTGCAAGTTTCGACTTGCAGCTTGTTTTTTATTCGCATGATATTGTTACGCGCTCAGGGATAATTGAGAATTAATATCGGAGGAAGGTCCCCGCGATTAATTCTGGGCGTGTCTCGGATTCGTGACAGCCCGTAACATTTGCTCCGCCTCAACCTCTTCTACCTCCCTTGACAGGGCTCCGAGCGTTGGTCAACCGAAGGCTTGTCGGCGAGCTACGCGTGGGAGCTAGTCAAGGACCGGGGAAGGGTTGACGCTGCTACTCCTCGTGTGCGTGCTGCAGTTTTCGTATCACGTCGATTTGAAAAAGATAGAGCTGCCCTCTCTCTCGTCGGGGATCACCAACTAGAGTCGAACGCGCGTAAGCCGGGAAGTCTACCGACGATGGTACAAGAGAGCTTGGACGAGCCCAGCTGGTTCGTGCTGGTACTTCCCGTGGCTTCCTCGCTGGTGGGTCGGTCGTCGTCACGATTACCCGGGCGTCGAGTCCTCCTCGGGGGTCGCCAGGTATGGGCGTACGGGCGTAGGCCTCTCGATTGACCAACGGTGGGTCGTACGGGGTCGGACGGACCCAGTCGGTGTCGTTGGAGTCGAAGAGAGTCTCGAGTTTGCGCCGAAGTCGTTCGATGCTGGCCAACGACCTTTTTTTTAGTTTTATAGGCGCAAATTCCGGCGAGAAGATGGATCGCTTCGTCCGGGGAGACGGGGTCGGTGACGGAGTCCTTGGAATTGCGAATTGTTTCAGTGAGACGGTCGGTTCTCTTACCGATAGGTGGAGGGTCGGTAAAGGAGGAGACAAGGACCAACCTTTGTCCACGGGAACGGGTGTGGATCGGACCTCTTCAGGTGACGTAGCGAGTGCTGGCAAGGTAGGAATCGTGTCGTGAACGGACGTTGGGGATTCGAGGGGGTTGGTTGCTGGCGAGCGAACCGGCGATACGATCGGAGAGAGGAGTGGGGGTACTTCGAATTCTCGAACCCAACGATGAACCTCCCTTGTCTCGGCGTTTCGTCCCTCCCTCCTTCCTCTTCGGCGAGCTTTGCCGTTTTTTGGGTGTGTTGGTTCACCCATCGATGGAGGTTGCGAATCGGACGATGTGTCTACGAGGATGCGCTCACGGTGGAATGTACGTATGACGGATCGTTTCCGATCGACGTATACGTACAGGTGAGGATGGCGAGTAGTGGGGTGCGGTGGCACGGATCGTTTCCGATCGACGTGTGGGTAGAGTTGGAACGTTGCGAGGTGAGAGAGGAACGGATCGTTTCCGATCGACGTGTGGGTATTGGATACTGGGAAGAAGCGAGACGAGCTTGTAACTTTGCTGGACGTCTTTGTTGCTGGCTGGATAGTTTACAAGTCGTGATTTTACATTGATTTTGGTCGCCTTATATACCCCGCAAGGGCCTCATCGATATACAATTCTGTATTTGTGTATGTCACTCACCTACGAGATTTTTCTATTGTCGTAGTGAGCCCTCTCCCGAATTATTATTATGTTTTCAATTTTCGAGAATTTGGCAAATCTCCTATAGCGAGCGTTGTGTGTTTA
Organism: Diplazon laetatorius; assembly: GCA_963662125.1. Lineage (NCBI taxonomy): Eukaryota > Metazoa > Arthropoda > Insecta > Hymenoptera > Ichneumonidae > Diplazon > Diplazon laetatorius. The sequence goes on along the minus strand of OY759163.1, from coordinate 9,162,075 downwards.
CATCGTGTCGTGTGATTGTATTGTATGTGTGTCTGTGTGTGTGGGGTTTGCAAGCGTGCGATTTTTGTGTCACTAATGGACTTTATTGCACGCGGGGGTTTACATAAAAAGAATAAGGGTGGAGATCCGGTGGTGCATTATGTTTCGTGTTATGCATGTGATACGGATGATGGGTGCTTTTTTATTTCTTCGCTCGCATGTGTAGATCGGTGTGTATGAATATTATTTTGTGCTTGAGAGTGTGTGAAAAGCCGGTTGAATGTGCGTGAGAATGTATGGGTATGAACGACGATGTGTGTGTACGCAGATACAGGTAAGTATAAGAATGTGTGTGTACATGTATACAAGTATTTGAGAATGTGAGTGTACGGAGATACCGGTGAGTATAAGAATGTGTGTGTACATGTATACAAGTATGTGAGAATGTATGGGTATGCAGATACAGGTAAGTATAAGAATGTGTGTGTACATGTATACAAGTATGTGAGAATGTGCGTGTACGGAGATACCGGTGAGTATAAGAATGTGTGTGTACATGTATACAAGTATGTGAGAATGTGCGTGTACGCAGATGCAGGTAAGTATAAGAATGTGTGTGTACATGAGCGACTTCGCTCGAGCGCGTGTTTTTGCGGAGATTGTATACTTGTGTATGTACGTGTAACCCGTGGTGTACGTGATTGTGTGCGCACGGACACGGAGTCCAAAATTCATTTCGTTAATTTGTAACTGTGTGTGAGCGTGTCCCGACTTCACAGATACAGCGGGGCTGTGAGTGGTGGTGAGCGCTCACAGTTGTCATACATTGTACTGTCGCGATGTCTCTTACGTCCGTGTGCACGCACACACAATCACGCACACACCTGGCCAATGTTTACGTGGTCAAGACGGTAGTCTCCGTCCAGGGGTACAGTAGCAATCGCCTTATAGCTACAGTAGCCTTTCACTTATTTGATTTTTTCTTTCAGGTTTCAACTTTGTTCCCCCTCTTTCTTTCAGCGAGAATTTCTTATTGCTTCGACGTCAGATAATATTTGTTTTAATTATAGGCTGTTTCGCGGATAACAATATATTAATTTTAATCAGTGTATCAACAGAGATAGTTTTCGACATACACTCGAATCTCACTTTAACGAGATTGACTTCAACGAGCGCCCACATTAATGAGCGCTCTTTTTCTCGCTACAATGAGCAAAACGTCTTCCCCTTAACCCCCACTTTATTGATGGGGTGAATCCGCCTGGTGTCAGAGTGACGCTTTTGGCTGCTGTAGACGTCCGAAGAGTAGGGACCCGTCTCGCCGTCGCTAATGTGAGACTTCCGATTCCCGAACTTCTCGTTAATGTGAGATTCGAGAGTATCTATGTACACGTAAAGCTAAGTATACAACGTAGTAAAAAAAATGTATAGAATCGTAACCCAGATGCGACTCAGTGTCTAATAACATCTTGAAGATGTTTGACGTTTCTTATTAGCCTTCCATACAATTAACTGATAATGAGGTGTATGAGATTATTAAGATTTCAATGTTTCCTCAAATTTAAACACATCAGTGTTTTTCCACCAAATCTTATACCCAACAACCTTTATCGGTGATTTTTGTGAATCCACGAGATTGAGCATGGCAAGTCAAATACTTTTGAATCAGCAGAGGCTTATAACCGAAAAGCTCTAATTCCTGTCAAAACCGAACCATCCGACCGATCACCGCCAAATTTGATATACAGCACGACTGAATGATTTTCTATACTTTTGTAAAGTTTGAGCTCGATTGGTCAAAGTTCACGAAAGTTATAGCGACAAATTTGATTTTTGGAAAAATTTAAAATATCATAAAATCAAAACTTTTTGATGGATTTAGCACAAATGCAATACCAACTAACCTTGGGTACATATCTCCTTGTCAAGAACTATTTAGACGAGTATCTCAAAATTTGCGATCGCTGGGGTGATAACGCCCTTTTTTTGGGAATTCGAGAACGACATAAAATCTGAGTCCCAGCTCCAACCATTTCGAAAATTATAGTCAAAAAAGTGATTATGGAGCTGCACATGTCTGCAAAATTTGGGGGCTGTAGCTCAAACCGTTCTCGAGTTATGCAAGTTTGAATTTTGGGAGGCCATTACACACATACACACACACACACATACATACATCCGAACATTTTCTCCAAATGTGTTTTCTCGACGTTTTGGAACATTCTGAACATGGTGACATGAAGATCTCGAAAAAAAAATTTCCTACCGTCACAAAGCTTCCTTTATGAGGAAGCAAAATAAATTATTTTAAAAAAATTCTTCATTTTTCAATTTTTTTTAAATCTTACACTGATTGCTACTTAGGTAACAAATTTGATTAATCTTGAAGTGTAGGTGGCTACGATTCGACCGATACCCGATGTTGATGGGTGTGGGTAGGAAAACTTTGATAATGAATTTTCCACGATTTTTTTTTAACGTTTCGATCCTGTGTGTGGATCCTTTTCAAAAATGTTATTATCCTAAAAGTACAATTTCTTTTTGTATGTTGTGACACTGGAGCTTTAATTTTTAATTTCTATTATTATGGATACATGATAGCTGTGGTTCAAGCGAGGTGACTGACCTGTGGTTTGTTTACATTTTGAGATCTCAAAGTGACGTACGGTGTGTGTTCGTTGGCACATTTCGGATCTGTGGGTTGTTTTATGATTGTTAAACGTATTTTATGAATTTGTAATTGTCATAAATTGTTATTTTTGATATTCATTCTAACTAATAACTGGTAGTTGTAAGTCCGTTTGTAAGATTCGATTGTCGATTGATAAAATTCTAGTTATGTGAGTTGTTGATTGGTAAAATCAATTAATTGTTATGTGATTGTCAATTGGTAAAATTATAGTTATGTGAATTGTTGATTGGTAGAATTAATTAATTGTTATGTGATTGTTAATTGGTAGAATTATTGTTGTGTTGAATGTTAATTGGTAAATTCGTCACTCAGTCATGTTTGTTGGTAATTGTGTAGATGTGACTTTTTGAAAGGTTGTCAGTTATTAATTTATTAAGGTTGTCAATTTTTCTATTTATGATGTAGCGACAGCTCCAATATTATTTAATTTAAATTCGCAACATTCTAATTTTCATAACGTTCGTAGACCCGAAATCGTCTATCTCTGTCGCACAGGATCATTCTCGAATATTCCCGAAAGTTCGATAAACAAAATGTATATAAACACGAGACACCGAAAGATCGACGAGTAGTGTAGTTCGAGAGTCCGACGAGTGCCATCGTTACGTTACCAGTCGCGTACGTAGTTTACGTGATCATCACGCATCGTGTATAAAACAAAAATTGAGTTTCGTTTTTGATTATTATTCCGTTCTTGTTAATTATAATTAACCCGATCCCACAATTGGTGACCCCGACGTGATGCACAAATACATTGTGCTGTGGACGGTTAATTATTAGTTTCTTGAATCGATTGATGCACGTGTATAATCGTTCCGCGACGCGAGTCTCACCGTTGTTTTGTGTGGTATATATACCTATCGTGCACGAGAGTTTTGCTACATAGTGGAGCATCGTAAGACGCGGTGTTTTCTGGAAGCGGCGGCCTAGGACGATTTTGTTACATTGTTGTGTTCATTGTTTCGTGTCTCGCGTGCTATCAGAACGAGCTACGAAATGCTGGACGACGACGTAAACGGTTTACCAGATACGCGACGTGTTTTTGTGCGTCCCCCTCCCTTCAACGCCGAACGACCGGGCTTGTGGTTCGCACAACTCGAGAGTCAGTTTCACCTAGCTGGCGTCACAACAGAGCAAATGAAATACCATTACGTGTCGTCACACCTCGATCCGAAAGCCGCTACCGAAGTCCAGGATATTATTTTGGAACCGCCCGTAATTAGGCCATTTACCACGATTAAACAGGCACTCATCGAACGACTTACACTCTCACAGGAGGCACGCTTACATCAACTCCTCGACAACGAAGTTCTCGGAGATCGAAAACCTTCTCAATTTTTGAGATACCTGAAAAGCCTCGTCGACAATATCCCTGACAATATTCTTAAAACTAAATGGTTGAGTCGGTTGCCGGGGACAACACAGGCGATACTTGCATCGCAACCCGACATGACGATCGACAAGCTCCCTACGTTAGCCGACAAGCTGCACGAAATAACGCTGCCAAGCGTCGCCGCCGTCGAAGAAAAACAAACACCGATCGAAGCTCGATTTTCGCGTCTCGAAGCGACAATCTGCGAGTTGACGTCGGCTCTGAAAAATCAAAACATACAACGTTCTCGCTCTCGCGCACGTTCGAACTCACGTCCACATCCACGATCGGCATCGACCGGATCGGACGGAAAATGCTGGTATCACGCAACGTACGGCGACAAGGCTAAAAAGTGTCGAGCACCGTGCTCGTCGGGAAATGCCTCAGCGGCTCGTTAGCGGCGGTGAACGAACACGTGCTTCAATCGTACCGCCTTTTCGTAACAGACCGAGTCACCAAGGTGAAATTTCTCATCGACACTGGTTCGGACCTGTGCGTTTATCCAAAAGGCCTCGTTCGCGGCAAACACAAGCAAGTCAACTACACGCTCTATGCAGCGAACAATACAATAATAAACACGTATGGGTATATCGTCGTCACGCTCAATATTTGCCTTCGAAGAGATTTTACATGGCGTTTCGTCGTGGCAGACGTACCGAAACCGATAATCGGCGCGGATTTTCTCGCACATTACGGAATTCTACGGGACCTAAAGAATAAGCGACTTCTCGATTCGACAACGGGGTTATCGACGTCATGTATAACGTCACAATCTCCAGTCATATCAACAATTAAGGTTATGCCTATCGACGCTCCATGGTCCGACCTTCTCGCGGGATTTTCCAGTATAACGAAACCCGAGGGTATCTGTCGCCCAGCAAAACATACAACACAACACCACATCGCAACCACGCCTGGCACACCCGTCGCCAGCAAAGCACGCCGTCTCGCCCCCGACAAACTTGCGGTCGCCAGAGAAGAATTTAAGAAAATGATGCAACTGAGCATAGCTCGCCGTTCGACGAGCCCCTGGTCATCCCCGCTTCACCTGGTTCCCAAGAAGTCTGGTGACTGGCGCCCTTGTGGTGACTACAGGCAGTTGAACGCCCGAACGATACCCGACCGATATCCGATACGCGTGCTTGAAGACTTTGCAGCAACCCTCGCCGGAAAAACAATATTTTCAACTATCGATCTCGTCCGAGCCTTCAACCAAATACCAGTGGCACCGGACGACGTATGCAAAACGGCAATTGTAACGCCTTTTGGTTTGTTCAAGTTCCCGTTTATGATGTTTGGACTGCGAAACGCCGCGCAAACGTTTCAACGTTTCATCGATGAAGTGACACGTGACCTTGATTTTGTCTTCCCATATATCGACGACATCTTGGTGGCATCGAAAGACCTTGAGGAACATCGCAAGCACCTCCGTATCATTTTTCAACGGTTGGCGGAGTGCGGCATCGTCATAAACACTGCAAAGTGCTGCTTCGGTCAACCGGAGGTCGAATTTCTCGGATACCATATCTCGTCTGCGGGTATCCGCCCGCTTCCATCAAAGGTGGAGGCAATCGTCAACTTTCCTCGGCCGGAAAATATAAAAAAACTTCGCGAGTTCCTCGGTATGATTAACTTTTATCGAAAGTTCCTTAAAAACGCTGCACAATTCCAGGCTCCGTTGCACGAATGTCTCAAGGGCAGTGACGTCAAAGGTACTCATCCGGTCCCATGGACACCAGAGCTTGAGACCGCATTCCAGCTTTGTAAAGAGCAATTACGCGATGCAACGATGCTTGTATATCCGAACACGTCTCTCCAATGGGCCATGTTTACCGATGCATCGGAGTCCGCTGTTGGCGCTGTTCTTCAACAACGCCGCAATCACGTGTGGGAACCTTTGGCTTTCTTTAGCCAAAAGCTTCAGCCCACCCTGAGAAAACGCAGCGCATACGATCGAGAACTACACGCGATTTACGCAGCCGTAAGAAAATTTCGCTACATTTTCGAAGGCCGTCACGTTACAATTTATACGGACCACAAACCGCTTCTTCATGCCTTCAAGCAAGATCCAGACCGAGCAACGCCGTGGCAATCTCGTCGCCTGGATTTTATCGGCCAATTCACAACCGATATCCAGCACATTTCGGGCCAGGACAACGTCGTCGCCGACGCCTTATCGCGCATTAAAGAAATAGCACCAGCCGTGAACGTGAACGACCTTGGCGAAGCCCAAGAAACGGACGAATATCTCCAACGTCATCTCCGCGGAGAGGCCAGAGAAGACGCTCTTCATCTACGACCAGTCCACGTGCCCGGCTCCGATCGACAAATTTATTGTGACGTCTCCGACCAGCTGATTCGCCCTTACGTGCCAGCACTATTGCGACAGAGAATATTCAATTCTCTTCACAGTGTTAGCCACCCTGGGAGCAATGCATCGGTCAAACTGGTCTCGCAACGATACGTATGGCCAGGCTTAAATAAAGACTGCCGCCTATGGTCTCGTTCCTGCATCGCCTGTCAACGCAATAAAGTTTCTCGACATGTTACTGCACCGATTCACGATTTCCCTGGACGCACGCGACGGTTCGAACATATTCACGTCGACATCATCGGACCATATGTTCCATCGAGAGGCTACCGCCACTGCTTGACAATTATCGACAGATTAACACGATTCCCCGAAGTATTCCCAATCGACGATATTGGAGCCGAGACTGTCGCACGCACCCTTTTCGCCGGGTGGATTTGCCGCTACGGTGTACCGTTGCGAATAACCACCGATCGAGGTCGACAATTTGAAAGTCGACTGTTCAACGCACTCGCACAGCTGTTGGGCAGCAGACACATACACACAACCGCCTTTCATCCATCGTCGAATGGCATGGTCGAAAGACTCCATCGACAGCTTAAAGCAGCGATAAGATGCCACGAAAGCAGCACGTGGGTCGATGCACTGCCCATGGTGCTCCTCGGCATACGCACGGCATGGAAAGATGACCTACGAGCTACCCCAGCAGACCTAGTCTACGGAGAACCTCTACGTTTACCCGGAGAATTTTTGGTGCCGTCTACCAGCCCAAGGTTACCGCCTGCCGATCTCGCTGACAATTTGAGAATCCATTTCAACGATCTCGCTCCTGTACCCGGCACACGACATGGACAACGCAAAGTCTTTATATTCAAGGAATTGACTACGTGCTCTCATGTTCTTGTTCGAGTGGACGCACCTCATCACGCCTTCTCGTCACCTTACGAGGGTCCTCACAGGGTTGTAGCGAGGAGAGAAAAATATTTCGTTATCGATATCCGGGGGGTGGAAACAACAGTGTCAATCGACAGATTGAAACCAGTGTTTCAACTCGGCGACGATGGCAATCACGAGCCCGACAACGACGACTCACCGGCGGGTCCGTCCGGCTCTTTATCACCACCAACTCCCACCGCTGGACCATCGCGACGATCATCGCGACCTTATGAGCCCGACACAGACTCCGATTCGAGTGCACCGTCAAACCCACCGCGAAAACGCGTTAGATTCAATTAATGTATTGCTGTTCATTTAAAAATTATTGCACCGTATTTTCTTTTGTTGTCTTTACAGAAGGGGAGTATTTGTAGCGACAGCTCCAATATTATTTAATTTAAATTCGCAACATTCTAATTTTCATAACGTTCGTAGACCCGAAATCGTCTATCTCTGTCGCACAGGATCATTCTCGAATATTCCCGAAAGTTCGATAAACAAAATGTATATAAACACGAGACACCGAGAGATCGACGAGTAGTGTAGTTCGAGAGTCCGACGAGTGCCATCGTTACGTTACCAGTCGCGTACGTAGTTTACGTGATCATCACGCATCGTGTATAAAACAAAAATTGAGTTTCGTTTTTGATTATTATTCCGTTCTTGTTAATTATAATTAACCCGATCCCACAATGAATTAGTAGTTTTTTTACCGTGTGTCACTTTGAATCATTTTTTAAAAACATTTGTAACAACCTATACATTTTCCAATCTTGCAACGGCCCACATATCTTAACTTTTCTCACACAAAACATCTTCATCACCAGTCTCACGGTAAGAGCGAGCCATTGGGGCGTTGTCAAACCCGCGAACAAAGACGCTCTAGGCCCACGAGCTAGTCGACGCGACTCCACCACTTCACTTGACCACCCGACGGCAACAGAGTGGCACCCCAACTTACACCCACGCGATTCCTCTTACATACAGTATCACACATAACACACATCCACACACACATACTCACTTACTCACTCAACCTCACACTCTCACGGCCTCGAACAAATAACAACGAACAACAAATAATACAAGTGACCAAAGCTACAATCCGAGTTGTAATTCAGCGAGTACCCGAACCCGTAACAACGTGACGAATAGAGCGTCGCATTTATTGTCAGAAGTGGCGGACACATAAAACCACGCGCCGCCACCACCCCTCGAAAAAAACTAATTAATATCAAAATTAAAATTCAAAAAAAAGTGAGTGAGTGAAAAAAAAAAGAGAACAAACACGTGAAATCTTTTTCCCCAAAAAAAAAGAGAATAAGTGAAGAAAAAAAAGGGGCAGAAAAAAGTGAAATGCCCGAAGCAAAAAAAAAAAAAAACAAGAGGAAATCGCCGACTTGTTGCCGGAAAACGAAGAAGGAAGGAAGGAGGAACGCCGAGAAAAAAAAGAAGAAACCTCGTCTGAATGAAACTCACATTAATCACCGCAATGTAAGTACCGAAAATATATATATCGCATATTGTGCATGGAGGAAAAAACCGCTGCTTTCCGCTTTCACCTCCCCCTCGAAAACCCCTTCTTTCATAAAAAACAAACCTTTTTTTTTAATATATAAAAAAAAAGAAACATTTTTTCAAAAACCACTTATGTAAAAATACACCTTCAAAGAAAAGTGATTAACAAAAAAAACCTATTTTCAAAATTTTAATATAAAAACACATTTTTTTCAAAAAAAAAAAAAATCATCAACGTAAAAATACACGTTTTCAAAAAACGTGATCGACAAAAAAACACACTTTTTTAAAGATACCGTTACAATACGCTCATGTCCCCCCCCCCCCCCTCCCCCCCAATAAAGACCCACTAATGTAAAACATACGGGCTTTCGAAAATAGTTCAACGTAAAAATATCCGTTTTTGTTATTCTTTTAAAAAAAAGGAGGCGACAAATATAAAATACACATTATAAATATTTTTTTTCGTTTTTCAAAAAAAAACATCAAACATAGAATTTTTCGTTTTCAAAAAAAAAAACAAATATAAAATTTTTTGTTTTAAAAAAAAAACAAACATAAAAATTTTCGTTTTCAAAAAAAAAAAAAACAAACATAAAAATTGTTTGTTTCTCAAAAAAAAAAAAAAAAAAAAAAACAAGCATAAAATATTTCGCTTTCAGAAAAAAAACAAATATAACATTTTTCGTTCTAAAAGAAAAACAAAAAACACATTTTTTCGTTTCTCTTAAAAAAAAAGAGAAAAAAGCAACAAACATAAAGTTTTGCCCCCTTTTCTGCAAAAAGAAGAATAAACAACCTTTTCTTTCTTTCTCTCTTCTTCTGTTTTTTTTCTCTTCAAAAAAAAGGAGAGAGGAAGGGAAGGGAGAAAGAGAGAAAGTAACAAGGATACAGCGCTCTTAATGCCTGTCATTACTTCGCCTCAGTAAAAGCCAATTACAAGAAAGAGAGGCCCTTACATGCACATATTATATACAAACACATAAATATATATTATATATACGCGAACGATAGGGAGAAACAACCCGCTCCCCTACGAAACAGGTACGGTGAGCTCAAACCACACGTTTTTAAAATATTTAACATAAACTTGTGCGTACATTTTATTCATCGAAATATTCAACTTTCGTCGCATATCATCTCGTTCCATCCTTCTAAAAGCGAATATCCTTCTTTTCGCCCTATCAAGCGGAAAACAAAAAAAAACTATTTTAAGAAAAACAAACAAACCAAAACCTGAAGTTTCGTACAAAAAAAACCTCACAATGGCTAACGAAAACGACGAAAACAACGGTAACGATACCGATATGAAATTCATCAAACGCGTTTACGATTTCTTGGAAGATTTTGACGGGTCCAAAGGGGCATATAAAGAATTCGAGCGCCGGTGCAAAAACGCGGCAGTTATAAGCCGGAATAGTAAAATCGTAGCTTCAGCCGCGAAATTGAGACTCAGAGGTGAGGCAAACGACTTGTTAGGAGAAATAGAATACGACACAATAGAAGCGCTCTTGAACGATCTAAAGAAAAGATTCGAAAAACCGGCAGAATTAGCCGACCTCACCCTCACATTGCGAACAATGTGTCAAAACTATAACGAATCAGTTGTAAATTTTTCAACACGAATCAAGAACTCACAAAAACAGATAATCAACAGATTAATGGAGGTATACAGCGCCCCGGAGAAAAGGGAATACCTAGCATTAAGGAAAGACGAAGAGGAACAACTAATCATCAAAACATGCGTACGCGGCCTTTTTGACCAAATAGCTTCGCAACTAACACATACCAACGCGAGAACACTCGACGAAGTAATCGACGCGGCCATAGAAATCGAAAACGAGCTAGAAAAAAGACAGACCCTACATCAAAGTAGGAAAAAAGACTCAGTGATCGCGTTAGATACAGCCACACCAACCGTAGCGAAGGTACAATTTGCGGAAACTAGGTCGCCCCGGTCAAAATATTGCGAAATCCACCGAAACAACAGCCACGACACCGCCGAATGTTTCACGGTGCAAAAACTGCGCGAAAACAGACCCGGCCCCTTTAATTGGGACACCTCGCGAGAGAGGTACGAAAGCAGATACGATCGCCCCCAACAAAACAACTCGCGCCAAAACTATGCAAACAACCCACGAAATTCCGAAGAAAACCAACAAAGCTTCCGACAATACAACAACTCCCGTAATTTCGGACCAAATCCACAAAACTACCCAAACTCGCGAAATTACCAAAATTCATAAAACTACTCAATCTCGCGAAATTACCAAAATCCACAAAACTTCTTAAACTCGCGAAATTAGAAATTACCAGAATCCACAAAACTACCCAAATTCACGAAATTACCAAAATCCACAAAACTATTCAAACTCGCGAAATTACCCAAACCCACAAAATTATTCAAACCCACCAAACTACACGAACTCGCAGAATTACCAAAATCAACCAAATCACTGTAACAACTTCCGAAACTTCGGACAAAATGCTCCAAACTATCCAAACACACGAAGTTACAACCCGAATTGGCAAGGCCACCAACGCGGGTTCGTCCAAAACTCGAAATATTACACTGACACGCATAACCCTTCGGGCTGGAATGGAAACCAAGGAAACCCGCATGGCAACAGCCGCGAAAACGCACCAGGAAGATATAACCCCCAACAACTCCCCAACGCAGGGCAAAACAAAAACGTAGCTTTTAGCCTCGACGAGAGCGCGGTCGAAAAACTTTTGGAAAGAATTATTCAAAAAAACCAGAGTGGTGCTTCCCGAGGCAGTGCGACGGGGAGCCAACTACAGTAACGCACAACACCCAATCGGAAACAAACACACAACTCGAAATAAACACAATACCAAAAGCAAACACACACTCGGAAACAGACTCAGAACAGAAAATGAACATAAATACAGAAGCATGCACTGACCCCCAAAAGGATGTGGAATCGAAAACACACGTAGAAAACACAACCCAGACCCCGAAAATCGCGAAAACCCAAGTAGTAATCAAAAAAGCGAAAATTAATTTGGGAATGTCAAAGAGACACAAGCCTCCTACAGTAATTCTAGAATCCCCAGACCTATATCAAGCGCAAACAGCATCCCTTGCGGACTCGGGCGCGGAAATTAACTTAGTAAAAGAATCAAAAATTTCACCGAATACTTTCGTAGACCCCCTCTTACTATACGATCTAACGGGAATATCGGACGGAATAGTCCAAACCATTGGCAGGTGTACCATCCAAATAGAAGAATCCAAGGTGATCTTCCACGTAGTGAAAAACGTTTTCCCTATCCGACAAGACGCCATACTCTGCGACGAATTCTTCAGGGGAATCCCGGCGGACATCTTGTACAGCGAATTGTGCATATCATTCGCAGGGTACAAGATTCCGTTTGCAACCCTAGAAGAAGTGGTTATCCCACCAAGATCGAAGGTGATAACTCACGTGCGCTTACAACCAACGAATCTATCAGAGGGTTTCATCCCCAAGTTAGACGCGGGCAAAAACGTATACGTCGGAAAAGCCCTAGTCAGGAACAACAATGGCGTAGCTTACCTCGTGGCGATTAACGCAAACACTTACCCAGTAAACCTTTCCATCTCAACCTTAAAATTATACGAATTCCAGGGGCCCCCAAATTGGCGCATGGTGATCGACTTTAGAAAGTTAAACGAGAAAACCACACCAGATGCTTACCCTCTCCCAAACATCGTCGATATCCTTGACCAGTTGGGGAACGCGAAGTATTTTTCGACTTTCGATTTGGCATCAGGTTTCCATCAAATTGAAGTGCACGATCGCGATAAACGAAAAACGGCTTTTTCGTCGAACGGACACTACGAATTTAACCGTATGCCTTTCGGCCTTAGAAACGCCCCAGCTACGTTCCAAAGACTCATGGACGCAGTCTTGTCAGGTCTCCAAGGGACCGACCTTTTCGTCTATTTGAACGACATCGTTATCTACGCAAACTCCTACCGGGAGCATGAGCGAAAATTTCGCGAGCTCGCAAGCAGGCTCACGACATCGGGCCTTACTCTCCAAACGGAGAAGTGCAACTTCCTGCGCCGCGAGGTTTCTTACCTGGGTCACGTGATCTCAGAGGAGGGCGTAAGACCCAATCCTGACAAGGTCAGGGCAGTAAAAGATTTTCCTTGACCAGCTAATAAAAAGAGCATCAAGCAATTTGTAGCACTCGCCGGCTACTATCGTCGTTTTATTCGGGATTTCGCTAAGATCGCGACACCACTGACACAATAATTGCGAAAAGACGCTACTTTCGAATGGAACGATGAATGTAAAAAAGCCTTCGAGTCGCTAAAAGCACACGTAGTGCAGTGCCCGATCCTTCGCTACCCGGACGACAAAAAACAATTCACGCTAACCACTGACGCATCAGATCACGCAATCGGAGCCGTCCTAAGCCAAAAACATAACGGTTTCGATCACCCCGTAGCTTTTTACTCCAGATCCCTATCCCGATCCGAAACGAACTACGACGCAACAAAAACAGAACTTCTGGCGATAGTCAACGCAATAGAAAACTTTAAATCGTACTTGTACGGACACCATTTTGTGCTCGTGACCGACAATAGAGCATTAACGTATATTACTCGTAAACCCGACCCACCCCAACAATTACAACGATGGCAAATAATATTGAACGATTACGGCTACGAAATCCACCGCAAACCGGGTAAACAAAACGTAGTTGCAGACGCGCTATCGAGAAACCCAGTCCCTATCCTTCCCATCAGATTCCACGAAAGCTCTTCGGAAAACACAGATGCGCATGATGAAAAGCGACTGAAAATACGACACGAACCTCATACAAGCACGAGGAACCATTCGTCAACGGACGATTCATCGGGAAACCCGGCACCCAAGAAAAAACCCCGACCACTCAAACAATCATCAAGTGACCAAAAAGACAGTTCGGAGGATCGATCATCGGAAAGCGAAAACGACGAAAGACAGCACGTCGACCCGACCATCGGCGACGAAAATCCAGGAACAGAATCGGCAGACGAAGGAAGTAAACGCAGTGAGCCACGATCAAAAAATAAAGAAAGTAGAAAACGCCCAACGAGGCAAAGAGAAGAAGAAATTAGCCCAACGAGGCAAAGTAAAGAAGAAATGAGCCCAACGAGGCAAAGTAAAGAAGCAATTAGCCCAACGAGGCAAAGTAAAGAAAAAACTAGCCCAACGAGGCAAAGAAAAGAAGAAGTCAATCCATCGCGACTAGCCGAGAATCGCGAAACTAGAAGGGACTCACTGAAATTACAAGAAATAAAAAATCCGTCGCAAACAGCCGATAATCAAGAAACTGAAGCGAAAACAAGCCAGAACTCAACGGAATCCGCACCTGGAGAAATAATGGACGATCCGAGCCACCTATCACCCGAAATCACCTCGCATTATCGGGAGGCCCAACAACCGCCAAAAATGGAAGAAGATGTCGCACTACCCGATGAATCAACATGCAGCCGCATGTCGCCGTCACCGGTCACTAAAGCCGTCAACAGACCACCCCCGAAGCCGAAATTAGGCGGAAAAATTAGGAAAAAGAAGAAATCGAAAATAAAATGGACCAAGAATCGTACGAATCCATTATGTGTTCCATGCAAAACGCACGCAAACAGGGTAAACCCCGCAAACTCATCATCAGAAGAAGAAATGGCTGAAGCACCCTCCCAGCTGCGAACTCCACGACGTTCGCCACCGGTAGCCATGGAAACAGACGAATCTTCATTACAAGGAGAAGGAAGCGAAATAGAAAAAACTCAAAAAGAAACTAGAGGTCGCTCGCCAACACCGCCGTTGGACTTTCACGGCTTTACCCCACCTAGAAGTCGTTCGTCAACTCCGCCACTAAATTTTCGCGGGTTCACCCCTCCACCGATGGAAGTAACGCCACGGGATTTTCGGGAATCCCCACCTCTTACGGGCGAGACACTACTTGATTTTCGAGGTTTCCACCACCATTTCTTTGCCTCCCCCTGCAGGCCGTTGCTCGCCGTGGGCGTCCGCTGTCCCGAGGGTGTGTCATGCGCAAGGAAGTAGGTCTCACATTGCCGAATGAATTTCTTCGGATCTTCGTGCTCCTTGGCCTCGTAATGAGGCAATGTTGGGCATGATGTAACTTGATTCAGTTGCCCTAGTAGGAAATTTAGTTGCAGGATGGCTGCCATGGGGTCCACCGTTGAGAACTCCGTGGATCGCGGGCCGGTTTCTATGTACGTCGTTGAGTCTGTATTCCCGGCGAAGTCCAATCCAGTGCCCCCCGTGTTTCCCCCCAACCCAGGCGGGGGTGGTGGGTCAATGGGTGGGGCCATGATCGGTGCCGGGGGTTTTTTCTTCTTTGAGGGCGCCACTGGGTTTTCTTCCACTCCCAGAAGTGGGTCGGCGGGTAGCCCTTGTAGCCTCGCGGACTGTCGCGGTGGACTGTGGTCGACCGGCATATGTCGGTAAAGCTCGAGCGTCGGTCTGGTTCGTTGTGTGTTTGTTTGTGTTTTATTTTTTAAACTTTATTTTACATGGGTTCGGCTGGTTCCTTCCGTGCCTCAGACTCATGCCCCACGTTGGGCGCCACTTTTTCGACCTCCCGATGATTTGCGAGAGTCGGGAGTCGACAGCAGGACGGGGGGAGGCCCGTAGAAGAGTCGGAACAGCTTGGCGCTCCTTCGGACGGCAGAACGTCCGTGGTTGCGCCGTGGATCCGACGGGTGCGGCGCGGTGGCGTACCGAGCGACGTCGGTGGGGGAAACCTCCGTTGGTCTAGGCGCTGCCCAGCGCGGTTCCTCGGCGGCTGGTGCTGGCGGTGGCGGGAGGCCCTTCGCCCCTTCCTTGGCGAGCTTGCGCACCCCGGGTGGAGGGAGCCGGCGAGCACGTCCGCGGCGACGGGACATCCGTGGATGTCGGTAAGGGGTTACCGACGGTCGGTAAGAGGGAGGGTCGTCGGTAGCGGTCTGCCGACGGTGGGTAGGAGGAAGAGTCGTCGGTAGTGGTCTGCCGACGGCGGGTAGGAGGGAGGGTCGTCGGTAGTGGTCTGCCGACGGTAGGTAGGAGGAAGGGTCGTCGGTAGTGGTCTGCCGACGGTAGGTAGGAGGGAGAGTCGTCGGTAGTGGTCTGCCGACGGTAGGTGGGAGGGGGAGGGGGGGTCGTCGATAGTGGTCTAGCCGACGATAGGAGGGTGGGAGGTAGTGCCTTGGTGGATGATTCGCTGCTGGCGGTTTTTGCCAAGCGAGCGGGCAAAAAGAAAAATACTTGACCGCCTGGGTTTCATCACAGATGTATTTATTCTGTGTTGTGGTCTGCGGATGACCGGAATAATCTTTCGGTGGTTTTGTCCGCTATTTATACATGTCTAGGTACCAAGTGCTTGCGACTTTCGGTAATCATAATTCGCCATCTACTGGCTATTTACTCGAATCGTTCGCCTTTCGCGGGACTACTACGTGTAGTCTTGCGGCTCGTTGGTCTGTGTGGGTCGGTCTATGCGTGCGTGTGCGTGTGTGTATGTGTGTGTGTGCGTGTCGCGGTTGCGTGTGTGTGTGTGTGTGTGTGTGCGTGTCGCGGTTGCGTTGCCTTCGGACACCCATACATTGGTCGTTTATTTGCAACGGGCGCCCGACGTTATAGGTGTGTTCTGTGTCGTGTTATACCTATATCTCTCTCTCTCTCTCTCTCTCTCTCTCTTTCTCTCTCTCTCTTTTGGTTGCCGCGAGCGATTTATCCTTGGTCTGCCGTGCGGCGGGTAACAACTGAACTCAAACATCACAATAACACTCTGCGAAGGGCTCGTCACGGTTCCAGAACCAACTAACAGAAATAACATAATAAGAGAACTCCACTCATCAGCAGTCGGAGGACACAAAGGTGTCACAAAGACTTATCACCGCATCCTTAATCAATACTATTGGAAAGGCCTCAAAAAAAGACGTCGAAAATTTCATTAAATTCTGCCCTGATTGCCAATCAAACAAACTAGTCCGAGTAAGGGACAAAGCACCCATGATTCTCACGAAAACTCCCGAAAAACCATTCGACAAAGTAGCCATCGATATCGTGGGGCCATTGCCAGAAACCGAGCGTGGCCACACGTACATCCTCACAATTCTCGATCTGTTCAGCAAATTCAGTCTGGCAGTCCCGTTAAGACACCAAACAGCCAACGATGTCGCAGCGGCGCTTTGTAACCGCCTCATAACCACCTTCGGAGCGCCGCGCGCCATACTGACGGATCAAGGTCGAAATTTCATATCAGAAACGTTTAAGGATTTCGCAGAATTTTTTCAAATTAAACAATATGAAACTTCCGCATACCACCCACAATCAAACGGCGCGATCGAACGAAGCCACCACACATTAGTAGAATATATGAAACACTTTACACAAAACCAGAAAAATTGGGATGAGCTCCTAACGAGAGCCACCTTCTCACACAACACCAGCATACACGAGAGCACAGGCTACACACCATTTGAACTGGTATTCGGCCGAATGGCAACAATGCCTTCCGAATTCCCACCGCTTGAAAAAACCGTAACCTATGACGATTACATGACCAACCTGATGGCAGATTTTAAGCAAGTACGACAATTAGCCCACGAAAAAGCCCTCAAGTACAAAGAACGAACGAAAAAATACTACGACAAAAGGGTCAAGGTGCCAAATTTTAGAGTAAACGACCTGGTATATTTACAAAAAGAACCTAAAATAGGAAAATTCGACGCGCACTGGTTAGGACCATACAAAATAGTGGAAATTTGCGATAGGAACAACGTCGTTCTAGAAACTAAGGAGGGAAAAACCAAAAGAGTCCATGTAGATAAAATAAAAAAGGCATATGTTCCAGATGCCTCGTCGTAGCGACAACGGCGGAGGACGCCCTCAGGGTCATGCCGTTTACACGGAACCCCGGCCTGCAATCGGAAGCACTCGGCACCCTCCGTTCGTACCACGTCACTTGGACACTCGCAACTTATATCAACACCCACGGGCTCGAAGAACGACGCTTGAAAATCCAGGAAAATTTAGACGCGATTAGAGAATTCTGCCTCGAACTTGAAGGCAAATGTATGCTAAACGGACCACTGAAAACCATGCAGGATAGATTGAACACAATAGCAGAAACTGAAACGACCTTGAACGAACTGGTACCTTCGACGCAACCGGACAAACGCCTTAACAGACAAAAACGGGCACCTTTTGAGTTCGTCGGAAAAATAAACAAAGTACTTTTTGGTACCATGGATAGCGAAGATGCGGAACTAATCAACGACCAAATACAAACACTAGCAAACACGACAATAGAGCTAGCGAAATTAACAGAAAAACAAATATATGTAATACGATCGGGCTTCGACATCACCCAAAAATAATAATAATAATAAGATCCCTGCAGGAAAAATTGCAGTACGAGACGTTAAGACTGAATCGGGGAATGACCACCTTAAAAAATGAAACAAGCATCATCGACCTCAACCAAAAAGCTGAAAGATTTATCACACAAACAGAAGAAAACCTAAACGAATTAGAATCTGACTCGGACACGCTCACGAACGCAATACTTTTCGCAAAACTTGGACAAATACACCCTCGAATACTAACAACAAAGAAAATCCTTATAAGCGCGGAGGCCATTAAAAAAGCTGCGCCTAACACCGAATTCCCAATTCCGCTGGACGCAGAACATGCTCCATCTTTAACAGCAGTAACTGAACTCGGCGTATTCCACAACGGGGAAAACCTCGTATATGTACTGACCATTCCACTTTTGGACCCAACACAATACAAATTATTCCAACACATGCCAGTACCCATTCGCCAATTTCCAACAACAAACAGCCGACGATTTGCGTTTATCAAGCCGGCATACTCCTACACCGCGATATCAAATGACTTTAGTAATTACTTTAATCTGAATAACGTCGATGATTGCGGGCACAGTGAGACCCAATACATTTGCGAACAATCATACCCGGTTAGGCACATCAACGACGAAGCCGACTGCGAAGTCCAAGTAATCACGAACCCCCAATTCAGCGCCCTCGAATCTTGCGATATCAGACTCAAAACACTGAGACAAACCTACTGGTCCAAAGTACCAAACGCCAATATCTGGTTATACGCAGCGCCTAAAAGGGAAACAGTGTACCTTTTATGCAAAAACCAAAGCCCGGTGATTAAATCTATCGAAAATTCAGGCCTCATTCGAATCAGACCAGGTTGTCAAATAAAAACACACACAACCACGTTAACTGCAAAATCAGACATAACATCCAGTATGTATACCGAATTCACACACACAACAGTACTCAACATTACCGAAATTATAGCAAGATCCATAAAAACCATCAAAGACGCAGATATTACCAAAGTTTTAGCGGAAACCGGAACACTCACCGAATTACAAGAAATGGACACAGCATACAATGATTTAGCCTCAAACGAAGTCGCCTTAAAAGTAGTTATAGCCAAAGCAAAGGAAATCTCAAAAATGCACCGCCTCAGGGACCAAGTGTCCACTATGGGAACAATTCTAAAATTCGGCGGAATCAGCCTAGGTTCTTCGGGAATACTCGCGTTAATCGTGTGGAAATACCCGATAGTGGGCCAACTATTTCAAGTGCGCAGAATCCTACTCTGTCTAATAAAACCGCGGAAACGTAAACCCCGAAAACAGATCAACGAGCAGCCAGAACAAGTCGAACTTCGTAAACAGCCCCCTCGAACCGAACAGTTTTTGGCGACCCCAATAAGCAATTGCAGGGAACTTGTGTTCCAAACAGAGTTGTCACGGCTAGACCATAGGCCGGTGTACGCAATAACGTATAGTAGAGATTCGCTTCCGTAAAACAAATAAATAACACGAGTTTTTTATTTTCCGGCTTTAGGAATTGAGCGGGTTGTTTCGTACCTAATTATATTTCTCGACCAATCACAAAATATATGTATAACTAACCGCTCGAAGCGCCAAACAAAAAAAAGCCTAAGCCTTTCCCCGACCAACCCCCCTCCCCTCCTCTGACCTTGCATGGACGCAAACCGCAACTCACACACTGCATGAATACACTACCCCCCGAAATACACACACAAACACAGAAATACTTACACGCACACTGTACATACCTTTCGAGAGAAACAAACATTACAAAAGGAACGTTTGGTAACCATCGCCACCATAGAAACAACTATTTCAAGACTATGAACGGCGACTTGGATCCACGTCATGAGTGCCCACAGGTGTCGCACATGCATGGGCGCCCTGATAAGGCCCAACAACAAGGTGACACGACCCACCCAAAAAAAAAATCCCAAACTTTTTCTAACCCCCATCAACAACATCCACAGATGAATAAATAAAAAAAAAGAGAAGGAAAACGAAATGGACGCCCAGAACAGCAGATGCCCGTTTTGCCAGCGCAGAGGAAACGAGCAGAACCTGCTATTGCACATGACGATCTGCCCTGCCAAACGGAAATGTTGGCGAACACTGCAAGTCCCGTGCCCCCGGTGCAGGTGCATACAGCCGCTCGGAAGAATAGAGGCCCACATAGCTTACTGTATAAAATACAGCCACGTACATTCGACAGCGCCGCCCGAACATCTACTGGCGGAAGAGGAAGAAGGAGCGGCAGGCGGAGTAGAGGAGGTAGGAGCGGCAGGCGGAGTACAGGAGGAAGGAGCGGCAGGCGGAGTAGAGGAGGAAGGAGCGGTGGGCGAAGAAGAGGAGGAAGGAGCGGTGGGCGAAGGAGTGGTAGCGGGAGCAGAAGAAGAAGAGGAAGAAAACTGGTGGGAACCGGAGACAGAGGTCACCGTCGACCCCGACTTTCCTTCGGACGGCGAGGGGGAGGAGAGCTTCGAACCCCACCCTTTCGACGCCGAAGGGGAGGAGGAGGGCCCCGATTTCGCATGGGTCCACAACCTCCCGCTGCGGGACCAGCCTTTTGAGAGTGACACTCGACGTCTTCACGGACCGGATGTTCAATTGAAACACCTTCCCTCCTCCAACAACAACAACAAAAATAGGGGAAAAACGTTTACCCCTCCCCCCCCCCTTTTTTTACACACGTATATACACCAACCACAACTAACCCACACTAACAAAAGTAATAACAATAATCATCATAATAATATTTAAAAAAAAAAATCATCAATCCAACGTTAACTTAAATCATATACCCCCTAATCTAACCTTCAATTACTAACCACCAACTAACAAACCTACAACATGTACATCCAATACCTTTTAAGTTAATCATAAGGAACATTCAATATTCTTTCTTCTAATACTAACCTAGTTAAATAAAACACCCCCCCCCCCCATGTAACCACCTATTCGTAAACAATTTTTTTTCTCCCTCCTCACTAACCATACAACGTAATTAGAAGTAATTTTTTTTTTGTATTCACTTCAATCATGTAGTCATAAGCCTTCTTAAAACTTCTTAGATAAGATGCACACACCCACCTTTTATATGCACACCCACGCTTTTCACGTTCACAGTAAATGAAAAAAAGCTTCAACGAAAGAATCATCTTTTTTTTTCTTCCCTTTTCCTTTCCCCCTTATTTCTAACAGAACCCCACCCTATCCAAGGAACCCAACCGGGCCCATCCACGATAACCTACCCACCACTAACCCCCCCCCCCCACCCCTGGATCTAATCAAGTTTAGAATGGTTTCAGCTAGTCAAAGAACGAACAGATGAGACGAAATAATGCCTCCTCGTTGGAGTTCATCTGATAATGATTAAGGAGCCAAACAATAAAGGATTGAGAATAATAACACCATCCCGGGAGCAATAAAAATAAGGAATCTACTCCTCCACAACGAGGAAGAACCGGGAACAAGGACCAGAGGGAAACCTTTCTTTTAAACTAATTTAGCTTATAAGGCCCGACACCCCCCCCCCTGTATCCAGTAACACCCCCCCCCACTAACACGAACAACTAACCTTTCTTTTTCAGGCTGTTTCAGATTGTTTTCTTTATAGCGAAACGGGTTATAACCAACAGAAGGAGTAAGACCAGAAACCTCACCAGAAGGAAGAACCAACCAAACATACCCCGGAAACAATCGGGGAAGAGCCAACCGACTACAACCATCCAAAAAAATATATATTAAACAAACACAAACACTAACGCAAACCCGGAGCATGGGCACTCCGTTATTATTATATAGAGATACACATACACAAATACCAATTGTAAGAAAACGCAAACACAAACACCAAAATTAGGAGCATGAGTACTCCATTTTTCAATGTATAGAATCGCACACAAAACGCTTAAATTGTATTTATTTTCAATGCAGGAGCATTGTTTTTTCCAACCGTGGGAGTGTAACGACCTATATATATTCCAATTTTGCAACGGCCCACATATCTTAACTTTCTCACACAAAACATCTTCATCACCAGTCTCACGGTAAGAGCGAGCCATTGGAAACTTTTCCCAACGGTCGCCCTTATCACCACACTCACACTCCAACCAACATCCGCCGGCCCAGACGCTGACCCAGCAATCCCACGACAAAGGGACGCTGCGTCGCGCTGGACCCACCGTTGAAGTGGGGGCGTTGTCAACCCCGCGAACAAAGACGCTCTAGGCCCACGAGCTAGTCGACGCGACTCCACCACTTCACTTGACCACCCGACGGCAACAGAGTGGCACCCCAACTTACACCCACGCGATTCCTCTTACATACAGTATCGCACATAACACACATCCACACACACATACTCACTTACTCACTCAACCTCACACTCTCACGGCCTCGAACAAATAACAACGAACGATAAATAATACAAGTGACCAAAGTTACAATCCGAGTTGTAATTCAGCGAGTACCCGAACCCGTAACAACGTGACGAATAGAGCGTCACACATTTTTTAAAATTATGTAAGCGAGTATTTGTTCATTCGCGTCTTTACGTTGAGGTTGGTCGTTAACGCTTGACAGACCGGCGTATACTGGTTGTTGTATTGTCTGGTAAATAGCCGTTGGTCGTTCACTTTGCTTTTACAGGTTTCGTTTTTCTCGTGTGTCGGTGTTGTGGGGATTGCTTTTTCGGTTTCGGCGATGGATGATATTCCGGGTTAGTTTAAATTATCGAATTATATATCGCGCTTAATTTTTCTATGTCTGTTCTATAGTTAATGGAGTTGCCATGTGATTTTATTTGTATAATTTCTAAAATTAATCGTTTTTGTGTGTTTTGTTCATTGTTTAAGATTTTTGTGTTGTCAAATTTAAAAGTATGACCAGTGTCCATGACGTGGGTTGCGAGTGCGGTGTTGTTTGTAGTGTGGTGTTTGAGGCTGTGTTTGTGTTCGTAAATTCGAGTTTTGAGGTAACGTTTCGTTTGTCATATGTAGATAGAGTCGCATTCAGCGCATTCGATTGCATATACTGCGTTCGTTTTTTTAGGTGTGTCTATTTTGTCTTTTGTGGATTTGGTAATGGAGTTAATGTTGTGTTTGTTGTTGGTGACAATGGAGATGCTGAATTCTTTACAGAGTCTTTGTAGTTGGTGGTAAGTTTTTTCTGCATATGGGAAATTGAGTAGTTTTGTGGTCTCGAATGGTTCTGTGTTAATTGTTTGTTTGTTGAGTTGATTGCGGATGTGTGTGAGTCTGTTGTTGATGAGGGATTCAGTGAGATGTGGGGGGTAACAGTTTAAGGCCATTGTGTTTTTTATTATGTTTAGGTTTTTTGTGTGGAATGATTTATGTGATAATTTTATCGCTCCGTCGACAAGTCCGTATACTATGCCTTTCTTTTGGGATAGTGGGTGATGTGAGAAAAAGTTGATGAATCTTCCTGACCAGGTCGGTTTGCGATACTAGTCTGTCTGAATTTTATTGTTTTTGTGTATGAGGAGAATGTCTAGAAATGGGATTTTGTTATCTGATTCAGTTTATAGGGTAAATTGAAGTGAGGGATGGTATTTGTTGAAAATGTCGAGCGTGGAGTGTATGTGTTGTGTCGGTAGGGCGATGATTATGTCGTCTACGTAGCGTTTATATAGTGGGACGTCGAAGTTGAGTTGCTTTAGACAAGATTCTTCTAAATCGGTCATTACTATGTTTGATAGTATAGGAGCTAGAGGAGATCCCATAGGAAGTCCTGAGATTTGTTGGTAAATGTTATTTTGGAATGTAAAGAATGTGGAGGACATTAACAATTCTATTGCGAATGTGATTTCTGTTATTGGAAGATTGTTTGTGAAAAGGTGTGATCGTTTTTGTAAACTTTGTATACAAGTATAACAAGGTCTAGTGGTACATTGGTGTATAATTGTATAACAAGGTCTAGTGGTACATTGGTGTATAATGATACGACGTCAAAGGAAACTAATTGATAGTTGTCAGGGATGTGTATTTTTTCCACTATTTCTTTGAGGGCGAAACTGTCTTTTATGTATGAGGTACTGGGATTTATGTTTTCTGATAGTTTCTTTTGGATGAAGTCTGGTAATTTGTGCGTGGGACTGTTGATGGAGGATACGATGGGTCTGACTGGACAGTTTTTTTTATGTATCTTAGGTAGTGTGTATAGTTTTGCCAGATTGCAATTTTCGGTTTTGAGATCTTTTAGTTGGCTTTCGGTGATGAAGCTTTTGTTTTTCCATCTGATTAGGATTGTATTGACTTTGTCTTGCGTTTTTTTGGTTGGGTCTTGTGTAATGGTTTTGTATGTGTTTGTGTCTGTGAGGAGTGATAAAGTTTTGTTTATGTAGTCAGTTTTCTTCATTATTACTGTCGAATTTCCTTTATCTGCTCTGGTGACTATGATGTTTTGAATGTTATTTTTCAGAAATTTTATTGTGTCGTTGATGATTTCGTAGGTTTTATGGTGTCCAGTTGGAGTTTTTAGTTTTTGGAGGATGTTGGTGAACTTGCTTCGAATCTTGTCTCGTTTGGGTTCGTCTATTAGTTTTATGATTTTTGATTCTAGTTCACTCATAGTGTTGTGTATGCATTTTGAGATATCTCTTGGTTTCAGGTATAATAAACAAAACTTGTGGCCTAGTGAGAGGAATAGTTCTATGCTTGGTGGAATTGTAATGTCAGTTAGGTTGATAAGCCATTTTTTGTAATCGCTGGAGGTACAAAAGGAGGTTTTTGTAATCGTAAGGAGGTGACTATTGGTTATGTTTGTGATTTGGTCTATTTCATTATTATTTCTGTTATTATTGTTATTATTAGTCGAGGTTGATTGGCTTCGTGTGTTGAAAAAGTTGTGTTGTTCTATCGTTGGATGTAAAATATTATATTTAATATTATACTAGTACATACACGTCATATAAAGTAGTATAAAAATACTTTAGTTGAAGCATGCACTCGACCGATGATCGTCGCAGACTCGTCGCCGGCCGGTATGGCGTCTCATGCGCGTGTGCTTCGCGTTGTCTTTGTCGCAAAGTGCACATTGAGCACGAGATTCATCTCGAATAATTTCTTGACCACTCACTGGTGGTGGATCCATTTTTAATATATAATAACCCCACCTTCTTCCTCGATCGTACCGGTGTCGCTGACTTTATTGTCCCAGACAGCAAAGTCGTCCCCACTGTCGTCGGAATTTGAATAGTTTTCATTTTCATATTCTTTGTCGCCATCGAGCATTTCAACTAATGTCGAACTACTGCGTAGCGAATATTTTTTTCGTTGTGCCATCCTGCATAAAAAGTAATTATCATCATACTAAAATTGTTAATATTACTAAATATTCAATTTCAATGATATTCCACTCGATTATGGTCTAATAAACACGATTTCAATATAAAAGCAGATCTCACTGAATTAACGTTGTCACCAGACTGGTGCAAACACGCATCTTTTTGACGTTCCGCGTTCGCTCTTCGGAGACGAGTTTCCGACCGGCAACGCCAAAAATACGTGATAACAGTTTTTTTTATTGAAAATCAATATCAAATTTTATTTCAATGTTCATTCATACAGAGAGAAACATGAGAAAAAAATGACTTCAGCAGGACTCGCACCCGCCATGTTACGGTTCCTAACCGAGCACTTTACCACTGGAGCTATCGCAGCCGGTTGGAATGGTGGCTATGAACAGTCTATATAAGAGTTACAATATTTTCAAAAGCCATTTTCTTGAAAACAAAAAAATAGTACGTCCTATTACTTCCACAAATTATACCACTAGTAATGATCTTTCGTTTACAAGAGTCTCGCTCCGATCAAATATTACCACGTCGTAAGGTCCCCTTGTAAGTGTCGACTGTGTTAAAAAAAAATTCCTCAACATTATCCAAGTGACAATATGTTTGAGATATAAGGAGAAGCCATGTGGCCATTGGGTTATTTGGGTTATTGGGAATTCGGTGGCACACGCTATCTTCCATCCGTGCATGCCAGTTCGATTCAATTGAAGTGTCATGTATCTCGCAATGAGTTGTCATCACCAAATGACAGCTCGATAAAGTTGGTTTAGGGCCAAGGATGCGTCTCACTTGGTTTCAATTTTGCAAATTCAATTCAACCAACAAGAAGCCCAATGGGTAATAAAATTGAGACAAGTACATTTACGCGAGCGCGCTCCAACGAAAAGGTGTGAGATCAACTGGAAACATTGAACGCATGAATTCGCATCACGTACATATTGCTTGGAAAGATGATTTTGGAAACTATGCATTTTTTTGAAAATCAGCAGTACTTGGCGAGTTAATATGTTGGAGCTACTATTCAATGATATAAGATGTAACTCTACTTCGTAAAAATAGGCAGACTATATCTTTACTTTATAATTTTTTTTTAATATAGCTTTTCCAGTGATTAACTATAAGCTGCTATTATTGTAGCATTAATTAGTTGGCTTGTCTTGCAGGGTTTTTTGTTTAGAGGGCAAGTCCACCGATTCGCACTACTCTACTTTTTTTTTATTTACCACACAACTACCGCACTCACACACACTTACCTTTTAATACATAATTCTTGTGTCTACGCCGTTATTTTGGTCCTATGCATTCTGAAATCTTTCTCTTAGATCCAGTGGCTTACATTTTTTCAGTCTTCTGGCGATAGTACTTTGGTCGAAAAGCTTTTGCGCCAGCTCGTTCGGATGGCTCACGAGTATTTGCTCGTAACTCGTGCTTCATTTTAGAGCTGTATTCTTTACTGTATCGATTCCAAGATCTTTGTGGAGGTTGGCATTTGTGATGTACCATGTTGCATTAGCGATTGTTCTGAGAGCTTTGGATTGGAATCTCTGTAGAGTTTCGATGTTCGAATTGCTTGCGGTACCCCACAATTGTACACCATATGCCCATATCGGCCTCAGAACTGCTTTGTACACCGCAATTTTGTTCGAGAGCGACAGCTTCGATCGCCTTCCCAGTAGCCAGTACATTTTTTTCATTTTTATGTCCAGTTCCTTTCTTTTCTTTCGAATATGGCTAGCCCATGTGAGTCTTGTGTCGAATTGCATACCTGGATATTTCACTTCACTCACTGTTGGAAAAGGTTGGCCGTTCAATGTAACCGTTGGGGAGGTCCTTCTTTTTCATAGTGAAGGTTATGTGCACCGATTTTGGCGCACTGGCTTGAAGCCTCCATTTCTGTAGCCACAGTTCCACGTCGTTGAGCCCTTTTTGGAGCTTCCGCGATGCTGTCACCTCGTTCCAGTGGGTAGCCATGATTGCTGTATCATCAGCAAACGTTGCCACGACAGTATTACGGCGCACCGGTAGATCGGCCGTAAAAAGCGTGTTAAGCCCTGAATTATATGAAGGGCTTTTAAATGAATATTTTTCGGAATACCATTAAAACGCTTGGCGTATCTGTTTCAGCTAGATTAGGTTTTATTCAGAAGCATGAAATGTGAGAATACATGAATTATTATATATATCTTAGATTACTTACAATGAGATCGTTGTTGTGTTTTTGGTAGACAATGGTTCGAATTGTTGGTTTGATTGGTTGAAGGTTGGTTGTTTGATGGTTTCGTAGAGTAGTGAAACACTTTTCACTGAGGTTTAACTACTGTCGGATACTGAGTCCTGATTCTAATTAACGATTGGAACACTTTTCACAGAGGTTCCAATTGTTGTACAAAAACTGAGAAAACTAGAGGTGGTTTGAGTTCTTTCGGCCACCGATGCCGTTCACTCGCGATAGAATTATGAGCGCGCTCACCTCGATGACTTCCCGTTCCCTCGGGTGGGAAGGCTTGGCCAAAAGGACCGAAGACACACACTAACTATCGGCAAAGAGACGCAGCAAAGACTCCGGACGACACTCGGGGTGTGAGTATCGACGAGTTCGGGAGCTGATGAAAGACTAATGATCGGTAATTACTTGGGTTACCAAGTGGACACCGATCAATTGATTTAATGCAATAATTGCTTTGCTCTGTCTCTTTTCCGATGACGCTGTGTGTCAGCATTTCGGGTCTTGCAGTTTTGGCGGTGGCAATTGCGGAATGTTTGTCGCAATGCACCGACTTTTTGGTTTTGCGATATTTTGCGGGTTCGCTAACCCGTGCGGTTGTTAACCCGCGATGTCGTTAACCTGCGATGTCATTAACCGAAGCTTGGCGAGTCGCGGAGACCTGTCTTTGTTACCATGCATATCCGTATCGGGATATAACACCCCCCTTGTTAGTTTGGAGCACGGGAATGCAATTTCCGTGGTCCACAAGAAAAATTATGCGAAGTCAGATCTCCGCGGTCGAAAAACTCAGGTGACGGTCAAGCTGCAGACGGGAAGTCTCGGGTAATCTGAGCATTCTTATTTCTGTACGTTCGGCTTATGCTACCTTAATCCTATATCCCTGGTTATTTTTAATTATTATTATTATTATAATATGTATATTTTTTTTTGTAATAACAGTAGGAATAATAATTAAAAATAAATAAAATATTTTGTCAGTTCCATAAAATATTTTGTCAATTTGATGGGATACGGAACGAAACCAAAACAAAAAAAAAAAGAGAAAAAAAAATCAGTTGAGACGAAAGGAGAAAAGAAAAATTTATAAAAGAAAATGGAAATTTTGTTTCAAAATGAGGTTATTGAATCTGCATTAATAATTGTAAGATAAATTATTATTATCATATATATATATATATATATATATATATATATATATATATATATATATATATATATATATATATATATATATATATATATATATATATATATATATTTATCTTTTTTTTTTCAATTTCAATATATATTTTTTTTTTTTGCGAGAGGAATGAGCGCTTGTTCGGAGAAGTAATACTACGGTTTCTGCATTCCTACTATATCTTTTATGAAATAGCTGCGTGTGCATCTTCGCGGCGCGGCGAGGACACCAGAGCAAGGTTGGTAGGTGCGGTCGCATGTGGAGGGGTACATATACATATGCATACAGATATATACATTCATTCATTTTTTTTTTTTTACTTTTATTGTCAGAAAAAAAAACGCAAAAGAAATAGGATGATACAATCAAATTTTCGTCTGTAATTCCATGGAATTTATTTTATTTATTTTATTTATTTTATTTATTTTATTTATTTTATTTATTTTATTTATTTTATTTATTTTATTTATTTTATTTATTTTATTTATTTTATTTATTTTATTTATTTTATTTATTTTATTTATTTTATTTATTTTATTTATTTTATTTATTTTATTTATTTTATTTATTTTATTTATTTTATTTATTTTATTTATTTTATTTATTTTATTTATTTTATTTATTTTATTTATTTTATTTATTTTATTTATTTTATTTATTTTATTTATTTTATTTATTTTATTTATTTTATTTATTTTATTTATTTTATTTATTTTATTTATTTTATTCATTTTATTTATTTTATTTATTCCTCCTCCGTGGTTTCCCCGGAGCTGTTATAGGTGTTGTTGCTCCATTCCAGTGGGCAGTAGCGGGGCCTCGGGGGTACTTCCGGGTCGGTGGTGCGTTCGTCCAACGTGTCCTCTTCCTCCGACGAATCGGATCCTTCTGGTGTCGGGGTCTCGTAACGTGGTTCGGGGGGTGGGGACTCCGGAGAATCTCGGGCAGCCGCAAAGATCGCTTCGGTTTTCCTTATTAACGACCGGTCTCCGAATTCGCCGCCGACGTTGTCTCAAGAAAACGGTGTCCGTTGATTCGAATATTGGGCGTGACCGTCGGCCACCAGGTAGTCGGCGATCGAAGGTTCGTGTTCATCGTCGTCGTTGTCGCTGTTGGGTGCGTGGGTATATAGTTTTACCCATACCGCGTCCGCTATCGGGTCTTTCCTCACTATTTCCATGAAAAGTCTTCGACCCTCGATTTTCCGAAGTTCGTTTTCGCATTCGTCGGACCAGGATGGCGGATGGCTTGGCTCGATGTTGGAGAGGCCACGCATTATCATGGTCCATGGCATTCGATGGAATCCTGTTGGCAGTGAATATAATTCGTCGAGATCCACCAGGTCGTTCATTGCGTGATCGCCAGAGTATACCGGGATGCACCGTGGATCACGCAGTTGGTCTGTGAACACCACCCGGACGTGAGTGTCTGAGTCCGGGTGCCATAGTAATGGTGCGCCGGGGTAAATTTCTTCCTCGGTCACTCTTCTCGGCCTGTGAGCTCCGGCGGTCACGAACTCCATTGTGCGTTCCCAACGTCTCCTCTCGGGGGTCGCAGGGATGAGGTTGACCCAGATTCGGTGTGGGGTGTCCACCCTCTCGATCCTCACTTCGCCCATTCCTTCCATTTGCTCCACGGAGGCGTTAAGGATGGTGTGCTCCATGATATTATTTTTTTTTGACGGTTATTTAGCGGGTTTTAGTTGTTAACTGATTAAATCGCGGGGTTCGCGGCTGTATATATTGCCCTGGGGTGCATTGTCAGCGTGATAGTAGGTGACGAATCGTCGTATCTGCAGGCACAGCTACTTTTACACGGTTCGAAATATGCGATAGGCTCTCAACGCTACTTGCACTTAAATATTTACGTCTTAATTCTATACTATATATATATATATATATATATATATATATATATTGTAACGCGAAATAATTCGACGCGCTTCCAAATTCGTACCGTTCCTCCCGTCACGACGACACCGACGAGCCCAGGGTCATGATAGGGATTTTGTACATATTTTAATTAATTTCTTTTGTTTTATTTTATTCATTTTCATATTTGTAATCGTCCCGAGCGGCGAGACGTTACCGAGACGACGAATAATACCGGAAGCATCCGATTGGGCGAAGCGATAGAGTGAGACGAGAGGGGTAGTCTCCCGCCGGCCAACGAAGCGGGGTGTCCCCCGTCAACGCGCCACACGAGCCTCTCCGCTCCCGAACTACGCGAAGAAAGATAATGCGAGCAAGGACCCACGAAAAATAGGTATGCGGTGAGGGGTCAGAGTTGGTCGCCTGCCCCCTCCCGTGACTGAACGTAAGAAAGTAGGGCCTAAGGGGCACGAGCCACCCGTCACGTTGAAAATCTTGGCTGTTCTGCGAGAGTCTTCGTGACGGGAGTGTCGTAATTTGGAGAGAGAGAGAGACGAAAGTTCCGGAAAGGCGAGAGACGGAAAAGAATTCCCGTGGGACGAATTGTAACATTGAATAGTCCCGGAAAGCCGTAATCGGTCTTTAAGTACCGGTGAGTCTTGCACAGCCAATTTCTGTCTCGGGACGAACATAGAGTCTTGTAATTTGTTATAAAATTTATTCGATTCGTTTTTTTTGTTTTTTTTTCTTTGTCGCGGCGACGACGGTTCGGCCACGCGGTCGAATGTTCGACAGTTTTCTTTGATATCGATTCGGGCTTCGTCGATCGTAGAATAGCCATTATTCAATTTATTTATTGTACCGATCGTCGTAATTTGCTTCATTTTTTTATTGTAAAAGTGCGACGTGAATTTGTTTCATATTTTTTTTATTGTACAAGTGCGGCGTGAATTTGCCGAGTTCGTTGGATCCGCGCACCCAACCGTTTTATTCGAATTCAAACCAAATTGAAGAATTTGACTCGAATAAATAAAATTTTCTTTTGCGTGTTGACACGGACCGTGAACCGTCGTACCAGAGGTCGAGGTACAGGTCCCGTTGGAAGTAATTTCGAATTAGTGTTTTTTTTTCTTCATATTTCATAATTGAGAAAGTAAAATTTTCTGTGCAACGATTTATTGGTTTTTTTTTTTGAGTGTGCGTGGATCCAGCGCGTCGATATCCCGGCCGTTCGTGGGATTGCGCGGGGAGGTCCAACGACCCGAAAGTGCGTGTGTGTGACCGCGAATTATTTAATTTTTTCTTGATTGTTTTTTTTCTATCGGATTTATTTTGTGTTTTTTTTAATTATTATTGTAATTTATTTTTGTGTTTTTTTTTGTATTCCCTTTGACGCGGTGGATCGAGTAGCCGCAATCGGTGAGAGAGTGTGAGTCGCGGTTTTCTTCATATTTTTTTTGTTTGTTAACTTTGTTCCCGGAAGAGTGTTGGTGCGAGAGAGAGAGAGTGGGTCGTTGGGCCTGGACCGCGGGCGAGTGAGTGAGACTCGAGGGGTGAGTGTGGGTGTGTGTGTGTGTGTGTGTGCGAGAGTGTGAGCGAGTGTGGTTTTATCATTTTTTTTGTTTCTTTTTGTTTGTATTATTTTGGTTGTTTTCTTTTGTGACACGTTTTTTTTCCTTTCTCCCGGAGAGTCTCCCGGGTAGAATAGGGTATTAATGTGGGAAAATTATAATTTTGTTCTTTTATTTATTTCTTTGCATAATTTTATTTGTTTAGTAAAAGACAATATCTGCACGGTCGCGTCGAATACCGCCACTCTACCAAGAGACGAGGCTGCGGCTAGCCAGGCCAACCAGCTCGATCTCGGTGTTTTCCCATGTTACGTCCAGATAACATAAATTAAGAATATGCCCTCTTTTGGACCTTAGCTACGGCTAATTAGTCCGAGATACGGGCTAGAAGATTTGGTCGAATAAATGAATTGTTAGACTTGAATTGAATTTAGGTTTTCATTTTATTTATATAAAAGTTGCGACGAGGATCGTCTTTTGGTATGAAATCGGGGTGTCGAAAACGAATTACATATTCAATTTTAAATAAATGATATTTTGAATCTTCGGAAGGGTTCCCCAAGGATTTGAGGTAATCCTCTGTGTAATACCCGTGGCGATGGTTGCGTGCGTACCCGTGGTACTCAGCGATAATCTTTCGTAACTGGTTTTTACGTCCCCCTTGTTTGTGTTTGCCCACTAGAAAAATACACAGATGTATGTAAGAATATTGGAATGAAATATCGTGAATTGAATGATTTGAATATGGATTTTAATTTGACTCAACGAGACCGACGGGAACCCCGTAGATCCAAGGATCGAGAAGGGAAAATATAAGAGTCGTGGCGTACCGCGCAATCCCTTATATTTTTGGAAAAGGAATAAGAGTCGCGGCGTTCCGCGCAATCCCTTATGTTTTTGGAAAAGGAATAAGAGTCGCGGCGTTCCGCGCAATCTCTTATGTTTTGTGGGAAGGAATAAGAGTCGTGGCGTACCTCGCAATCTCTTATGTTTTGTGGGAAGGAATAAGAGTCGTGGCGTACCTCGCAATCTCTTATGTTTTGTGGGAAGGACTAAGAGTCGTGGCGTGCCGCGCAATCTCTTAGATAGGGTTTGAGAATGATTTTAAGATGTTAAATTTTAACTTACTTTTTACTTAAAAACTTTAAACTTTGTACAAGTTGGAAGTGCTGTACAATATTGAGCTCGTTCCGGAGGGTATGCTTCTATTTTAAAGAATACTTGTCGTCGGTGGTGGATTTTCGTTGAGTCACGAAATTACGAAAATCTCGCGCTTTTATACCCAAGTCGCGAGTTGCTAGTCGTAAGGGTGGGAAAGGGCAAATTTTCTTTGCATCTCATTGGCTGAAATTTCCCGTTTCCCACTCCTTAGTTTTTCCAAAAAGGTGGGGAGAATCGCTCTTATCTTTCTCGAGCTGAAGGCCCAAGAACCCCCCTCCCTTATGTCTATGTAGGCCCCTTGAAAAGGGCATACACCCGCGCCTGCGTTTAGAGGGTTGCAGCCCTACAGGCGTCTTTGTGGTGGCGTTACGGGGACGTAACACCCAGGTGCATCCGCACCTGGCGCCCGAATAAAATAAAGGGGGAAACAGCGAGATCCATAGCTTTGTACGAGATAAGAAAAATCTCGCTACAATATATATATATATATATATATATATATATATATATATATATATATACTATTTCTATTCTTAGTTAATCTTATGGTACGATTTCGCTGCGAGGTCAGATATATATATCCCTATATATGTATATAATATATGTATATATATATATTTTTTTTTTGTTAATCTCTCAATGTAAAAAAAAGGATAGTCTTGATCGAGTTTTCTATGCAAAAAAAAAAATCTCAGCTTTCAAAAACAGAAATGCAATAACATTTATGGGTCAGAGAAAAAAATTTTTACTGAAAATCGCATTTGAAATACAAAAATCGTTTTTTTTTTTTTTGAATATTTTGAGATTGAGATCCATAGAATAGATTTTGAGAAAGAATAGATAGTGATATAGCGTTTTAACGTTATTCTATTCGTCCAAATTTCAACTAATAATTTATTTATTATTATCATATATATATATATATAAAAAAATAAATATGTTTCTTCGCTCACCGCGGTACCATATCATGTTGCCAGCTCTACTCCAGCGGTGACGAGACGAGGTGTAGAGGTGGCGGGTCGAGGTGTAGGGGTGGCGGATGTTACTATTGGCTCTATTGGTCGTTGTTGAGGTGGTTGTTCCACGATCAATCTCAGTGGAATGTTTTCCGGCTGTGGGGCGGCGGTTGCGAGATGTTTTCGGCGGCGGCGATAGCAGTTCATAAGGATACCGGGTATCGCGGTCCGGAAACCGTAGAGTGTTAGGCCGATTATTGAAATGATGGAAATTCCGATTCCGCCGAACGTCCAGGTTCCCGTTTTCTGATACCACTTGGTTTCTTTTTCTTTCTTTGCGAGGAAGTCCAGGTGTCCTTCAATGGCGGCGAGACTTGCATCGGGCTGCGATAATGGTTCGCCAATCGAATGGGGTCGGGGAGCAAGGAGTAGCGGGTCAATATTATCCTTGTAGGATTCGACGATGGATAAGGATAGGTTGCTAATGTTCAGGATTGCTGACGGCCAGTGTACCTGTTCGATTGACGATGGTATCATGTTCGTCGCCGGGAGGGTGATGTGAGGAGCGTATCCGGTACATCCTGGGTGTAATTGGATAATTCCGGTGTCTTGGATTACCGTCGTTGCGCTCGTGCCATTGCGACATTGAATTTAAAGATTCACTGGTTTTTCGAGCGAATACAGCCAGCCGTGTGTGTGTGTGAGGAATGTCCACTGTGGTTGATGGGAACGAGCTACTCGGATGTCACAGCCGCGTAAGGTGGTGTCGGTGGGAGATACGAGTAGCTGTGCTTCGCACGCGTCGCTGCTTACGTCTTTTAATGCTGACTGCAGGGGGCAGGCATAACTTTTATGCAGGTGATAACAACCTTTCAAGTACGAGTCATCGAACGTGAAAAATTTTCCTTGATCGTTTGACCAAGCTAGATAGGGTTGTCTAGGTTGAACGTAGGCAGTACCAGCAGCGGATCCTTGATAATTTTGTGGACGGAGACAAGGGTACATTCGATGTACTTGAAACGGTTTGGATTCCAGCAACGGTACTGTTATGCTCACGAGAAATCGTCCGTTGTGATAATTGGTTTCTATGCGGCTGATGCTCGTGAGGTCAGTTGTCCGTAGGTCGTTGATTGCAAGAGGGAATTCCAGCGACGACGTGGTTTCTTGAATGTGTTGGGCTGCTGTAGCTAGTTGATCCACAGAGAGTATGTCTGGATGCAAGATACCGAGTTGTAGGTGGTGGATAGCATCTATGAACCGTTGCAATGTGCTGATGTATGTGTCTGCGGCGTCAATGATGTTGGTGGACAAACTGAGTAGGTGCGTGGTGAAGTTCAACCGATTGATTTCCTTCCTTTCTACCCGCACTGTTTCTTGTACTCGCATCGTAGTCTGATATAAACTTTGTAGCTCACGGTCTAGAACGTGCGTTTGCAGGTCGATTCGGTTTATTGCTCCGCGGATGACGTGCGTAGCATTCTGGACCAAGTGCGTTAATCCTTGGCCGGTTTTTTCGAGTGCTGTAATCTCGTTACAGTCAGTTCCACAAAAAAGGGTACGCGTTTTCTCGAAAAGTTTCAAAGAAAACCCCATTTTTCTTTTTTAACACGAAAGTACGCATCGAACACTAGGGCGGACTCACTTTATAAACCGTCCAATCGCCTTTGTTCTGGATTATGGCCGGGCACCTTCTGGGCATGCTTTCGACCAGTTTTTCGGCATATTCTGAACGTAGAGAGCACCATACCTTCCTCATTCGTCGAGAGAGCTGCTTCAGGGTGAATACACGCCTTCCTGCAAGTTTCCTCTTCACGATGCTCCACACATTTTCAATTGGATTTGCATCAGGAGATTGTGAAAACTAGTTTCAAGTCGTAATGCCATTTTGCGCTTTCCAGCTCTTGTAGAGGCGACGACCGCGATATTTGGGGTCGTTGTCCTCTTGAAGGATCTAATCCTCATTGTTGGTTCCAAACATCTTTCTGTAGACTCCAGAAGACCACGTTGGTGAATTTTGACCTTTTTTTGAGCGTTGAGGTTCTCTGTAAATAGCTTTGAACAGCCAAAACCGCACTGTTAAAAGCGACCCCAAACATCTATCTTTATGTGGCGCTCAACAGTTCGCTGGAAGAAACGCTCACCAGTGGCAGACCAGGCGCGTTTTATAGGAAACCATGCCCAAAAGTAAGCTTCATTGGAAAAAATTATACCGGACCAAGAATTTAGCAGCAGCTGAGTATGAAAGACGTGGTCCGTGTGCATTGGTGAAAAGAAAAACGTTCAGCGTAGATAGCAATAATTGCTCAATGTTGTGCAATATGCAACACTTTGAACGAGACTCAAACAAATCGGTGGTTCCGCCGTGGTCCTTTGAACGTACAATAAGGCCCAAAAAAAAAGGAAACGAAATCTTCAAAACTTCCCGAGAAAACGCGTACCTTTTCTTGTGGAACAGACTGTATTGTACCTTGCGGCGTCCTCTTCAGCCAAGGTGCCGAAAAGTGCGTTTGAAATTGAACCGATGAATGCGAGAGGGGCTCCTCGCATGGCAAGTCGTCTGGGTCCTTTTATTGGTTCTGTAGGGTCAATTAGGGTTCCCAGCTGGTTCCTGAGGTCCTCGATTCTGGCTCTGCGACCTTGAAACCTGCCCTCCGACAGTATAGTGCGGCACTGGGCTGGTTCGAGATGGCTCGTGCATTTTAGCGAAAGCGCTTCCGTTTTCTCCAATCCCCAGGGTGTTCGTGCCAGGAGCCACTCGAGGTCGAGGTAGGTCACGATCTTCCAATCGGTGGTCGTCACGTAGATGTCCGGTAGACGTTCGTAAATGATGCCGGGGTGATCTGGAGTCGGTAGGATCTGGTACACCGCTTGCGCTTGCGCAACGAGGGTTAGGGCGACCGTTATCGCGATGATCGTGCGTTGTTGCATCGCGACGAAACAGGTTTTTTTTTTCTGTAACAATCCAAATCAAACGTCCTTGTTTCCAAATTATTACTTGAGCTAAGCGAATGTTCGAAGAATTGATTGATTCCGAAAATTTTTGGTTTAGAATTCTTTTTATTTCCATATGGGTTTCTGAATTTTATTTCGTTGGAAGACCCGAGAAAGAGAGAGCGAAAAAGAAAAAAAAACAGTTTCGAAAGGAAAAAAAACAGTTTTACGTATACGTATATATATAGACATAAACATACACACAAAAATATATATATACATATATATATATATATATATATATTGTGACACAGACCCATACTATTCCTACTTTCTCCCACATTCTTTCCACATTCCATAGATGCATTCCCACGCTAGTTTTCCCATCAGCCCACCCGTCGGTGGCCACCTGCACCTGTACCCAAATTTATGGTCATCCGGTCCACCACTCTGTGGTTGACCGTCTTCCCGACTTTCCCACCAATTCCCGACGATCCCTTCAAGATTCCAACGCCTTCGCATTCCACGGTCATTATGACTTTCCCGTAATCAATTCAGGTCATCTCTTCAAGCATACCCGCCTTTTCCCACAGCCTCCTGATTCAACCCCCACCACTCACACCCTTCTGTAGTTATAAGACTCGATGTAACCTAGGCTAGTCAGTTAGTAATAACTCTGTAAACCAAGCGAAAGCTCTGTCCGACAGTGGACTGTGAAAATAAACGTCTCTTGTTATTTACTTTCGTGTCTACCGCGTCTACCGTCCTACAACCGCGTCTTGAAGCCAGATTGGCACGCTCAGTTCTTAGACTTTTCATCGAATTCGAGCTTGTGACATAACAAATTGGTGCTAAGTGTGGGGTGGTGCCATTCTTACGTGCTGGAGACTTAGGACCGTTGGACTACACGGAAGGAAACGACAAAGGACACCGCAACAAACTGGATTACCAACAAACGGTGAGTCACTCTTTTACTCATTATCGCACGCCTCTATCGATCGCGAGTGACTCCGATACAGACTCTACAACAACAAAAGACATGTCCCTGTCGAGCCTAAACAAAATAATCAAAAACACAGTGAATAAAATGTCCGATCAAACGAACGAAGTGATTGACAATCCGCGAATTGAACCGCCACCGAAAGCCGCGAGTGAAACATCGGATGACACATTCGAGCCATTGCAGCCCAAAGAGGCGATAGAACTTATTAAACCATTCGACGGAAAGAGTATCGGTGTAGAAGCCTTTATTAGTTCAATCGAAAAAGTGCGGGTAGACGTTTCGCGACCAGACTATTTCCGTCGTCTTATTATCGCGAAGAAAATCACTGGCGTTGCCGAACGCGAACTTAATGAATACGATACGGATAGTTATGAACAACTGTACGATGCCCTTCGAATTTTATACGGAAATTTACAGCCGGTTAGTGTTTTTCGGGATAAACGTTCGCGTACGTTTCAAGGAAAGAACGAAAGTGTTTCTCATTTTACGAACCGATATTTAGAAACGCAAAATCAAATGTTATCCGTGCTCGCGAACTCATTGACGGACGAAACAGAGCGAAGATCGATAATAAAATACGAAAGACAACAAGGTCTCGAGCAGTATTTACTAGGGCTTCGAAAAGAAATTTCGACGGAAGTACGGGCGCAAAGACCGGACAACATTCGTGCAGCCATCGCGAAGGCTCAAGCAGCGGAGGCATACGATTATACGAGGGAAATGATGACCCGAAACCTCAACCTCTCCGAGCGCCACCCCGACACGCGCCCTAGACCACCCAATTCTCAGGCCAGGTCACCGAATACCCCAATATCGAGCCAACGGACCCCGACCAGGTGCAATTACTGCCACAATTTGGGACACCTCGAAGCTGCCTGCCGTAAAAAAATGCACAACGCGCAGCAAAGGTCGGAGACCCCAGGACGGCCTACGGGTTTTCGGGAGCGCCAGCAGGTACCTCGGCCTCCCTTCGTCCCACGTGTCCACCATGTGCCGGAAAAAGTAATAGTGGAACAGCCGGAACAACACGAGGATGCATCCCTCGGATCAATGCCATCGGATCAACCAAACGGGTCGTCAGATTGCCAATGGACGACACTCGCAGACCAGGGAGATTTCTATTAGACACCGGTGCAGCGATCAGCCTGATAAAAAAAGGAATTATCGATGGAAAAGCAAAAGTTAATATGAACATTAACACCGAATTCAAAATGGGTAACGATCTACATAGATCATTATTCATCACACAGCAGGAGTTCGACGGCGAAAAACACGTATTTCACGTCGTCCCCGATGATTTTCCACTCGAAGAAGACGGGCTGATCGGGATTCCCTTCATGGAAAAATACCAAACCTACATTGGCATCGGCAAGAAGAACTTCTTCGAAATTAATGGTAAGCGACTCCAATTCGAGCCCCTTACGGTTACGATCCCGCCACGGGCGATTTATTGGATCACGGTACCGACCAACGTGTCGAGTGGACCGGCTGTGACAGCCGAGGAAAACAATCGATCCGTAGTACCCTGTGTTTACGAAGCACGGGATTACGAAGCCCGAGTCCCTCTCATAAACGACTCGGAAGACCCAAGACGGGTTACGGTAAATTTGCTGCGTGGGATCCCAGTCGGGAAACTCACCCCTTCGCTGTCGGAGGAGCGCCAAGACGCACCGCCAGACGCAGTAGGCATTTACCACATCGAGAATCAAAACTCCGCCGAAAGAATTCAGCGACTGAGGGAAAACGTGCGTTTAGAGCACGTGCCGCCCGAACAAGCTGAACAGGTATGGGACATCGTCTCATCCTACCCCGACGTCTTCGCGCTACCTGGAGACCCGTTGCCAGGTACAAGGTCGGTGAAACACCGCATCATTACGAGCGACGACGTCCCAATAAACGTCAGACAATACCGGTACCCTCCAGTGCATAAGGAGGAGATTGACCGGCAGGTGAACGAAATGTTGCAGCAGAAACTCATCGAGCCGAGCGACTCGCCGTACAACGCTCCACTGTGGGTTGTTCCGAAGAAATCCGATGCATCAGGGAAGAAAAAGTGGAGGATCGTCATCGATTTTCGAAAACTCAACGAGAAAACCGCCCACGACGCCTACCCTCTTCCGTGCATCGACGAGATATTGGACCAACTGGGAAGAGCGAAATACTTCTCAGCGTTTGATCTAGCTTCTGGGTTTCACCAAATTCCAATGGACGATCGAGATAAACAAAAGACTGCATTTTCTACGCCGGAAGGCCACTATCACTACAACAGGATGCCATTCGGCCTCAAAAACGCACCTGCGACGTTCCAGCGGATGATGAACAATGCACTACGTGGACTCATCGGCAACACGTGTTTTGTTTATCTCGACGACATCATCATATACGGAAATACGCTCGAAGAACATAATACGAAACTTGTCGACGTTCTCGAACGGTTGCGCCAGTCCGACCTCAAGCTTCAACCGGACAAATGTGAATTCCTCCGCCCAGAACTGGAATTTCTGGGCCACGTGATATCAGAAGAGGGGGTGAAACCAAATCCGAAGAAAATCGAGGCAGTACGACATTTTCCGACACCGCGCGACCCGAAACAAATAAAACAGTTCCTCGGTCTTGCAGGA
The DNA here is from genome assembly GCA_963662125.1 of Diplazon laetatorius. Taxonomy (NCBI): domain Eukaryota; kingdom Metazoa; phylum Arthropoda; class Insecta; order Hymenoptera; family Ichneumonidae; genus Diplazon; species Diplazon laetatorius. The sequence continues at coordinate 9,121,041 of OY759163.1, read as the reverse complement.
TACTACCGCAAGTTTATTAAGGACTTTAGCAAAACTGCTAAGCCACTCACCGAACTTTTAAAAAAGGATAATCCGTGGGCATGGACAATAAAACAAGAACAAGCTTTTCAATCGTTACGAATTGCTCTCACAACGGCGCCAGTGCTATTATACCCAGACTTCACACAACCGTTTATACTAACGACCGACGCTAGTAACCATGCGGTTGGTGCAGTATTATCACAGGGACCGATCGGTAAGGACCGGCCGGTCGCCTACGCATCTCGCACCCTCAATAAAGCCGAGCAGCGGTATTCCACCACGGAGAGGGAGATGTTGGCCATAGCATGGGCCACAAAGTATTTCCGGCAATATTTGTACGGTACAAACTTTAAAATAGTCACTGACCACAAACCGCTTATCTGGATCTTAAAGGCAACGGATCCTCCAACGAACAGTCGCCTCATGCGACTTCGAATGAAATTAGAAGAGTACGAGTATGAGCCTATCTATAAAAAAGGTTCACTTAATACTAACGCCGATGCACTATCTCGTATCTATGCGGTGACCACCCGCGGACAGACCGGGCGGCATCAGGATACACCGCAAGTCGAAGAAATAGTACAAGAGGACGAAGAGGACCAAGAGGACGAAGAACAAGAAGAACATCGGAACGCCGTAGACTCACCCATTTACATGGAATTCGAGCTTACGGAAGAAGATCCATGCGTCCCGGAAATAAGCGAGCAGGCTCCGCCGAAGAATACAAAAGAATTAAAAATAACGGACCATCCGTCAGACCATGACCATCATTTGCACATCGACTTTTCAGAAGACGAGATAGACTGGTTCAATCGCCTCGCAGTCGCACTAACGAGAGTTGATGAACCAACAAAGATTAATCTGGGTTGTGAGTACTTGAGTATTCACCCGTCTATCAAATCTCGATTGAAGCAAATGATTAATTTCATTTGGTCAAAAAGGGACAACCGGTTGCCGCTATACTTTTACGACAGGGATCTCTACGAGCCAGGTACCGAGGAGGATCGCCAACGGATTATAAAGGAACACCATGGGACCCAAGCTACCGGACACTTCGGCGTAGCTAAAACCCTCGACCGCATTAGGGCTGTCGCTACCTGGACCAACATGCAAAGAGACATCGAAGACTATATCCGTCGATGCGACACCTGTCAAAGGGTCAAGTTGGTCCGTGTTCGTCCACAAGCGGACGCAGTAATCACCGACACACCGGAACGGCCGAACGATAAAATCGCTCTCGATCTCGTAGGACCCATTCCCGAATCGGTTGACGGGTACAAATACATCTTATCGGTGCAAGATCAGCTAACAAAATTCATCACGCTCATCCCGCTTAAAACTCAAGATGCCAGGGCTACAGTCGACGCTCTGGTAGAACATTACATTTATATTCACGGTGCGCCGAAGAAAATATTAACTGATGGAGGTCGCAATTTCATAAGTCAGACCTTCAAACACATGGAAAAGTTATTCAAGATTTCTCACATGACGACAACATCGTTCCATCCTCAAAGCAATGGAAGCCTTGAAAGAGCTCATGGACCGATCAAGGAACAAATAAAAGCGCTTATCCATGATCAACGCGACGATTGGGATAAGAAATTAAAATTCGTATCCATGGCATACAATACATCGAAACAAGAAGGTATCGGAATCACACCCTTCGAAATGCAGTTTGGTCGGAAACCAAATATTCCAAACAGCATCCCCATTCACCGTACCAACGCCACCATTGACGAATACTTCGAAGGACTCCGCACAGACCACGATCGAATCCTGAAGAAAGGACGAGACCACCTCATCGCAGCAAAAGAGCGCTCTAAAGTTAGCCAAGACGCTCACATTCGACGCAGTTCGCCAATTTTCAACAAAGGAGATGAGGTTCTCGTGGCTCAAGAACGAGACAAATCCCCGCTTGCTCCAAAGTGGGAAGGGCCAGCCATAATTATCGATAGGGCGTCCGACGTTAATTATGAAATATTATTGCGAAATAGGAAAAAGTTAATTCATGTTAATAAACTGAAACCTTATTATCGGAACTAATCGTTATTTATGTGCAGGGCAAGATGCTGCTCTTTCTATTCCTGCTTGTGTCGAGCTATACAGGGGCCGATGTAATCGAGGTCGAGCCAATCACTGGGCCCATTTACATGGAACATCTGGGAGACGTGGTAATGTACCACAAAACCTGGACCGTCGTCAACTACGTCGACTTGAGAGAGATCGACGCGCAACACATGCAGCTCTTCAGCATCGTTCACAATTTAGAGACCGTATGTAATATAACAACCGCCCCAACATGTACAGAATTTGTAACCATCAAAACCGTATCAGAACCGACAAGAAATTCACGCAAACCACCGACATTATGCTAAATAAAACTCTTAACACTCCCACACTCGATTACCTTCTAGCCAATCACTCAATAAAGTTAGAAGATTTACAATTAACCACACTAATGAGACCAACTCATATTGACTTAACCCAACTCAAATCCCTCGGATAAACCCTAGACGAAATATCAGAGGAAGCCGAGAAGATTGGAAGCCATAGACGCAATAAAACTTTATTTGAAACCGCTCGTGATGGACTCAGGTACTTAGGGTACGCGTGCATTGGAATCGTGATATCTTTGCTAGCTTTTAAGATTGGATTTTGTAACTGCCTTGGCGTTTTAATCAGCAAATGTATGTCTTCTACGTTTTCACCATGTATAAATGTTTACAACAATTGTTTCCATAATAACACCAGCGATCACAACAGTTATGATGTGCGATACCCGCAACACGAATTGATAGGCCTAGCTAACCTACACCGAAATCAAACCAATTCTTCAATTAGACATAAGACTAGACGTAATCTTAATTATAACAAGGCCTAAGAAAATCCATTATTTTGTTACATGGATTTTCTTGAATAAGGGGGGAGGTGTGACACAGACCCATACTATTCCTACTTTCTCCCACATTCTTTCCACATTCCATAGATGCATTCCCACGCTAGTTTTCCCATCAGCCCACCCGTCGGTGGCCACCTGCACCTGTACCCAAATTTATGGTCATCCGGTCCACCACTCTGTGGTTGACCGTCTTCCTGACTTTCCCACCAATTCCCGACGATCCCTTCAAGATTCCAACGCCTTCGCATTCCACGGTCATTATGACTTTCCCGTAATTAATTCAGGTCATCTCTTCAAGCATACCCGCCTTTTCCCACAGCCTCCTGATTCAACCCCCACCACTCACACCCTTCTGTAGTTATAAGACTCGATGTAACCTAGGCTAGTCAGTTAGTAATAACTCTGTAAACCAAGCGAAAGCTCTGTCCGACAGTGGACTGTGAAAATAAACGTCTCTTGTTATTTACTTTCGTGTCTACCGCGTCTACCGTCCTACAACCGCGTCTTGAAGCCAGATTGGCACGCTCAGTTCTTAGACTTTTCATCGAATTCGAGCTTGTGACATAACAATATATATATATATTGTAAGAAACGGCTATTCAATTCGTTCGAAAGCCTTGTGTTTAGTTTTGTTCCGGACTAGAAACCGAATATGGGAGCATATAATCATGCAAAGGTAGAGGACCCGAGGTTGGATTTTGCTGAATTCAATGATTTAGACGACTCGAGAGGAATTGAGTGGGACGAATTAGTGTGTATTTACATCGAGATGATGGAATTCTTCAAATTAACAATGATCATGATAGCGAAAACAATCCATTCGGTAAGATCGTAATATTCTAACGCGAACTAAGAAGCACTCGTATCGAACTCGGATTTTTGCCGATGACTTTAGATTCGACTGGAAGCGATATGAATCAATACACTCATTAATATTGCTTCGCGAGAGACAGGTGGCACGATACAACACCGGTGCCGCGATCTAGATATAGCGAGTAATGACGGAAATTGGGAAAAATATCATTTACTTCAACAAGAATTTATTTCTCTATTCAATCCGAGTTGGATACGAAATTCTGCTTGCTCGCGAACAACGTGAATAAACAAACATCGTAATGAGCGCAATACGCGAATAACAATCGAAATGATTTAATCACGTCGACGATTACCCATGTTGGGTCAATGAAAAATATAAACAAAATGGCGGAAGTCACGCGTGACGCAATTGGCGCACATCCGCGAACCGAGAAAGCGAAATATTGGATCCCGCGACAATCGAAAATTTTAATAAACAAACAAAATCATAATAATCGCAATACACGGACAAAAATCAAAATTATTTAATCACGTCGGCGATTACCCATGTTGGGTCGAAAAACTATAAACAAAATGGCGGAAGTCACGCGTGACGCAATTGGCGCACATCCGCGAACCGAGAAAGCGAAGTATTGGATTCCGCGGCAATCGAAAATTTTAATAAACAAACAAAATCATAATAATCGCAATACACGGATAAAAAATCAAAATTATTTAATCACATCGGCGATTACCCATATTGGGTCGAAAAAGTATAAACAAAATGGCGGAAGTCACGTAGGACGCATTCGAAGATTTTACAGTTTCACAAAAAAAAAAAAAAAAAGGAAAAGAAAATGGGCGGAGCGAATATGTCGAATATACGCGAAATCGCGATCGATATATTGACCGTTTCGTTCTTTATTTCGTTTTATTATAGGATTATGTCCTCCAACACGAATATTGTGAGACAGATTCCGACCAATCACGTGTTGTCCCTCGGAACGGTTATTTCGTTGATGCGAATATAACTCGATCGCGACGCGGGCGAGATTACTGCGACGATGATCGTATTTTCTTACGATGGACGATGCGAAAGATAATTCACGTGCAATTGTCTGTATGAATACGCGGCGAATATATTACGCTACTCTCACGGATCCGGAAATGGAAGCCGGAACGTATAGGCTGCGCGCGCACCACAGCGACATCGAAATACAGTCAATCGCGATAGTATAAAATGTCAATTATCGAAATAAGCGAATCGTTTAATGAGATTGGAATCCCGTTTTGCGTGCAATTTGTCCACTTAAGCATGAGACGCGGATGAAACACAAAATGTTCATGACACGAGGCCCCGGACGTGCAACGTTCGATCGCGAAAATTCTCGTAGTACGATGACTCCAAAAATTCGAAAGTTGCCGTGAATCAAGATTCAATAATATTCTCGATACAACACTTTGTCGTCGAGCGAAACAATCGCGCACTGGGTTATATTGAGAAGAATAACGCGTACCCGGATGTCAGGACCGGATACGCAATACCTGTGTATGCAAAATGGCGAGATGTCGGAAACGTGGAATCCGTCTTCTAGGCACCTCGCCGTAATCGATTGGATCCACGTAAATCCTTGAATATTTCGACGTCCTCGTCGAACAATCCGCAACATGGGGCGTCGAGGCGACTCGTTGTATAAATATTTTCCGATGTTTCTTCCTATAACTGGGAAGAGAAATGGCGAACTTGTGCCGGCGAATTCGGAGAACGTGAGCAACGTGTCACGGACCCGAGTAAATGGGGGCGTGAGTGGGGAGCACCACTCAGGTGTCCGCACTCGATGAGTTCAATTGAAAAACTGATCGATTACGTCGCGCAAGCACAAGCGAGGCCCGCGGCACCGTGCGCGTAATCGTAATAGTTGAATTCCCGGATTACGAGCGGCGACTCGCGCCAATCAGCGAGTCCCGCGGCGAAAAGATGCGGCGGTCAGCCAATGGACGCTCAGAGCGTCACGTACTCAGACGACGTCGCGATTATCGACGTTACACATCAATCCAGGTGATACAACACCGTCGGAGTCTCACTACTCGGCTGACGGGTGATGCTGTCCGTGGCGCACTTATCGTGCTTGCGAAGTAAAATAATTGCGCGCGAAAATTTAAAGTTCGGAGGCCCGTAAATCGGTGGTTACATCATCACCCTTCGCTTGGGTGAACGAGGCAAATCATTCTTTGCAGTCGTTCAGACAAGCGAAATCGTTCACATTTACATACGCCGACAGAGAATGAACGGGCTTTGAGAAGATATGATTCTTCCGCATTTGCGAGGACGAGGCAAATCAGGTGTTGCAATCGTCCCGACAAATGAAATCGAGGACATGCGGCCGAACAGATCCGGGACGAACCGGCGAACGCTGTAAAGTAAAAGCAGTAAATGAATGGAGTACGCTGGATATCTGAAAGGAAGACACGTTGGTTAGGCATGCACGACGGGCCGTATTTGCGCAAATTCGGGTCACACAAGGTTCAGGTATGCGATTGGAGGCGTATTCACTTTTATTTGACGTCATTGTTGGGGGTTTTTATGGCTGTCAAAGTAATATTTGCGAAGGCTGGCTCTGTTGAATACCCCTTTGACAATCGTGGGGTCGTCTATGTCGGTAAGCTGGAAAGCGTTACCACCATGGACTTTATTACTTTTATAAGGGCCGTAAAACAAGTGGAAAAATTTAGCGGTGACGCCCTCAACAGCATTTGAAGCGTAGGGAACTCGGAGGAGCACCAAATCGCCCTCGTTGAAGGGTGTAACAGATACACCTTTTTGTGTCCTACATCTTTTTTCATAATTCATTAGAATTCGTTCGTTTGCGATTATGATTTTCTGTTCGTGCGAGATAGACGGATTGGAAGGAAAAGTGATTAGCGATTCGATCTCGTCATGAGGCGCGGAACCCCAATGCAGCTCATGCGGCGTGTACCCGGTAGTAAGATGGGTGGTGATATTCAGCAGGGATTCGATTTGTTGGACATATTTAGCCCAAGCCTTGTGTGCATTCGCACACAACGTGCGAAAAAGCCGCCCAAGCTCCCGCATCACCCTCTCTGTGGGGTTGCTTTGGGGGTGTCGAACAGAACAAAAACGGACCTTGATGCCGTTGCTTTCGAGATCACGTCGCCACTTTAGGGAGGTGAATTGTGTGCCGTTATCGGCGAGGATCGAGGATGGTTTGCCCACTGTCGGGATGTAGCTCTCCAGGATTTTTTTCACAGCTATGCATGTCGTTGCACGCTTTATAGGGTATAGTTTGACGAGTTTAGAGAATGCGTCTAGCACCACAAATAGATATTGTGATCCCCCTACCGAACGGGGAAGAGGGCCGTAGAAGTCGACCGTGGCGAGTTCGTTAGGCGCCTGAGCTTTCACCAGCTGATATGGTCCGTGGACAGGCATGTTCAAGTGCTTGACCCGCTGACAGAGGTCACAGTTTTTTTACAAATGACTTTACCTGCCGACAAGCATGATCCCAATGAAAGTGCAATCTCAAATAGGATAAGGTTTTCGACACGCCAGGATGTCCGAGCTTAGAGTGTACATAGTCCAAGACGCGAGCGGTAAGGACGGCGGGTAGTGCGAGCTGCCATCGTTCGGTTGACGGATGGAAGCGGAATAAAACATCGTTATGAAGTTTGTAAAAGGGGCTTAACGAACCATTTTTTACGTTATGGATAACTTTTGCCAAGGTGCGGTCTTCACACTGCAACCGTTGAATATTTTTCAAATCATCGTGAAGATCGGGCGGACATCGGGTATGGTAGACAAGACGAGACAAATTGATCCCCTTTTTTCGTTCGTGGGAAACGATCGGTAACTTCCCGCAAAGCTGAGAGACCATTAGGCTCAATGTGTCGTCATCTTCGAACCTTCCAGCGGGGTGGCGACTAAAAAAGTCAGCCGCGACGTTTTCGCGTCCCGTACAATACGTAACATGAAAATCATATCGAGACAGCGCGAAGCACCAACGACGAAGTCGTGAGGTATGGTAATCCGTAGAGTTTAGAAAACTCAGGCCTTTATGGTCGGTGATAATTTCGAATCGCCGGCCCATCAGGTAAGTATGGCATTTCGTGACTGTATAAACGATGGCCAACAACTCCTTTTCGGTCGTGCTATAATGACTCTCTGCTGCGTTCAAGCCACGGCTGACCAGCGTAATTACGCATTTTTCGCCCAAATCATTCGTTTGGAAGAGGATGCCGCAAATTCCCTTATCCGAGGCGTCTGTCTGCACCTGAAACTCTCGGTTCGGCATAACGTGACTTAGACGTATCGAATTAGCGAAATTGCGCTTTAAATCTTGAAACGCCCTTTTGTGCTCCTCGGTCCATTCCCATGACCCTTTGCTTTTCAATAGTGACCGGAATGGATCGACAAACGTGGCGTGTTTTATGCAAAATTGCCGATAATAATTGCAAAGACCGAGAAATTGTTGCAACTCCTTTTGAGATCGGGGATCTGCAAAATTCTCAATTAAGTCAAGTTTGCTCTGTAAAGGGCGAATTCCATCGAGCGTGAGCTCGTAACCCAAGAACGACACGGACGTTCGGCAGCAATAAGATTTATCAAGGCGAAGCGTAAAGTTGTGGTCTTGGAGACGAGTGAAGATCTGATCGAGATGCCGCAAATGATCATTAAAAGATCTCGAGGTGACGAGTAAGTCGTCGATATAGACGGTTAGAAAATCGTCAAATGTTCGATCGAATATTTGGCTGACCGCTCTGATAAAGCCACTCCCGGCGGTCTTAAGGCCGAAGGGGATGCGACGAAACTGATAAAGTGAAGTACCAAACAGAAAAGCCGTGTATTGGCGCGAGGATTCTTCCAGAGCAATTTGCCAGTAGCCATTGGCTAAGTCCGACGTCGTGATAAATTTAATCCCATGATACTTTTGTACCAGTTCGCTGATTAACGGCGGGGATTCATTATCTCCATCGATAATTTGGTTAATGAACCTTGCGTCCAAACAAATACGCAATCGTCCGTCCTTGCGTTGAACCACCCTTAGAGGGTTACAATACGGACTGTTTGACCGTTCGATGATGCCATCGCGCAGCATTGCGTCGATCTCATCACCTACTTTCTGTCGGAGAACATGAGGAACGGGATACGATCGGCGGACGACTGTATTAGGAACGGTGAGGTTTATGCGGTGTTCGTAATACCCAGCGGCCGATGTTTTCGCGGAAAATAACTTTTGAAAATTTCGTAAGAATTTTTTCATGGCGGAGCGCTGATCATCAGACAGCTCCATCATGGACTCGGAGAGGGCATCGACATCATCAAAGAAATTCTGATCCTCTCCTTCCGTGTAGAGTCTACAAGATCGATAATTATCGATTTCGTCAACGTTTGACGAGTCTTCCTCCATTCCGAGAGGTATATCGAGTGTAGAGGGGTCATCGGATTCAAGAACAACATCGAACGAATCCGGGGAAGGGTCGATTGGCAAGTTCGGGTTGTAGACAATTCTTTCGTGATCCCCCTGAATTTTCATTTCTTCGTTACCCTTAAATGAGATATCATCACTAGTAATAGGGATGCCAACTTGCGCAGAAAGTGAGATTGGTTCATCCATAGATGTGGACAACAAACGAGAATCGCACGACAGCGGAGGAATTTGTGCAAGTTGTGAGGATTCGGTGGCTCCCGACTCGTCACGTATTGCAATGACATCGGCATCAGACGGATCAGTTCTTGGTCCGCTTCTGATGGGTGTTTCCGCGGTTCGGACGGATAACACCTGTATGTACGTCACGTCGTCGTCCACGGAGGTGATTATCCTTTCCGAACACGCCCGACCAAATGACACGCACTGAGAGGGAACTGAGTATCCATTGATGGTAAATGTTAATCGGCCATAGTCTAATATAGCTCGATTACGATGTAACCAATCATTTCCCAGAATTAATTTAGAGGTGAGATACGGAATAACGAGAAATGCGAAAGCCAATTGTTGGGTTCCGCATGTAAAGTCGAGAAGCACCTGCCTCTTAACTTTCGTTGGTTTTTTGCCAATAGCAGTATTGATAATAATGTTCGACACGGGTAATTCCGTAATGGAATAATTTTGTTTAAGACTACTGTAATAAAGTTCGGAGAGGCAAGTCACCTGACTCCCAGAGTCTAGCAACGCTGCAACCGATGTTTCGAATACGTTTAGGATTAGTTGTGGACATTTGCGGGAAGGAACAGACTCCTTATTTAGGTCGGGTTCCTTGACCACATCATCGACGAGGTCCTCAAAAGCATCAAACGGTGAGGGATGCGAGGATGGACCTTTTACCAACGCATCCAACGTTAGTTTAAATGATCGGATATTGGCTCCGATGATGCGCATTCGTCCGGTAAAGAGGGATGCGAAGACTGCGACATCGCGCGTAATTGATGCGAGTCCGACACTTGTTCTCCTCGAGCGGGGATGCCTTGTTGATTTGCATTCAAATTACCTCGAGACGGACCGATAGAAACGGATCTAGAGGATTGACCAGGTGGGCGATATGACGAATTCTGTGAGCTAGTCGTATTATTGGACGGACGATATGTCGTCGAGGGCAAATGGCTCGAGTTATTTCTTTCGGGGTCCGATTGACTCCCGCGATTAGACGAATTTAACGGTAGGTTATTTCGAGGATTTGAATTTGAATTTGCATTTTGATTCGAAGTTGAATTTGCATTTGATGGATTATTTCGATTATAATTAGGTGAGTTCCCGCGATTAGTCGAGTTCGGCGAAGAGTTATTCGATTGATTTTGATTTGATTGATTATTTCGTCGTAATCGGTCACGGTCGTCGTTAGCCAGATCAAGATGGCCTAATGCAGTCGAAAGTGCATTGGTATTGGAAAAGTCGATCGCAACCAGGGATTCGCGAACTCGAATTGGCAGTTGTTGCACCGTTGTAAAATTGATCTCATATTGATCCAACGGTGGATCGAAATATTCTGCTTCGGTTATTTGCTCCAGGAAGTACGTTAAGAGGGATCCCCCTGTCACAGGATAACGGCGCGAAAACCACGAATTCTTTATACGAACGCGATCAGGGATTGCGTAAAATTCCGCAAGAAATCTGTTGGTAAATTCGTTATAGGTATTAATGGTTCGACGGTTAGCTCGATACCAGATTTGAGCACGCCCTTCGAGGGTGTTCTCTACAACCAAGAGGCGACACGTGTCATTCAGCACGTTTTTTGCGACGAAATATCGGTCGAGTCTTTCCAAAAATTCTTTTGGGTTCGCGCTAGGACAATTGTCAAATTGGGGAGGACGAATATCTAATTTAAGTGTGCGCAAAGTGTGGGCGAGCCCGTCGTGCATACCTGGATGAACGCTGTCTTGTGACGGTTGGCTGGGCGGAGGATCGTTGACTTTAACATCAACATGACTCATCGGCGGATGGGGATGAGAGCGAACATGGTCGATTTCTCTTTGTTGATTCTCTATCATATTCCGAAGGCATCGTAACTCCGTAAATATAGCGTCCCCGGTCGTCCCGGATATATCCATCCGCCTTTGCTCCAATTCGCTGCGCTCCCGCGCTATCATATCGATTTCAGCACGCAATTTGTCCCGGAGTACATCCACCTCGGGATGATTAGAGGTACCTATATCGTCGAATGAATCAGTTAATTTCTGCACGGATTTAGCGCCGCCGAGAGGGCGTTTATTAGGTCTCTTTTTAACAGTAGACGGAACCTCCGATGAGGTAAGATTTGAATCGGAGTTAGACCGTGTGTGTACGGGGCTATGTGTTAGCGACATCGTACAAATATATATATATATTTATTTATTTATTATTATCATTAATCGATACGCAAGTAGTATATTATTGATTCCAGCAAACAACAGTTAAACCTCGAGTTCCTGTTCGGGCGCCAATTTGTAAGAAACGGCTATTCAATTCGTTCGAAAGCCTTGTGTTTAGTTTTGTTCCGGACTAGAAACCGAATATGGGAGCATATAATCATGCAAAGGTAGAGGACCCGAGGTTGGATTTTGCTGAATTCAATGATTTAGACGACTCGAGAGGAATTGAGTAGGACGAATTAGTGTGTATTTACATCGAGATGATGGAATTCTTCAAATTAACAATGATCATGATAGCGAAAACAATCCATTCGGTAAGATCGTAATATTCTAACGCGAACTAAGAAGCACTCGTATCGAACTCGGATTTTTGCCGATGACTTTAGATTCGACTGGAAGCGATATGAATCAATACACTCATTAATATTGCTTCGCGAGAGACAGGTGGCACGATACAACACCGGTGCCGCGATCTAGATATAGCGAGTAATGACGGAAATTGGGAAAAATATCATTTACTTCAACGAGAATTTATTTCTCTATTCAATCCGAGTTGGATACGAAATTCTGCTTGCTCGCGAACAACGTGAATAAACAAACATCGTAATGAGCGCAATACGCGAATAACAATCGAAATGATTTAATCACGTCGACGATTACCCATGTTGGGTCAATGAAAAATATAAACAAAATGGCGGAAGTCACGCGTGACGCAATTGGCGCACATCCGCGAACCGAGAAAGCGAAATATTGGATCCCGCGACAATCGAAAATTTTAATAAACAAACAAAATCATAATAATCGCAATACACGGATAAAAATCAAAATTATTTAATCACGTCGGCGATTACCCATGTTGGGTCGAAAAAATATAAACAAAATGGCGGAAGTCACGCGTGACGCAATTGGCGCACATCCGCGAACCGAGAAAGCGAAATATTGGATTCCGCGACAATCGAAAATTTTAATAAACAAACAAAATCATAATAATCGCAATACACGGATAAAAAATCAAAATTATTTAATCACATCGGCGATTACCCATGTTGGGTCGAAAAAGTATAAACAAAATGGCGGAAGTCACGTAGGACGCATTCGAAGATTTTACAGTTTCACAAAAAAAAAAAAAAAAGGAAAAGAAAATGGGCGGAGCGAATATGTCGAATATACGCGAAATCGCGATCGATATATTGACCGTTTCGTTCTTTATTTCGTTTTATTATAGGATTATGTCCTCCAACACGAATATTGTGAGACAGATTCCGACCAATCACGTGTTGTCCCTCGGAACGGTTATTTCGTTGATGCGAATATAACTCGATCGCGACGCGGGCGAGATTACTGCGACGATGATCGTATTTTCTTACGATGGACGATGCGAAGGATAATTCACGTGCAATTGTCTGTATGAATACGCGGCGAATATATTACGCTACTCTCACGGATCCGGAAATGGAAGCCGGAACGTATAGGCTGCGCGCGCACCACAGCGACATCGAAATACAGTCAATCGCGATAGTATAAAATGTCAATTATCGAAATAAGCGAATCGTTTAATGAGATTGGAATCCCGTTTTGCGTGCAATTTGTCCACTTAAGCATGAGACGCGGATGAAACACAAAATGTTCATGACACGAGGCCCCGGACGTGCAACGTTCGATCGCGAAAATTCTCGTAGTACGATGACTCCAAAAATTCGAAAGTTGCCGTGAATCAAGATTCAATAATATTCTCGATACAACACTTTGTCGTCGAGCGAAACAATCGCGCACTGGGTTATATTGAGAAGAATAACGCGTACCCGGATGTCAGGACCGGATACGCAATACCTGTGTATGCAAAATGGCGAGATGTCGGAAACGTGGAATCCGTCTTCTAGGCACCTCGCCGTAATCGATTGGATCCACGTAAATCCTTGAATATTTCGACGTCCTCGTCGAACAATCCGCAACATGGGGCGTCGAGGCGACTCGTTGTATAAATATTTTCCGATGTTTCTTCCTATAACTGGGAAGAGAAATGGCGAACTTGTGCCGGCGAATTCGGAGAACGTGAGCAACGTGTCACGGACCCGAGTAAATGGGGGCGTGAGTGGGGAGCACCACTCAGGTGTCCGCACTCGATGAGTTCAATTGAAAAACTGATCGATTACGTCGCGCAAGCACAAGCGAGGCCCGCGGCACCGTGCGCGTAATCGTAATAGTTGAATTCCCGGATTACGAGCGGCGACTCGCGCCAATCAGCGAGTCCCGCGGCGAAAAGATGCGGCGGTCAGCCAATGGACGCTCAGAGCGTCACGTACTCAGACGACGTCGCGATTATCGACGTTACACATCAATCCAGGTGATACAACACCGTCGGAGTCTCACTACTCGGCTGACGGGTGATGCTGTCCGTGGCGCACTTATCGTGCTTGCGAAGTAAAATAATTGCGCGCGAAAATTTAAAGTTCGGAGGCCCGTAAATCGGTGGTTACATCATCACCCTTCGCTTGGGTGAACGAGGCAAATCATTCTTCGCAGTCGTTCAGACAAGCGAAATCGTTCACATTTACATACGCCGACAGAGAATGAACGGGCTTTGAGAAGATATGATTCTTCCGCATTTGCGAGGACGAGGCAAATCAGGTGTTGCAATCGTCCCGACAAATGAAATCGAGGACATGCGGCCGAACAGATCCGGGACGAACCGGCGAACGCTGTAAAGTAAAAGCAGTAAATGAATGGAGTACGCTGGATATCTGAAAGGAAGACACGTTGGTTAGGCATGCACGACGGGCCGTATTTGCGCAAATTCGGGTCACACAAGGTTCAGGTATGCGATTGGAGGCGTATTCACTTTTATTTGACGTCATTGTTGGGGGTTTTTATGGCTGTCAAAGTAATATTTGCGAAGGCTGGCTCTGTTGAATACCCCTTTGACAATCGTGGGGTCGTCTATGTCGGTAAGCTGGAAAGCGTTACCACCATGGACTTTATTACTTTTATAAGGGCCGTAAAACAAGTGGAAAAATTTAGCGGTGACGCCCTCAACAGCATTTGAAGCGTAGGGAACTCGGAGGAGCACCAAATCGCCCTCGTTGAAGGGTGTAACAGATACACCTTTTTGTGTCCTACATCTTTTTTCATAATTCATTAGAATTCGTTCGTTTGCGATTATGATTTTCTGTTCGTGCGAGATAGACGGATTGGAAGGAAAAGTGATTAGCGATTCGATCTCGTCATGAGGCGCGGAACCCCAATGCAGCTCATGCGGCGTGTACCCGGTAGTAAGATGGGTGGTGATATTCAGCAGGGATTCGATTTGTTGGACATATTTAGCCCAAGCCTTGTGTGCATTCGCACACAACGTGCGAAAAAGCCGCCCAAGCTCCCGCATCACCCTCTCTGTGGGGTTGCTTTGGGGGTGTCGAACAGAACAAAAACGGACCTTGATGCCGTTGCTTTCGAGATCACGTCGCCACTTTAGGGAGGTGAATTGTGTGCCGTTATCGGCGAGGATCGAGGATGGTTTGCCCACTGTCGGGATGTAGCTCTCCAGGATTTTTTTCACAGCTATGCATGTCGTTGCACGCTTTATAGGGTATAGTTTGACGAGTTTAGAGAATGCGTCTAGCACCACAAATAGATATTGTGATCCCCCTACCGAACGGGGAAGAGGGCCGTAGAAGTCGACCGTGGCGAGTTCGTTAGGCGCCTGAGCTTTCACCAGCTGATATGGTCCGTGGACAGGCATGTTCAAGTGCTTGACCCGCTGACAGAGGTCACAGTTTTTTTACAAATGACTTTACCTGCCGACAAGCATGATCCCAATGAAAGTGCAATCTCAAATAGGATAAGGTTTTCGACACGCCAGGATGTCCGAGCTTAGAGTGTACATAGTCCAAGACGCGAGCGGTAAGGACGGCGGGTAGTGCGAGCTGCCATCGTTCGGTTGACGGATGGAAGCGGAATAAAACATCGTTATGAAGTTTGTAAAAGGGGCTTAACGAACCATTTTTTACGTTATGGATAACTTTTGCCAAGGTGCGGTCTTCACACTGCAACCGTTGAATATTTTTCAAATCATCGTGAAGATCGGGCGGACATCGGGTATGGTAGACAAGACGAGACAAATTGATCCCCTTTTTTCGTTCGTGGGAAACGATCGGTAACTTCCCGCAAAGCTGAGAGACCATTAGGCTCAATGTGTCGTCATCTTCGAACCTTCCAGCGGGGTGGCGACTAAAAAAGTCAGCCGCGACGTTTTCGCGTCCCGTACAATACGTAACATGAAAATCATATCGAGACAGCGCGAAGCACCAACGACGAAGTCGTGAGGTATGGTAATCCGTAGAGTTTAGAAAACTCAGGCCTTTATGGTCGGTGATAATTTCGAATCGCCGGCCCATCAGGTAAGTATGGCATTTCGTGACTGTATAAACGATGGCCAACAACTCCTTTTCGGTCGTGCTATAATGACTCTCTGCTGCGTTCAAGCCACGGCTGACCAGCGTAATTACGCATTTTTCGCCCAAATCATTCGTTTGGAAGAGGATGCCGCAAATTCCCTTATCCGAGGCGTCTGTCTGCACCTGAAACTCTCGGTTCGGCATAACGTGACTTAGACGTATCGAATTAGCGAAATTGCGCTTTAAATCTTGAAACGCCCTTTTGTGCTCCTCGGTCCATTCCCATGACCCTTTGCTTTTCAATAGTGACCGGAATGGATCGACAAACGTGGCGTGTTTTATGCAAAATTGCCGATAATAATTGCAAAGACCGAGAAATTGTTGCAACTCCTTTTGAGATCGGGGATCTGCAAAATTCTCAATTAAGTCAAGTTTGCTCTGTAAAGGGCGAATTCCATCGAGCGTGAGCTCGTAACCCAAGAACGACACGGACGTTCGGCAGCAATAAGATTTATCAAGGCGAAGCGTAAAGTTGTGGTCTTGGAGACGAGTGAAGATCTGATCGAGATGCCGCAAATGATCATTAAAAGATCTCGAGGTGACGAGTAAGTCGTCGATATAGACGGTTAGAAAATCGTCAAATGTTCGATCGAATATTTGGCTGACCGCTCTGATAAAGCCACTCCCGGCGGTCTTAAGGCCGAAGGGGATGCGACGAAACTGATAAAGTGAAGTACCAAACAGAAAAGCCGTGTATTGGCGCGAGGATTCTTCCAGAGCAATTTGCCAGTAGCCATTGGCTAAGTCCGACGTCGTGATAAATTTAATCCCATGATACTTTTGTACCAGTTCGCTGATTAACGGCGGGGATTCATTATCTCCATCGATAATTTGGTTAATGAACCTTGCGTCCAAACAAATACGCAATCGTCCGTCCTTGCGTTGAACCACCCTTAGAGGGTTACAATACGGACTGTTTGACCGTTCGATGATGCCATCGCGCAGCATTGCGTCGATCTCATCACCTACTTTCTGTCGGAGAACATGAGGAACGGGATACGATCGGCGGACGACTGTATTAGGAACGGTGAGGTTTATGCGGTGTTCGTAATACCCAGCGGCCGATGTTTTCGCGGAAAATAACTTTTGAAAATTTCGTAAGAATTTTTTCATGGCGGAGCGCTGATCATCAGACAGCTCCATCATGGACTCGGAGAGGGCATCGACATCATCAAAGAAATTCTGATCCTCTCCTTCCGTGTAGAGTCTACAAGATCGATAATTATCGATTTCGTCAACGTTTGACGAGTCTTCCCCCATTCCGAGAGGTATATCGAGTGTAGAGGGGTCATCGGATTCAAGAACAACATCGAACGAATCCGGGGAAGGGTCGATTGGCAAGTTCGGGTTGTAGACAATTCTTTCGTGATCCCCCTGAATTTTCATTTCTTCGTTACCCTTAAATGAGATATCATCACTAGTAATAGGGATGCCAACTTGCGCAGAAAGTGAGATTGGTTCATCCATAGATGTGGACAACAAACGAGAATCGCACGACAGCGGAGGAATTTGTGCAAGTTGTGAGGATTCGGTGGCTCCCGACTCGTCACGTATTGCAATGACATCGGCATCAGACGGATCAGTTCTTGGTCCGCTTCTGATGGGTGTTTCCGCGGTTCGGACGGATAACACCTGTATGTACGTCACGTCGTCGTCCACGGAGGTGATTATCCTTTCCGAACACGCCCGACCAAATGACACGCACTGAGAGGGAACTGAGTATCCATTGATGGTAAATGTTAATCGGCCATAGTCTAATATAGCTCGATTACGATGTAACCAATCATTTCCCAGAATTAATTTAGAGGTGAGATACGGAATAACGAGAAATGCGAAAGCCAATTGTTGGGTTCCGCATGTAAAGTCGAGAAGCACCTGCCTCTTAACTTTCGTTGGTTTTTTGCCAATAGCAGTATTGATAATAATGTTCGACACGGGTAATTCCGTAATGGAATAATTTTGTTTAAGACTACTGTAATAAAGTTCGGAGAGGCAAGTCACCTGACTCCCAGAGTCTAGCAACGCTGCAACCGATGTTTCGAATACGTTTAGGATTAGTTGTGGACATTTGCGGGAAGGAACAGACTCCTTATTTAGGTCGGGTTCCTTGACCACATCATCGACGAGGTCCTCAAAAGCATCAAACGGTGAGGGATGCGAGGATGGACCTTTTACCAACGCATCCAACGTTAGTTTAAATGATCGGATATTGGCTCCGATGATGCGCATTCGTCCGGTAAAGAGGGATGCGAAGACTGCGACATCGCGCGTAATTGATGCGAGTCCGACACTTGTTCTCCTCGAGCGGGGATGCCTTGTTGATTTGCATTCAAATTACCTCGAGACGGACCGATAGAAACGGATCTAGAGGATTGACCAGGTGGGCGATATGACGAATTCTGTGAGCTAGTCGTATTATTGGACGGACGATATGTCGTCGAGGGCAAATGGCTCGAGTTATTTCTTTCGGGGTCCGATTGACTCCCGCGATTAGACGAATTTAACGGTAGGTTATTTCGAGGATTTGAATTTGAATTTGCATTTTGATTCGAAGTTGAATTTGCATTTGATGGATTATTTCGATTATAATTAGGTGAGTTCCCGCGATTAGTCGAGTTCGGCGAAGAGTTATTCGATTGATTTTGATTTGATTGATTATTTCGTCGTAATCGGTCACGGTCGTCGTTAGCCAGATCAAGATGGCCTAATGCAGTCGAAAGTGCATTGGTATTGGAAAAGTCGATCGCAACCAGGGATTCGCGAACTCGAATTGGCAGTTGTTGCACCGTTGTAAAATTGATCTCATATTGATCCAACGGTGGATCGAAATATTCTGCTTCGGTTATTTGCTCCAGGAAGTACGTTAAGAGGGATCCCCCTGTCACAGGATAACGGCGCGAAAACCACGAATTCTTTATACGAACGCGATCAGGGATTGCGTAAAATTCCGCAAGAAATCTGTTGGTAAATTCGTTATAGGTATTAATGGTTCGACGGTTAGCTCGATACCAGATTTGAGCACGCCCTTCGAGGGTGTTCTCTACAACCAAGAGGCGACACGTGTCATTCAGCACGTTTTTTGCGACGAAATATCGGTCGAGTCTTTCCAAAAATTCTTTTGGGTTCGCGCTAGGACAATTGTCAAATTGGGGAGGACGAATATCTAATTTAAGTGTGCGCAAAGTGTGGGCGAGCCCGTCGTGCATACCTGGATGAACGCTGTCTTGTGACGGTTGGCTGGGCGGAGGATCGTTGACTTTAACATCAACATGACTCATCGGCGGATGGGGATGAGAGCGAACATGGTCGATTTCTCTTTGTTGATTCTCTATCATATTCCGAAGGCATCGTAACTCCGTAAATATAGCGTCCCCGGTCGTCCCGGATATATCCATCCGCCTTTGCTCCAATTCGCTGCGCTCCCGCGCTATCATATCGATTTCAGCACGCAATTTGTCCCGGAGTACATCCACCTCGGGATGATTAGAGGTACCTATATCGTCGAATGAATCAGTTAATTTCTGCACGGATTTAGCGCCGCCGAGAGGGCGTTTATTAGGTCTCTTTTTAACAGTAGACGGAACCTCCGATGAGGTAAGATTTGAATCGGAGTTAGACCGTGTGTGTACGGGGCTATGTGTTAGCGACATCGTACAAATATATATATATATTTATTTATTTATTATTATCATTAATCGATACGCAAGTAGTATATTATTGATTCCAGCAAACAACAGTTAAACCTCGAGTTCCTGTTCGGGCGCCAATTTGTAAGAAACGGCTATTCAATTCGTTCGAAAGCCTTGTGTTTAGTTTTGTTCCGGACTAGAAACCGAATATGGGAGCATATAATCATGCAAAGGTAGAGGACCCGAGGTTGGATTTTGCTGAATTCAATGATTTAGACGACTCGAGAGGAATTGAGTAGGACGAATTAGTGTGTATTTACATCGAGATGATGGAATTCTTCAAATTAACAATGATCATGATAGCGAAAACAATCCATTCGGTAAGATCGTAATATTCTAACGCGAACTAAGAAGCACTCGTATCGAACTCGGATTTTTGCCGATGACTTTAGATTCGACTGGAAGCGATATGAATCAATACACTCATTAATATTGCTTCGCGAGAGACAGGTGGCACGATACAACACCGGTGCCGCGATCTAGATATAGCGAGTAATGACGGAAATTGGGAAAAATATCATTTACTTCAACGAGAATTTATTTCTCTATTCAATCCGAGTTGGATACGAAATTCTGCTTGCTCGCGAACAACGTGAATAAACAAACATCGTAATGAGCGCAATACGCGAATAACAATCGAAATGATTTAATCACGTCGACGATTACCCATGTTGGGTCAATGAAAAATATAAACAAAATGGCGGAAGTCACGCGTGACGCAATTGGCGCACATCCGCGAACCGAGAAAGCGAAATATTGGATCCCGCGACAATCGAAAATTTTAATAAACAAACAAAATCATAATAATCGCAATACACGGATAAAAATCAAAATTATTTAATCACGTCGGCGATTACCCATGTTGGGTCGAAAAAATATAAACAAAATGGCGGAAGTCACGCGTGACGCAATTGGCGCACATCCGCGAACCGAGAAAGCGAAATATTGGATTCCGCGACAATCGAAAATTTTAATAAACAAACAAAATCATAATAATCGCAATACACGGATAAAAAATCAAAATTATTTAATCACATCGGCGATTACCCATGTTGGGTCGAAAAAGTATAAACAAAATGGCGGAAGTCACGTAGGACGCATTCGAAGATTTTACAGTTTCACAAAAAAAAAAAAAAAAAGGAAAAGAAAATGGGCGGAGCGAATATGTCGAATATACGCGAAATCGCGATCGATATATTGACCGTTTCGTTCTTTATTTCGTTTTATTATAGGATTATGTCCTCCAACACGAATATTGTGAGACAGATTCCGACCAATCACGTGTTGTCCCTCGGAACGGTTATTTCGTTGATGCGAATATAACTCGATCGCGACGCGGGCGAGATTACTGCGACGATGATCGTATTTTCTTACGATGGACGATGCGAAGGATAATTCACGTGCAATTGTCTGTATGAATACGCGGCGAATATATTACGCTACTCTCACGGATCCGGAAATGGAAGCCGGAACGTATAGGCTGCGCGCGCACCACAGCGACATCGAAATACAGTCAATCGCGATAGTATAAAATGTCAATTATCGAAATAAGCGAATCGTTTAATGAGATTGGAATCCCGTTTTGCGTGCAATTTGTCCACTTAAGCATGAGACGCGGATGAAACACAAAATGTTCATGACACGAGGCCCCGGACGTGCAACGTTCGATCGCGAAAATTCTCGTAGTACGATGACTCCAAAAATTCGAAAGTTGCCGTGAATCAAGATTCAATAATATTCTCGATACAACACTTTGTCGTCGAGCGAAACAATCGCGCACTGGGTTATATTGAGAAGAATAACGCGTACCCGGATGTCAGGACCGGATACGCAATACCTGTGTATGCAAAATGGCGAGATGTCGGAAACGTGGAATCCGTCTTCTAGGCACCTCGCCGTAATCGATTGGATCCACGTAAATCCTTGAATATTTCGACGTCCTCGTCGAACAATCCGCAACATGGGGCGTCGAGGCGACTCGTTGTATAAATATTTTCCGATGTTTCTTCCTATAACTGGGAAGAGAAATGGCGAACTTGTGCCGGCGAATTCGGAGAACGTGAGCAACGTGTCACGGACCCGAGTAAATGGGGGCGTGAGTGGGGAGCACCACTCAGGTGTCCGCACTCGATGAGTTCAATTGAAAAACTGATCGATTACGTCGCGCAAGCACAAGCGAGGCCCGCGGCACCGTGCGCGTAATCGTAATAGTTGAATTCCCGGATTACGAGCGGCGACTCGCGCCAATCAGCGAGTCCCGCGGCGAAAAGATGCGGCGGTCAGCCAATGGACGCTCAGAGCGTCACGTACTCAGACGACGTCGCGATTATCGACGTTACACATCAATCCAGGTGATACAACACCGTCGGAGTCTCACTACTCGGCTGACGGGTGATGCTGTCCGTGGCGCACTCATCGTGCTTGCGAAGTAAAATAATTGCGCGCGAAAATTTAAAGTTCGGAGGCCCGTAAATCGGTGGTTACAATATATATATATATATATATATATATATATATATATATATATATATATATATTTTTTTAAATTCCCAATTCCAAGACGAACTTGTATCTATTTCATTTTAGCTCTACAAGGTGAAAAAAAAAATTATTATAAATTTGAGGAGAGGAAAAAAAAAAATTCCTTGTAAATAAATTTTTTTTTTTTTTTTTTTTTTCAGGTCGTTAGTTCGTGATAAAAATGGAATAGAATGATTTACTCAGAGGGGAGGGGAAATTTGGGAGAAAGGGAGAGAGAAAAAAAAAATATTTCGATCGTTCCTGAATCTGTAATAGAATTGCTCCGAATTATTTTATTCGTGCCATGTCTCTGCTACTCGACTCCATGTACACATATACACACATACGCATCCTTATACCCCTGTTTATTTACTTGTTCATAAAAAAAATATATATATATACATACACACACACATATATACATATATATATACATATACATATATATATATATATATATATATATATATACATTTTTTTTAATTTTGCAAGTTTCACCTTGTTAGGGTGTTTTGTTTCCAGTTTGCCGGTGCTACTGTAATACATGATATTTCCTTCCTCGGTAATTCCCGTGATCTCGTATGGGCCGTGATAATGGGGGCTGAGCTTGCCCTTTTTCGGTTCTTGCAGGACATAAATATCGTCGCCTATTGCGAAGTTTACGGGGGATGCGTTTTGGTCATATCGTTCCTTCGATCGTTCTTTCGCAGAGACGAGATTTCCAGCTGCGGTGCGACGTATTTCCTCTAATCGCGTCACCAAATCGACCATATATTGGTTATATGTTTCGATTTTTTCGATTGAGGGAAATGCTGAGATGGTTCGTGCAACTTTACCGTACATAAGCTCGTATGGACTAAAATTGGTTCCCGAGTGCACCGAGGTGTTGTACGCGAGCATCGCAAAGGGCAATAACTCATCCCAATCATCGAATCTCGATGAGAACGATTTAATATATTCTGCGAGCACGATATGACTTCGTTCTAACGATTCATTCGATTGTGGGCGATACGCGGACGTGGTTACGGTTTTTACCTTAAATATTTCCGCAAGTTGTTGAAATAAATTGCTGGTAAAGCAGGTGCCGCGGTCGGAAAGAATGGTTTTTGGGGCTCCGTACAACGCGATCAAATATTTTGCGAATGCTAACGCGACTGTTTCGGCCTTGATATTGGGTACCGGCACAGCTGCACAGAACTTCGAGAAGTTATCTTGCATCGTCAAAATATATTTGTTGCCGTTTGGTGTTATGGACAAAGGGCCCACGGCGTCGATAGCAATTTTCTCGAACACGTTGTCAGGCGTGTCCGTGATTTGCATCGGCTGTCGTGTTTTGATACGGTCAAGTTTTTGTTGCTGGCATGTTTTGCAGCGACTGACGTACTCCTCGGTGTCTTGCTTCATTCCCTTCCATTGGAACCTTTCCCGCAGACGTCGATATGTCTTCGTGATGCCCTTGTGACCGCCAGTAATACTGTCGTGAGCCTCACGGAGAATATCCGTCCGTTGGTTCACGGGTGGTTCGTTTCGGATGAGTCCGTTACATACCGTGATCGTTATGGCCGTGCCCTGAAAAATTGTTTCTAACATTTTTTTCAAAACAAAATGAGGGATGTTGTCGAGTCCATCGCCGAGCTTGGAAATTCGAAAGGTGGTTAATTGATACATTTCCACGGCCTGTCTGAGGGCGCGTAGCCCCAGCACGAGGCTCTCGGGGGTTGCGACATCGCAAGCGCGGTTTTTTATTGCGACGCTCAGGGTTTTGAATTTGCCCTTTGGGGTGACAGCGACGTCTCCGCTGCGCATGTTACTTGTTTTCAGCGACTCTTCACTAATATACCCTAATTCGATCGGTGTTTGACCAATAGGGCTAGAGACGTGGCCGTCAGCGCTGAGGAAATGTGCAATATTGTCTCTATCGTAAGTTAGTGCTTCACGATTTTGTTTGACTATGCAAATTCCCTGTTGAAGATTTTTTCCGGATTTTATTTGTGCCGATTCGTCGCACGAACTAGTAGAATCTTCGTCGAAATATGGCATTTTTGTCGAAAGCGGTTCGTTATCGTTACTTATGCGAGGTTCGATAGGGGTGTCTGCGAGTGTCGATATTTTTTTTCCTTCGGTATTTCGGGTTCTATGGGTTTTGAATTTATTGTTGGACGGGGGCTTGACCTTGCCATTGGCCCTCGGAAGGGTAAAGGAGTAGGGATAGTCGATCTCCGAGTGACAGGTATGATGGTAGAGTTTTCTGCGTCGTTGGTGGGGATACATGGAGGGATGGTGGGCATTTCCATGACCGAGCTTTCACCGTGTTTAATCAGTGCCTTAGTGAGAGCTTTGTGACACTCCATTGAGACACCGATCAACTCTGCCAAATCATCCGAAGATGAAGATGACGATGATGATTTGTCGCTCGGTGGTGGGGATATAATTTTATCCGATGGTGGATCGATAGAACCAGCACGTACGCTTAATGATTCGTCGAATCGGGAAAATGAATTTCGCAGATCCTCCAAAAAATCTGGGGTATTTGGATTTTGTGTGCTTTCGAAATTTTGTTGCGAGGGTTTTTCGGGGGTTAAGATTCGGTCGACGGGGGTTTCTGATTCACTTTCGCTCGACTCGACAGCTATTTCTATTACGTTTACCTTTGGAGGCCGAGATGGAGGGGGAGCCTCGAGTGGTTCCGATTTTTCGAAAACTTCATCCTCAATATCGCCCGTGACCGTCTCTGGAACGTCAGGGGGGGGGAGGTAGCATACTACGATGACTGACGCGAAGCGGAGGTATTTGCTCCGTAGACGATTCGTCACCGGTGGTGTCGGAATCGGGTTCTTTGTAATTTACCTGTTTCGTCGATGGTCGTATCTCGTCTCGACGTTTCACCCTGGCCGCGATAGTGCTGACGTTCGGGTTTGATGCGAGGCTCGGCGCGGACGTTACTCGTGGTCGACCTGAACCACGTTGAGAGCGATCTTTGGCTCGAGCGAGAATAGAGGGTGGGGGCGCGGCGGCACTTGCCGTGCGGGGGCGTGAAATCATGCCCTTTGCTGCCGGAAATGCAGCGACAACCGCCACATCTGCTATTGGGTTTCGAGAGAGAGCATCGGCATTTTGATTGAGTTTCCCGGGTCGGTATTTTATATTAAAACTATAATTTCCAACCTTGGTTCTCCATCTGGCTCGGCGGTTCGATTGATCCGTCATATTATGTAGCCAAGTGAGCACCTGGTTGTCGGTAATAAGCGTAAATGTGCGGCCATACAGATACGGATTAAAGTATCCGATGGCCCACACCGCTGCGAGACACTCCTTGTCGTTGCTATGATATCGGGTTTAAGCGGGTTTGAGCGAACGCGAAGCATATGCAATCGGTCGCTCGTCACCGTCGATGACCTGACTAAGCACGGCACCGAGTCCTGCGTCAGATGCGTCGGTCGCGAGGACGAAGGGTTGGCTGAAGTCGGGGTATTGAAGGACCGGTTGTTCGCAGAGTGCATCGCGTAAGCTCTCGAAACTTTTTTGTTCTAATTCGTTCCATTCGAATTTTCGCCCTTTTCTCAGAAGGTCACTCAAGGGTTTTGCCATTGTAGCAAAGTCCTTGATGAATCGACGATAATAATTGGCGAAACCGTGGAACTGTCTCACCTCGGTGACGTTTGAGGGGGGAGGGTAATTCTTTACTGCTGCGAGTTTCGAAGGGTCTGGTCGTACACCGTCCTTCGAGATAATATGACCAAGGTCCGTGACGTCGATGCGGAGAAAATGACATTTTTCAGTTTGTAGGGTGAGGTTTACTTGACGCAATCGCGTCAGCAAATTTCGCACACGTCGGCCGTGCTCGTCGAGAGTCGGAGCATAGACGATGATATCATCGAGGTAAACGAAAAGTTCTACCCCGTGTAACCCGGAAAGTGCAATATTCATATGTCGTTGAAAAACGGGTGGCCCATTACGCAACCCGAATGGCAAGACTGTGAATTCGTAATGGCTCTCGGGGGTGGAAAATGCCGTTTTAGGACGGTCCTTCGGGTCCATTTCGATTTGATGAAATCCACTAGCTAAGTCGAAAATGCTGAAATATTTCGCGCCGCCCAATTGGTCCAAAATGTCGGTAATGTTTGGCAACGGATACGCGTCGGCCATCGTTTTTTCATTTAATGCGCGATAATCAATGACAACTCGCCATTTCCGGTTTCCGTTGGCGTCCGGTTTTTTTGGAACTATCCAAAGAGGGGAGTTGTACGGGGAAACGGATGGTTGAATTTTCCCATCTTTTAAAAGTTTTTCTACTTGTCGATTAATTTCTTCCTTATGCAATACCGGGTATCGATACTGACGGGTGTTAATTGGAAGGTCATCGATAGTAGGGATGGTACATCGCATTAAATTTGACCGACCTAATTTGTCTCCGGGCAATGCGAATCGGTCGGAGAATGCGGAAACGAGCGAGTGCACGTGTTCCGCTTCCTCGGTGTTAAGGTGGTCGGTGTCAAGTATGGTGAGTACTGCTGACACACGATCTTTACCCGCTATAGTTGACTCGTCGAGAGAGTCGGAATCGGAAATTTCTTCAGGTGGCCCGCGATATTCGAAAGGGATGAGTTGTTGCGGAGGTATTGTTATTTCGGCGTCTTGCGTTGTAGAGTTAACTGCCATAACATAGCACAACCCTTCACGATTCGTGACCGCCGCTTCTCCGATGAAAATACCTTCGGACGTCAAGTCGCGGTAGGTATCCCTCGTCGAGTGTCGTGTTTTTTATTTTTATCGGCATGGCCTTGCGAGTACGCGCGGGGACTCGAACGACACACGCAAGGTCGGACTCGACGCATTCTGCTGACGCGGATTCCGGTGGTGGAGCGACGACCTCTGTCTTCGTCGTGACCGTATACACGGCTGGATTACGAGCAGGTGGCCGGGAGACAAAGGGTATTGGCCTCGTCGGACGACTGGCTATTAATAAAGCGTGATGGTTGTATGAGATTTCTGCTTTTTCCTGTTCGAGATAGTCTTCTCGAAAAACATAAAATTTTACCGGTTGTTCGAAACGGGTGAGAAGGGTGGTTCCGATGGCTAATAATGGGTCTGCTTTGTCATCGGAAATTCCCGACACACGAACGCGATCGGCTTCGTTAATCATGACTTCGTCGTGCAACGCGTAGACTTCGATCATGTTTATCACGGCGCCGGAATCGGCCAATAATCGTGGTTTGTGAACGCGAAGGTCGGGTGACTCAGCTACGATTACCGATTCCGGTTGTCGGGAGATATTATATTGCAGATGTACGGTAACTAGCGGAATTTCGTCGCGGGGGTGAGACGCGGTTTGCTCTCGGGGGTCGCAGACGCGTCGTTCGGGCGACCCTCGTTCTCGATTAAAGAATCCTTGTCGGATTTTGAGTTACGTGAAGGAGGGGTTGGATCGCGAAATCTTATAGTTTTCGCGTCCGTTTTTCTGTCTTTCACGTGATCGTCCGAAGGTCTTTTCTCCCGCGCGTCGGCGTCACGTCTGTCGGAAGAGTCTTCCCTCCGCCGATCGTCGGTGTACCGTTTATCTCTCGCGTCGGGGGATCGTCGATCCGAAGAATTATCCCTTCGTCGATATCTTTCGCGTGAGCCGCTATTGCTCCTGTTTCTAGGCTGCCACGCACGTTCTTGCGGTCTGCAAGCACATTCGCGACAAGCCCGGCAAAGCATTTGCTCTGCGCTCGCGGTGTAGATTCGTCGCCGGTGGGAATAATTTCTATCTCGCGAAGATAATCGAGTTTCCTCGTCCGAGGAGAAATCATTATAACGGTCTCGACGCGATTCTGAGTCGTCATATCGACGCGTTGATTTTCGTCGGGATCGATTTCGCACGCGTTTCTCGTCTTTTTCCGCGAGTTCGCGGTCGGCATTCAAGGTCTCGGGGTCACGACTATGGACGTATGATCGTATTGTGTCCGGTAAGCCATCAATGTATACATCCAACGCTTGTTTTTCTAATCTTCGTTTGGCAGTAGCGGCTTCGTCGGCGCCTTCTGAGGCCTCGACGTCGCTAACGGCATTGCGAATATATTTCGTGAGACGCGTGTGGAAATCTGATACGTCCTCGTCGCTCCTCATACGCGCGTCTAATAACTTGCCGCGGAAATATTCAAAGTCGTGGTCGGGGGCGAATTTTTCCCGTAAGCTCTTTAAGAGAGATCTAACACTAGAAAAAGATTTGCCTTCCACGTGATTGCGCGCCCTTCCGCGTAGTCGTCCCAGGATGCCGTTAATGAGTCTAATTTCGGCTCCGACGGGGAGGCCTTGCAATAGCGATTCAATTTCGGTATCGAATTCAGAAAACCTATAATTTTTCCCGTCATATTTTGGTACTTTATCTATCGCATCTTTGGTCGCGAGGTAGTCGAGGTAAGCCGAACTATCGAGGGGGTTCACGGAGTGGCTTTGGTTGGCTACGCCATCCCTGCCAGTAGCGTGCAAATTCTCTTGAGACATTTTGAAAGATATATATATATATATTTTTGAATTTATAAAAGATGTTATATAATTTTTAATTATAAATCAAAATTTTTTTTTTTTTTTTTATCATAATTATTAGAAGAACGGAATTGGCACGCCCTAAATGGCTATGGGAATTGATTCATGGCAGTGCTACTCGTTTCTGTTGAAAACTTGGGTTTATTTTTATTTTATTATATCTTTTTTTTTTATTAAAATCTTTTTTTTTTTTTTTAATCAAAATATTTTCTCGGTTTTTTTTTCTCTTTTTTTTTTATTGGTATATTCGGAATCTACGAGAGGGGTAGAAATGAATGCATATGCGTATATGAATGGTTAACGCCACGACAAGGAACAAAGAAGAACGAAAATATTAATTTTTTTTTGTAAGAGAAAGGAAAGAAAATATGTTTTTAAAAAAATTAAGAAAATATTTCGAAAAAAAGCGAACGATATGGGAGAGTAAAATTGAATAAAACCGAATTAACAGAATCAGTGATGGTATCCCACCGCTGCCACCAATTTGTTGAGCCCTGAATTATATGAAGGGCTTTTAAATAAATATTTTTCGGAATACCATTAAAACGCTTGGCGTATCTGTTTCAGCTAGATTAGGTTTTATTCAGAAGCATGAAATGTGAGAATACATGAATTATTATATACAGGGTGTTCCGATAACTATTAGGACCTCAGATATCTTCGAAACTACTAGGTTCACAGAACTATTTGCTGAATCAAAGTTGCATAGCACGAAGGGGGCCATCCAATGATACCAAAGTGCCTACTCCCACGCTCACCCCCAGCCCAGGGGGTGGGGCAAATTTAAAATCTTAAATGGGAACCCCTATTTTTTATTGCAGATTCGGATTCCCCATAAAAAAATACGTAACTTTTATTTGAAATTTTTTTTTCGATTCGTGATAGATGGCGCTGTAATCGCGGGTGTTCCGATAACTATTAGGACCTCAGATATCTTCGAAACTACTAGGTTCACAGAACTATTCGCTGAATCAAAATTGCACAGCACGAAGGGGGCCATCCAATGATACCAAAGTGCCTACTCCCACCCCCACCCCCAGCCCAGGGGGTGGGGCAACTTTAAAATCTTAAATGGGAACCCCTATTTTTTATTGCAGATTCTGATTCCCCATAAAAAAATACGTAACTTTTATTTGAAATTTTTTTTTCGATTCGTGATAGATGGCGCTGTAATCGCAAAAAATCCCCGAAAGTACAGAAAGGCGATAATACTTACAGTTTCGGTGATAAATCAAATTTTGATTTACTGATTTTGATTTACTTTGATTAATCAAGATTTGATTTACCACCTAAACTGTAAGTATTATCGCCTTTCTGTACTTTCGGGTATTTTTTGCGATTACAGCGCCATCTATCACGAATCTAAAAAAAAATTTCAAATAAAAGTTACGTATTTTTTTATGGGGAATCCGAATAAGCAATAAAAAATAGGGGTTCCCATTTAAGATTTTAAAGTTGCCCCACCCCCTGGGCTGGGGGTAGGGGTGGGGGTAGGCACTTTGGTATCATTGGATGGCCCCCTTCGTGCTGTGCAACTTTGATTCAGCAAATAGTTCTGTGAACCTAGTAGTTTCGAAGATATCTGAGGTCCTAATAGTTATCGGAACACCCGCGATTACAGCGCCATCTATCACGAATCGAAAAAAAAATTTCAAATAAAAGTTACGTATTTTTTTATGGGGAATCCGAATCTGCAATAAAAAATAGGGGTTCCCATTTAAGATTTTAAAGTTGCCCCACCCCCTGGGCTGGGGGTGGGGGTGGGAGTAGGCACTTTGGTATCATTGGATGGCCCCCTTCGTGCTGTGCAACTTTGATCCAGCAAATAGTTCTGTGAACCTAGTAGTTTCGAAGATATCTGAGGTCCTAATAGTTATCGGAACACCCTGTATATCTTAGATTACTTACAATGAGATCGTTGTTGTGTTTTTGGTAGACAATGGTTCGAATTGTTGGTTTGATTGGTTGAAGGTTGGTTGTTTGATGGTTTCGTAGAGTAGTGAAACACTTTTCACTGAGGTTTAACTACTGTCGGAAACTGAGTCCTGATTCTAATTAACGATTGGAACACTTTTCACAGAGGTTCCAATTGTTGTACAAAAACTGAGAAAACTAGAGGTGGTTTGAGTTCTTTCGGCCACCGATGCCGTTCACTCGCGATAGAATTATAAGCGCGCTCACCTCGATGACTTCCCGTTCCCTCGGGTGGGAAGGCTTGGCCAAAAGGACCGAAGACACACACTAACTATCGGCAAAGAGACGCAGCAAAGACTCCGGACGACACTCGGGGTGTGAGTATCGACGAGTTCGGGAGCTGATGAAAGACTAATGATCGGTAATTACTTGGGTTACCAAGTGGACACCGATCAATTGATTTAATGCAATAATTGCTTTCCTCTGTCTCTTTTCCGATGACGCTGTGTGTCAGCATTTCCGGTCTTGCAGTTTTGGCGGTGGCAATAGCGGAATGTTTGTCGCAATGCACCGACTTTTTGGTTTTGCGATATATTGCGGGTTCGCTAACCCGTGCGGTTGTTAACCCGCGATGTCGTTAACCTGCGATGTCATTAACCTAAGCTTGGCGAGTCGCGGAGATCTGTCTTTGTTACCATGCATATCCGTATCGGGATATAACAGCGTGTACAGCACTGGCCCGGGCACTCTGCCTTGCGGTACCCCCGATTTTATTGGGTGGAGATCTGTAATTTCCGTTTCGTGCTTCACCTGGAATGACCTATTGCCTAAGTACGATCTTAAAAGCAAGTAGAATTTGGGAACTGCCTGCTTGATTTTATAGAGCAGCCCACGGTGCCACGCCTTGTCAAAGGCCTGCTGGATATCGAGGAACGCTGCGGCGCAGAATTTTCGGTCTTCGAGTGCGTTAGCTATGGTGTCGTAGACTCGATTTGCTTGCTCCACTGTTAAGTGTCAGCTCCTGGGTGGGCATGTATGACGTTCGAATGATAGCATTGAACAGTTTCGTAAGGAATACAACCCCTTTTTTGGAAGCTTCCTAAGCAGAAACCCGGTTATAAGGTCATATCCCGGAGACTTCCTGGGATTCAGTTCTGTATTAATGATATAGTTTATTTCCGCCGGAGATACGTGCTCAATCGGCATTTCCATCGGTAGAGGGTTGTCGAGAAATTCCTGAATTTCCATAGCATTTTGCTGCGATTCAATTGGTTTGAACACTTTCTCTAGGTGTTCTGCGACGGTTACCGCTTTCTCCACCTCACTCTGCGCCCATTCACCGTTCCGTTTCTTGATTGGAGGATCATGGTTTTGCGTCGTGTTGATTCTTTTAGTTGCTTTCCATACTGAATATTCCGTGGCTGCCGTGTTGGTTAATTTGGACAAGTACATCTCGAAACTGCTATTATTATTTTGTGCAATCAGTTTTTTAAGTTCTCGAGTTACCTTGTTAGGTCTCCTTTGGTCGCTATTGTTTCTACTCAGCTGCCATTGCCTCCTAGCTCGTCTTTTTATCGCTATTTTCTTTCTTACTTGCTCTGGAACCGTTCCAGTGTCATAACTTTCCGTGGTTATTGGTGAAGATTCCCAGGCTGCTCTCTGGATTAGCCGCGTGAACTGTTCGGCAGCGTCATCTATGTCATATACATTTTTTAAAGGTATATTTAAGTCCACGTGTTCGCTTATTATTTCCTGAAACGCCGCCCAATCAGTTTTTTTTTGTTGTATAGTGTCAAGCGTTTCTTTTTTATTGTTATTTCGTTATTTAGGGTTCGTGTTATCGGCGTATGATCTGATGATAAATCTAGACTTGTTTTTATACTTGCGTATGTTCTCGCTATGCCTCTGGCTATGAAGAAGTCCAACACGTCTGGTATTTTATCTCTGTCGGTTGGCCAGTATGTTGGCTGGCCTGCCGAGAGATGGATGCAGTTGCAGTCCGTTGTCGCTTTCAGTAATTCTCTGCCCCTCGTTGTTATCAGCCTTGATCCCCATACTTGGAGCTTCGCATTGTAATCGCCTCCTGCAAGAAATCTAGGTCCCAGGCTCTGGAAAAATTCCTTGAATTTATTATTTTTAATAATGTGCCTCGGCGGACAATATACAGATGCAAGCCATGTAGGGCCAAACTTTTTATCTTCAATAACAATTTTTGTTGCCCGTAGATACTCTTCATCGTGTGGACGCAGCTCGTGATGTTTGATGGTTTTTTAAATTATAATAGCCGTTCCTCCGTGCGCCGTACCGTCCAGATGTTCTGTGCTATAAACGTTGTATCCATGGATTTTCATATGGTTTCTGTCCGTAAAATGAGTCTCTGCGATCAGGATTATATCAATTTGATTTGCGAGCAGAAATGTTCCAAGTTCCTGCTGATGTTGAACTAACCCGTTTGCATTCCAAAGTACTATTTTATAACCAGTGAATTTATTTCTCGGTAAACTTCGTTAGTACTGCTGCTAATAGTTTCAGCATGGTGTTGAGAAGCTCGTTTTGGCGCGCTAGAGCGTTTTTGAGTTCACTGTAAGACTTCTCGAAAATGTTGATAATTGTTGAACTTTCAGTTGACGAATTTCAGTTATTACTTACCCCTCCTCCTGTTGCCTGGGCATAGCTGCGAGTTTGCCGGTTTGCACTAATTTGTTCGCTGGTCGATTGCTGATTGTACTGCTCATCTGTCCTTTGCTCGTCCTGCCTTGGCTGAGACCTGAGCCAGTGAGGTTTCTGTGCGTTCAAGTTCCGTTTTTCTAGTATACTCTGGTATACACGGCATCCTTTATAATTCGCTGGTCGGTTACCTTCGCAGAGGACGCAATTGGCTGGCAACTCTCTTGTTTTCTTGCACGACGAGGTGTTGTGTTTGCCTCCGCATTTGACGCACCGGAATTGTCTACGACAGTAGCTCTTCGTATGACCGTATCGCTGACATCTGGTGCATTGTGCTATCGTCGATTTTTTTCTCGGTTCGATTTCGATTTTGGCGTTGAGGAGTACGTCAATGTTATATATCTCCATGTTGTTAGGTCCAGGCTTCAGATCGACAAAGAAAAGAGGTAGTGGCTCTTTTGTTTTCCCGTGTCTGACATTTATGATGCTACGCACTTGATGTGCCAATATTTCGATGGCACTTTTTATTTCGTCAATGGGAGTTGACGGGTGCAGAGATCTTATGACCACCTGGTATGCACGATTTTCCTTCAGCTGGTATGTGTGGTACGCGGCATTCTCTTCATTAAGGATGTGTATTATTTTTCGGTATGTATCAGCTTTCCTGG
The DNA here is from genome assembly GCA_963662125.1 of Diplazon laetatorius. Taxonomy (NCBI): domain Eukaryota; kingdom Metazoa; phylum Arthropoda; class Insecta; order Hymenoptera; family Ichneumonidae; genus Diplazon; species Diplazon laetatorius. The sequence goes on along the minus strand of OY759163.1, from coordinate 9,087,028 downwards.
CTATTATTTTGATCTGTCCATCAGTGTTGATTGTTTTGTGCGTGTAGTCACTTTTACTTATGTCTCTTTCTAAACATCGTTCTATCGCGGTAATATCTTTAATGCCTGGAATGAATATAGGCGGCGGTTTTGGGGCTCTCTCACTTCCCTTTTTCGAATAGCTGTTATTCTCGATTAGCTGTTATCGAATATTATCGAATATAGCTGTTATTATCGATAGTCATATTATGATCATTATTTTCTTGGTTTGTATTTATTGAATATGACGCTGTTCAATATTAACGTAGAAGGCAATGCCATGTTTTTGTTCTGGTTGGCAACCGTCTGCGTTTTCGTTACTATTGATTCCTACCGACATGGGAACTGACGTGTTGATCAAAGTCTTGCAATAAGCTATCATTCGTTTTTGTATATTATATTCCAAACTGTAATTCGCACAATAAATTTATCAGTATTGCTGAGAGGTGTATATCTATTGTTACATGGGACCAGGGGTGGGCGCACTTGAGTGAAAAAGTATTTCAATACACTATTTAAATACCAAGTGATACCTCACTCGTTATTTGTTTCGATTTTAAATAACAAGTGATTTTTCACTTGTCATTCGTTTCGCTTTTAAATATCAAGTGATGTTTCACTTGTTATTTGTTTCGATTTTAAATAATAAGTGATTTTTCACTTGTAATTTGTTTCGATTTTAAATACCAAGTGATTTTCCACTCGTTATTTTTTTCGCGTTCAAACAACGAATTTATTTCCACTCGGAAAAAAAATTTGAAGAAGAATAAAATTTATAATTTTTTCATACGATATTGTCGAATAGATTGCGGGTACAACGTTATCAGGTACAAAATTTGTTACCGAATGAGGATCCACCCGTTTGTTCGATTTATTTCCAATATAGAATCATTTAGGATAGACGTAAGTGAGTGGAAATTTATTTGACGCCGGGTTATCGGCCGAGTGGGGAACCACTCGAGCGGAACCAAAAGAAATGGGCGCCGAAATTCACTTGGAATTTATTCCGGCGTCAAGTGAGCGTCCATTTGACAACAGAATATATTCCGAGTGGAAATGAATTCGTTATTTAAACTCGAAAAAAATGACGAGTGAAAAATCACTTGATATTAAAAATCGAAAAAAATGACAATTGAAAAACCACTTGTTATTTGAAATTAAAACAAATAACAAGTTAAAAGTCACTCGTGATTCAAAATCGAATCAAATAACAAGTGAAAAATCACTTGGTATTTAGAATCGAAATAAATAACGAGTGAGAAATCACTTAAAATTAATTTTCTTTAAAATACATTTTGCCCATCCCTGCATGGGACTCTATTGTTTTCCTCATCATCGGTATCCGAAGCGTTAGCGTACCTGAGGCGTTTTCTGCTGTGGACGATTTGCCATACTGGTGGTTCTTTACCTCCTCTTGATGGGTTTTTGCTCCTCGATAGAACGATACGCATATCCCTCGAATTATCAGCTATCGGAGTAACGGGCGGCTGGAAGTATTCTGGTGTTAGGGAAGTCCCTGTCGTGGCATTATCGGTAACACTCGATACGTTCTGCACCGAGTTCGATGGCATGATGGCCGAGTGGCCGTTGCTCATATTTTTTTTGTCACTTTGCGTTTTTCACATTGCTAGTACACGTAGTGTCACTCTGTTATATAGTAAGTTGCTTTATTTTGAAATCTTCCGGCAATAAGCGCTAACACACACTTTGTCTTGATAAACTCGGTAATATGTTTATACGTCTCGCTCATAAACACGTCTTTACTCGACGAGGGTTCGAGCTAAACTACTTTATAATTGAATAATTAAATATCTGTCTTGACTTCGAAAAAAACTCGCCGAGTGCTGCTGTGATATTTTAAATAAATTGGAATTTATAGATTTAAAAATTATCTTTCCAAGCAATATGTACGTGATGGGAATACGTGCGTTCAATGTTTCCAGTTGATCTCACACCTTTTTGTTGGAGCGCGCTCGCGTAAATGTACTTGTCTCAATTTTTTTACCCATTGGGCTTTTTGTTGGGATTCAACTACCTTTTGCAAAGATAATATACAAACTTGTTAAAAGCGTTTCATCTTACTTTACCCCGCAAACGAATACGTTTCGAATAATTCGTTATCAGTTTCATATATCATACGTGGTTTTTGGTTAATTCTTCAAAAACACCGCGAACTGTCATATTCGATCGTTTTTATTTCGGAGCTCGGTCTCTATCTGTATCGCTCTCATGTCAGCTGATCTCATCAGGCAGGCTGGCTGATCCTTAGTGATTATAACCTCAGAAGACTGTGATGACAGCGATATGTCAGCGAATAGATGACGTCGGAAACATGATTTTAATCATGAAAATAATTCGATATCTCCCGCATAACAGCACCTACAGCACTGGTGTTGGTCCCAATTGAAATATAAAAAAATAAAGCATGTAACTGCAATTAAACATTTATGAATAGCGCGGTGTATCTATAAAAAAATTCTGAAGTGGGGTTACAGTTAGCTCTGTTCGCAGAATAAGAGAGTGCAGTCGCGTCTCGAGAGAAGGCCGGTAAGGGAGGTAACTGAATAGCTAAATGTACTTGTCTCGAGACGTTACCGTGTCTCTTGATTGAGTCGATGGACTACATTACACTCCCTCGTTCTCTTTCGCTCCGCTGTAAGCGCCGATTTGCTATGTGCAATGTCATACTATAGCGTCTGGATAGGACTCAAGGCGCCCATGGTGGCCGAAACTGGTAATTTTCGGGGTCAGTCAATCGTTGTTTCATAGAGCTTCCCAATGGAGAAGTCACAAAGAGGAAACGTTTGTTCTTGAATACAATCCTGGGAGAATATATTAAAAACAACCAGTGGAGAAAGAAAAAGTATTCGTTCCCAACAACGAGATATAAAGCCACATAGAAAAAATTGTGGATAATGGGTTAAAAAAGCGGATTAATCTTGAAGTGTAGGTGGCTACTGTTCGACCGATTCCTGATGTTGATGGGTGTGGGTGGGAAAACTTTGGTAATGAATTTTCCACGGTTGTAACGTTTCGACCCTGTGTGCGGATCCTCTTCAGAAATTTTATTATCCTGCGGTTTGTTTACATTTTGATGGACTTCGTTTTTGTGATGTCAAAGTGACGTACGGTGTGTGTTGTTTGGCACATTTCGGATCGTGTGTCACTTTGAATCATTTTTTCAAAATCATGTAAGCGAGTATTTGTTCATCCGTGTATCGTTACGTTGAGGTTGGTCGTTAACGCTTGGCAGACCGGTGAATACTCTGGTACTGATACTGGAATGAGTGATATTAGTCGATAGACGTTACATGTAGCAATGTTTTTCAATTACCTTTGCTAATAACTTTATTTTTCTGATGATGCCTTTCATGCGGCATAAAAATTTGGGTCGAAAACTTCATGGGCTACTGTTTTGGGATCGTGTGTTCGCTTCTCTCCAAGGAGCCAGGTCGTTTTTTTACAGCAACCAATAGTGCTATCAGCGTCTACCACGGCCGCTGCGGAGCCTCTGCGACGCGTATTATACTGTGCACTGGGCAATTTCTATTATAATAGTATATTAAGCAACGAGTGCGAAAACCCGGCTAATACCGGGTGATAGTCGGCTGTCCGCATGAGTAGCTGATACTATTTTTCTTTACAAGTGCGTCTAGGTGTGTTTAGCTCGAATAGGTGTCTTCACGAGGGCGGCGGAGCCGCCCGAGTGTGTATGTGCGGGGCGGGGGAGGGGGGTTCGCGGGGCGGGGCCCCCCGAATGAATTAGAAACGTACTTTTTGTCGATTTTTAAAAATTTCTGTATAAAATACTTTTAATAACGTGAAATTCAACATTTTTTTGGAGAACGTTGGGAGAATACAAATTACGATGAAAAAAAACGACCATCATTCTTTCAATTTAATTTCGCTGATTATCATTAATTGTTATCGACAAGTTCGGACAATTAGTGAGATTAAAAGTTATGTTTCGTCTTCGAGATAGATCCGCGAGAACTTCAGGTCGAAGAATGTTGTTGGGGTCGGCATTCTCCCCCTCCTCGTCCTCAACATTCACTTCCATCGACGTGGATGGACATTCATTTTCCACTTCGAAGTTGTCGCGTGCAGGTGCTTTATATGTCATACCGGTAGGCGTAGCTGTTGGTGTGATCGATGACGACGTGCTCGGTGTTTACGGTATTATCGTTTTCTTAATTTGCTGACTCAGTTTTTTTCGGGAGTGAGCGGATTGATTGATGTAACCCTCAGCGGTGGTCGTGGACTTCCATTTTCCAGCACGTTTCAACGTTAAAATGTTCATTCCGGAATCAGCCAGCAGAGTTGCTGGGCTGCGGCGAAACGAATGTCCTGTATATTTTTCGGGTTCTGGCAACTCGCGATACGTGGCGATAATTTTTGGCATGCTGCCGGAAGTATTTATTCCGATGACTTGGTGTGAACATTTTCCCTCGTGGTACCTCAAAAGAAATCTCGACGTGGCTATTGACTTCGTCGCAGGACAGCGTAGCGTTTATAAATTTCATAAAATTCATCCGCTATTTCGAAGGTTTTTTCCGTACCGGTTTTCGTTTTCGGTATCCGTAATACTACGGTGTGACCATTGTCGACAAGATCATTCATCGTCAAATTCGTCAGCTCTTCCCTCCTGCACAATCCAGCGATTTCGATTACTAGGGCAGTCTATAACAAGAGAAACGATAGCACAGGTATTGTTATTATAGAGTTTTAGGTCAACGATATATTCATTTAGTCATCCGTATAATTACATTTATCGCCAAGTATTCTCTGTCAAGAGCTTTAACCAGAAACGAATGGATGTCCTCGGTTGTTAAGACGCTTGATTTTTTTGGCCGATAATTTTTCGATTTTCGTTTTAAAAACGGAACCAGCTGGAAGTAATCATGGATGTTTATTCCGTGCTTCAAGTTAATTATGCTTTTAAGCATCGAGTACGTTGACCATAGAGTACTTGGTGCAAGATTTTCCGATAAACTCTTGAAGTAGGCCAGCATCACCGTTTTTCATATCGACTTGATTTTGTATTTCCTTCGCCAATCCTCGAATTGGTTGTATATTCTCCAATATTTATCTTTTGATATCGGCAGCAGTGTATCAAAAGCAGCAGTGTTAGCTGCTTCTTGAATTTCCGGCAGAAGTGATTCATCGTCATCGGGCGTCGATTCCTCTTTACGCATTTTTTATTATATTTTATTTTTAATTTTTTTTCAAAATCACGATTCGTTAACGGGAGAACACAGATCAGACTTTTCTGCTCTGTTATATCACTTAGCGATGAAGAGGTGGAGATCGATGTTCCGCATGGTAAAAATGTATATATAGGTATTGTGACCGTATTTCTTGGTTACTTAATTTTTATAGGGTCTTGAGCACGCAAAGAAATGTTTTTACACGGGCAATAGTTAAAAGTAGGGTTTATTCTCCAAACAGATGAAATTACAGACAATTATTCTCGTTCTCCTCGCATTCATACGTTACGCCGACCTACATAAAGTTAGCCGATCGAGGGAACCGATATGAACTTGGAAAATTTTAAATAATTGTTGGTAAATTGTTGGAAACTGTTGGCACAAAACCAGAAACTGTCGGTGCGTCGTTAATTTTATAATAAATAAACAAATTTGACCATCAAGTTAGCCGACATTTTATCAAATGTAGCCGGATTTCAATGGTAGGGGGCTCAATCGATGCGGATTTAATTGTCGGTCACGAATATATCAATAGAAAAAACTGTCGGGCCTTATTTTCCAAGAAAATCGAAGTTTTTCAATTTTCCAAAAATGTCGAAGCTCGCCACCAGGTGGCAAAGCGTCGTAAATGAAATCTCAACCGATTTTGATAAATAAGGGGTTAAATCGATACAAAATTTACCGTTTAACAAGAATACAGTGATAGGAAAAACTGTCGGTGGTAAGGTTTCAATTGAACCGAATAAAACCACAAGCGTCAGCGTTACGCCAACGGTGTCCAACAACGAGCGCTGTGATTGGCCGACAAGCGGGACGTCGAGCGCTATGATTGGTCGACAGCACTATTGAGGCACAGGAAGTCAATAATTCTCTTTCCATCGGTACCTTACCCGAATTCCAAACGAATAGATATTCGAGAAATTAGAAGCAGAAACCTCATCGGATTATTTATCCTGTAACCTAAACAGCGTTATTAAGGTAGTATCACACAAACTGTAAGAGTCAAAGCAGGCCTTAAGATATACCATCTCCAAATGAGTTACGTAGTACCTGTGTGTGACAAAGACGCGTGGTATGATGTCGATTAGAGAGAAAGAGAGAGAGACGATATTTTCCGATGTTTATTTGCTTATTATTATCATCACCGGCTCCTGATCTCTACTGTCAAGTGCCCAAAATGTTGTCCGAATATTCAACTTGCAGCTCAAGTGTTTCCAATAAAATCTGACGGCGTCTTTTTGTATTATATAAAATTAAGCGTGATTCTCCATAAGGCTCCATGTTAAATGTGTGAAAATTAAAGTGTTGATATCTTTTTTCTCGCGCTCCGGAGAGCCATAAAAATTTAACTGTACCCTTTTCTCATCAATACCTATAAGTATGCCAAGTTTCATGAAAATCTGACGGTAAACTCTCGTATGGAGGGTACTACCTTAAATTCAATAGCTTACGTCTGGTTATATAATGCCAAGTTTCGTCTTATGTATGGTTTTGACTCCGGTGGTACTGCCCACAGTCGCTCCAATCCGTAAGGTTTTACGGCATTCTTTACTTTCCAAATTGGTGTTCTATCGTACTCCGAAATAGATAAATCATTTTATTAAATGTCCGCTTCGCTGAATATGTTTCCTGCGATGATCTTGCTGCTATTTCCGACATTCGGTAATTATATAATACGTCATCCGTTATAAGTTATTCTTGGCTTTTCATGGGGCAGTACTCCATTTTGGAGTATGACGCCAATTTTTTCACTCCAAGGATGGCATTTATCACACTTTTTACTATTGTCTTTATTTCAAGTACTTAGCAATATATTAGTTGTGCAAATCAAGTACAATAATTTTATGCCTAGTATATACCGCTGCGTGAGATTCTCCTTAATGTATAGCAGGCTCCCATAGCATACCTTGAATTGCTCCGTGTTGACACAGCAGGTGGCACAATTTTGTATATGGATATTGATGAGGTGACATCAGTGTTTTACCATGATTATTGGTATTGTGTGCGGAACCTTTTTTTCCAGCAAGGTGTCAACTAGTGTTTCATCCTATTCATATAACATGTATGGGACAGAGGCTTATTCATCAAGCAAAACTACTATTCAATATTGTGGTTACTACTTTTCTATATTCGAGTATGCCTTTTTCGGTATCTTTTTTTATGGTCTGTAATCTCCAAGAACACACACCTTAGAAATATATCGTACGTTTTTTTGGCTCCTAGTTTAGTCACCCAGCTTCCATATTTGGGAAGACGCATGAAGGCGGGATGACTCATGATCCGGATAAAAATAAAATTATTGTGTAATTGAGATATTTGATGATAACCAGGTTTTCCTATAGCATGACGGATGGCTATATCATATTTATCTGCTGATGTTTTTGTTTTAGGTTTGTCATCTCTGATTAGAAGGATGAAGTCATATAATGGAAACATTGCAATGCTCATCGACTATAAAGTGAAAATGAGGAAAGCAGAGAGCTCCATGCTTTCAATCATGATTGCTGCTACATACAAATACATAGCAATGATGTAAGTTCACTTCATTAATGTTATTCAGGCAGTTCAACTACTCATAAAGAGTTATCGACTACATAAAGATGCCGTTAAGAGTTCAAAAGTGAACGAGAACTCAGAATTATTGTGAATATTGTGATAGGTCCAGAGATCGGTTCTATTGGTATATGTGTGTCACCGACCCCTGGAGGGATACGGAGGTCTCAGACTCCCAATATTTATCACCTCCTCACCCTGTACGTCATTTTTGGGCTCTCTGTCATGGTACTGGAGTTAGTCCAAAGACAGCTGACTGTAAACTACTGGCGCAGAGCTGCTATCGTAGGTTACGTAGCCTGCATAACGAGCTCTGTCATTGCTCAGTGGCTTATGGTTATCCACGCTATTTCCCATTAAGGTAAGAACTCATAGCCCTACTAATAGTATATTATGACTCTAGTACGAAATTTTTTTTTCTGACGAGTGTCAGTTTGCAGAACGAGCCGAAGGCGAGTATTGCAATCACACGAGTCCAGAAAACGTTTTTTGTACGAGTGTCGTACAAATTTTGATGTCACAAGGTCCGTAAAACCACACTTTTACGGACAGTGTGACATACAAAATATGATGGTCAATGTATCATCCTACCTTCCTTTCAACAGGGGGTTGCAAGCAACCACGCGAGCACAGAATAAATTGTCCATTGATGTTGGCGCCGGAACTTGACCGAGACCAATGCTATCGTTCTGCAATACATTTCAAGGAGTTGCTGCATCACGGCATGGAAGAAGGAACACATATTCGATCTGTGAGCAATATGATTTAACTTGTAAGTGTCAGCAATTTTCAAAAGGTGCTTGTAACCTCAATATATCATTACAAATTCCAGACGCTTTCAATCAACCGATTAGATGTAAATTGTCTTTAGTGAATTTTAATTTGTGTAGCCGCCGTTAATCATTATTCTATTTTATTCTTACAGTAGCTAATTTATTGTCATATTGTAGTGTTGTTTTTTAACTCCCGGCCGAAAACGAAAGTTATTTTTTATTTGATGTCCAAAATTCTGTGATCTTCTTGTATTTTGCGAATAGATATACACACACGCCCGTCTGCATATAAATTTCATCACGTTGAATCTAACTGTCTTACAACTAATGTTTTGAGTAACCACGCCGAATCAATCACGTTCAATTCTACGATAATGAGAAGAACTTCGATGCACCAAACAAATGCACGTGGTTTTGCCATCGACATATAGATATGGACTCCTTTTTTTGTAACCTGCTGTTGGCTCGTCTCTCGTTGGGAACCTCTATCACTCTCTTTTTTTATGTTGGTTGGTTTATGTATCATGGTAGCGCCATCGACATATATATATGGACTGCTAAAGTCGCGAGAAAAAGTGAAATCGCCATAGAAAGAGAAGAGACTAGCGTGGCTCTAAACCTCTCTCTTTCTCAGTCAAAGCCGATTAGTCGCAATTATCTATATGTCGATGATCGCGACCAATCAGCTTCAACTTAGAAAGAGAGAAGTTTAGAGCCACCCTCGTCTCCTCTCTTTCTATTGCGATTTTATTTTTTCTCGCGACATTAGCTGTTTATATCTATGTCGATTTGCACTGATATTCCTACTCTTGTTCATTATACGATGTTGGTTCTGATTTTCGCGGCACGATTCTCAATCTTGCTGTGTAACTTCCGGGTCTATAATAATGTTTTCTACGAGCCATACGAGGGCGGGCTCCAACGCTAACTCCATCGCGTTTCAAAGATAACAGTAAGATCACTCTACGAGCCTCGCGATTCCTGTCTGAGGTAAGTTATGGCCAAGGCTGCTTTTGTTAGCGGTGATCGGTGCCGGCGTTCAATCATGTACGATCACGCTATTGTTGCTTAACTATTAAATTCTCGCGTATTTAACAGAGGACTGAGACGAGAGTGGCACAGGTTCTCAGCCTGGAACGAGCCAAACAAAGGAAAAAAAAAAAAAAAACTACAATCATCGCACATCACCAACGCCCGAAGTATCAACTTCCGAATCCATCTCGGATTATACAGAAGGTAAATTACAATTAATAATCAAGTTCTGTGTGGTTTGCATTTGCAGTGAAATTCAGTTTAAACATTTTCGTGACAAAAACGTCGGCACGAATAGTGCGATTGCGTGTCAATCATGGTGCCTTCTTTGCAGTTAGCCCAGATCTTGTTTGGTTTTTCAAGAATATGTTATAATTCACATCAAATATTAAACGTAATATTTTACATGCTAGAGATATTTCACTAATCTAAAATGATTTTTAAGTCGAATCGCCTTTGCCATAAAATTGTCCACTCGATAACATTCGACCAACGGTGCTGTTTCGGTTCACATGGGGATTGACTGATTGATTAATCGATCCCCATGTATGAAAAGCAGGGACGTGACCCAATATATTCGACGGTATCGTCGTGTTCAATTGATCCGAACCATATTCAGCGATGAAAAAAATCACATTTGTGCACATAGGTTAACTCTGCGATTCGTTGTCGCACATCATTGATATTACCTGTTTTATTATATTTGCGGATGGATCGAACTTGTATCAACCGAGAAGACGTTTCAGTAACCGTTTATATTATTTTATTACAGGAACTTTGTTGAGACTCGACAAAATGGAATTCAACACAGAATCATTGCAGAGGACCAACGCCGGAAGTATCGACTTCCAAATCCATCCCGGATTATAAAAGAAGGTAAATTACACTTAATAATCAAGTTCTGTGTGGTTTGCATTTGCAATGAAATTTAGTTTGAACATTGTCATAACAAATGTCGGTACAAATAGTGCGATTGCATTAGTCAATCATGGAGCCTTCTTCGCAGTTATTAGTCCACATCTTGTTTGATTTCTCAAGAACATTATTTTACTTCACATCAGATATTAAACGAAATATTTAATATGCTAGAAATATTTCACCAATCCAAAATGATTTTCAAGTGGAATCGCCTTTGCCATAAAATTGTCCACTCGATAACATTCGACCCACGGTGCTGTTTCGGTTCACATGGGGATTGATTGATTGATTAATCAATCCCCATGTATGAAAAGCAGGGACGTGACCCAATATATTCGACGGTATCGTCGTGTTCAATTGATCCGAACCATATTCAGCGATGAAAAAAATCACATTTGTGCACATAGGTTAACTCTGCGATTCGTTGTCGCACATCATTGATATTACCTGTTTTATTATATTTGCGGATGGATCGAACTTGTATCGACCGAGAAGACGTTTCAGTAACTGTTTATATTATTTTATTACAGGAACTTTATTGAGACTCGACAAAATGGAATTCAACGCAGAATCATTGCAGAGGACCAACGCCGGAAGTATCGACTTCCGAATCCATCCCGGATAATACAAGAAGGTAAATTACACTACCGTCCGAAAGTATCAGGATACTAAGCTTGCGCGGTATGAAGAGACAGTTCTGTCTTTGAACGCCGACAACTTCGCCACAAACTGAGCTAGAAGCGCCTTCGAACAATCATTCTGAAGCTTATGGAATTTCGAATCCAATGATATTTTTCCATAATATTCTCATCATTGTTGTGCGCATTCTGGTTATTTTTGTTGCGTCTTTTCTGTTGCCGCTTTGACAACAGTTTCGGCTGCCCGTCTTTGTCTTTCTTCTCTTTCTCCTCCTTCTCCTGCTTCTCTTTCTCCTCCTTCTCCTGCTTCTCTTTCTCCTCCTTCTCCTGCTTCTCTTTGTCCTCCTCCTCCTGCTTTTCTTTCTGCTGCTGTTGCTGCTGCTGCTGTTGGTGCTGCTGCTGTTGCTGCCAGGCCTGGAGTTGCTGCTGCTGCTGCGCCAGGAGTTGCTGCTGCCCCAGAAACTGCTGCTGTAACCCCGCGTACGCTTGATGAGCAACCAGGAGTTGTTGCTTCAAGCGATCAATCTCGCGTTCCAGCATGTCCCGGTAGAGCCAAGCGTCGGCCAGCTCGCGATTGAGTATCAGAGGGTCCCTTTCCATTGCTGTAACAAAAGTTTTACGACAATTAAAAACGCATATTCAAATGAAATCTAGATTAAAAATGTAGGTCAGGATTTAAATATGGGCAATTTTTTAATATTCGAATTATCGTAAGTCTGATTTCCTCATTTGCCTTTAGAAGTGATCTTTTTTTTTAGAAGTGATTTTTTCATCGCTGAATATGGTTCGGATCAATTGAACACGACGATACCGTCGAATATATTGGGTCACGTCTCTGCTTTTCATACATGGGGATCGATTAATCAATCAGTCAATCCCCATGTGAACCGAAACAGCACCGTTGGTCGAATGTTATCGAGTGGACAATTTTATGGCAAAGGCGATTCGACTTAAAAATCATTTTAGATTAGTGAAATATCTCTAGCATGTAAAATATTACGTTTAATATTTGATGTGAATTATAACATATTCTTGAAAAACCAAACAAGATCTGGGCTAACTGCAAAGAAGGCACCATGATTGACACGCAATCGCACTATTCGTGCCGACGTTTTTGTCACGAAAATGTTTAAACTGAATTTCACTGCAAATGCAAACCACACAGAACTTGATTATTAATTGTAATTTACCTTCTGTATAATCCGAGATGGATTCGGAAGTTGATACTTCGGGCGTTGGTGATGTGCGATGATTGTCGTTTTTTTTTTTTTTCCTTTGTTTGGCTCGTTCCACGCTGAGAACCTGTGCCACTCTCGTCTCAGTCCTCTGTTAAATACGCGAGAATTTAATAGTTAAGCAACAATAGCGTGATCGTACATGATTGAACGCCGGCACCGATCACCGCTAACAAAAGCAGCCTTGGCCATAACTTACCTCAGACAGGAATCGCGAGGCTCGTAGAGTGATCTTACTGTTATCTTTGAAACGCGATGGAGTTAGCGTTGGAGCCCGCCCTCGTATGGCTCGTAGAAAACATTATTATAGACCCGGAAGTTACACAGCAAGATTGAGAATCGTGCCGCGAAAATCAGAACCAACATCGTATAATGAACAAGAGTAGGAATATCAGTGCAAATCGACATAGATATGAACAGCTAATGTCGCGAGAAAAAATAAAATCGCAATAGAAAGAGAGGAGACGAGGGTGGCTCTAAACTTCTCTCTTTCTAAGTTGAAGCTGATTGGTCGCGATCATCGACATATAGATAATTGCGACTAATCGGCTTTGACTGAGAAAGAGAGAGGTTTAGAGCCACGCTAGTCTCTTCTCTTTCTATGGCGATTTCACTTTTTCTCGCGACTTTAGCAGTCCATATATATATGTCGATGGCGCTACCATGATACATAAACCAACCAACATAAAAAAAGAGAGTGATAGAGGTTCCCAACGAGAGACGAGCCAACAGCAGGTTACAAAAAAAGGAGTCCATATCTATATGTCGATGGCAAAACCACGTGCATTTGTTTGGTGCATCGAAGTTCTTCTCATTATCGTAGAATTGAACGTGATTGATTCGGCGTGGTTACTCAAAACATTAGTTGTAAGACAGTTAGATTCAACGTGATGAAATTTATATGCAGACGGGCGTGTGTGTATATCTATTCGCAAAATACAAGAAGATCACAGAATTTTGGACATCAAACGAAAAATAACTTTCGTTTTCGGCCGGGAGTTAAAAAACAACACTACAATATGACAATAAATTAGCTACTGTAAGAATAAAATAGAATAATGATTAACGGCGGCTACACAAATTAAAATTCACTAAAGACAATTTACATCTAATCGGTTGATTGAAAGCGTCTGGAATTTGTAATGATATATTGAGGTTACAAGCACCTTTTGAAAATTGCTGACACTTACAAGTTAAATCATATTGCTCACAGATCGAATATGTGTTCCTTCTTCCATGCCGTGATGCAGCAACTCCTTGAAATGTATTGCAGAACGATAGCATTGGTCTCGGTCAAGTTCCGGCGCCAACATCAATGGACAATTTATTCTGTGCTCGCGTGGTTGCTTGCCACCCCCTGTTGAAAGGAAGGTAGGATGATACATTGACCATCATATTTTGTATGTCACACTGTCCGCAAAAGTGTGGTTTTACGGACCTTGTGACATCAAAATTTGTACGACACTCGTACAAAAAACGTTTTCTGGACTCGTGTGATTGCAATACTCGCCTTCGGCTCGTTCTGCAAACTGACACTCGTCAGAAAAAAAAATTTCGTACTAGAGTCATAATATACTATTAGTAGGGCTATGAGTTCTTACCTTAATGGGAAATAGCGTGGATAACCATAAGCCACTGAGCAATGACAGAGCTCGTTATGCAGGCTACGTAACCTACGATAGCAGCTCTGCGCCAGTAGTTTACAGTCAGCTGTCTTTGGACTAACTCCAGTACCATGACAGAGAGCCCAAAAATGACGTACAGGGTGAGGAGGTGATAAATATTGGGAGTCTGAGACCTCCGTATCCCTCCAGGGGTCGGTGACACACATATACCAATAGAACCGATCTCTGGACCTATCACAATATTCACAATAATTCTGAGTTCTCGTTCACTTTTGAACTCTTAACGGCATCTTTATGTAGTCGATAACTCTTTATGAGTAGTTGAACTGCCTGAATAACATTAATGAAGTGAACTTACATCATTGCTATGTATTTGTATGTAGCAGCAATCATGATTGAAAGCATGGAGCTCTCTGCTTTCCTCATTTTCACTTTATAGTCGATGAGCATTGCAATGTTTCCATTATATGACTTCATCCTTCTAATCAGAGATGACAAACCTAAAACAAAAACATCAGCAGATAAATATGATATAGCCATCCGTCATGCTATAGGAAAACCTGGTTATCATCAAATATCTCAATTACACAATAATTTTATTTTTATCCGGATCATGAGTCATCCCGCCTTCATGCGTCTTCCCAAATATGGAAGCTGGGTGACTAAACTAGGAGCCAAAAAAACGTACGATATATTTCTAAGGTGTGTGTTCTTGGAGATTACAGACCATAAAAAAAGATACCGAAAAAGGCATACTCGAATATAGAAAAGTAGTAACCACAATATTGAATAGTAGTTTTGCTTGATGAATAAGCCTCTGTCCCATACATGTTATATGAATAGGATGAAACACTAGTTGACACCTTGCTGGAAAAAAAGGTTCCGCACACAATACCAATAATCATGGTAAAACACTGATGTCACCTCATCAATATCCAGATACAAAATTGTGCCACCTGCTGTGTCAACACGGAGCAATTCAAGGTATGCTATGGGAGCCTGCTATACATTAAGGAGAATCTCACGCAGCGGTATATACTAGGCATAAAATTATTGTACTTGATTTGCACAACTAATATATTGCTAAGTACTTGAAATAAAGACAATAGTAAAAAGTGTGATAAATGCCATCCTTGGAGTGAAAAAATTGGCGTCATACTCCAAAATGGAGTACTGCCCCATGAAAAGCCAAGAATAACTTATAACGGATGACGTATTATATAATTACCGAATGTCGGAAATAGCAGCAAGATCATCGCAGGAAACATATTCAGCGAAGCGGACATTTAATAAAATGATTTATCTATTTCGGAGTACGATAGAACACCAATTTGGAAAGTAAAGAATGCCGTAAAACCTTACGGATTGGAGCGACTGTGGGCAGTACCACCGGAGTCAAAACCATACATAAGACGAAACTTGGCATTATATAACCAGACGTAAGCTATTGAATTTAAGGTAGTACCCTCCATACGAGAGTTTACCGTCAGATTTTCATGAAACTTGGCATACTTATAGGTATTGATGAGAAAAGGGTACAGTTAAATTTTTATGGCTCTCCGGAGCGCGAGAAAAAAGATATCAACACTTTAATTTTCACACATTTAACATGGAGCCTTATGGAGAATCACGCTTAATTTTATATAATACAAAAAGACGCCGTCAGATTTTATTGGAAACACTTGAGCTGCAAGTTGAATATTCGGACAACATTTTGGGCACTTGACAGTAGAGATCAGGAGCCGGTGATGATAATAATAAGCAAATAAACATCGGAAAATATCGTCTCTCTCTCTTTCTCTCTAATCGACATCATACCACGCGTCTTTGTCACACACAGGTACTACGTAACTCATTTGGAGATGGTATATCTTAAGGCCTGCTTTGACTCTTACAGTTTGTGTGATACTACCTTAATAACGCTGTTTAGGTTACAGGATAAATAATCCGATGAGGTTTCTGCTTCTAATTTCTCGAATATCTATTCGTTTGGAATTCGGGTAAGGTACCGATGGAAAGAGAATTATTGACTTCCTGTGCCTCAATAGTGCTGTCGACCAATCATAGCGCTCGACGTCCCGCTTGTCGGCCAATCACAGCGCTCGTTGTTGGACACCGTTGGCGTAACGCTGACGCTTGTGGTTTTATTCGGTTCAATTGAAACCTTACCACCGACAGTTTTTCCTATCACTGTATTCTTGTTAAACGGTAAATTTTGTATCGATTTAACCCCTTATTTATCAAAATCGGTTGAGATTTCATTTACGACGCTTTGCCACCTGGTGGCGAGCTTCGACATTTTTGGAAAATTGAAAAACTTCGATTTTCTTGGAAAATAAGGCCCGACAGTTTTTTCTATTGATATATTCGTGACCGACAATTAAATCCGCATCGATTGAGCCCCCTACCATTGAAATCCGGCTACATTTGATAAAATGTCGGCTAACTTGATGGTCAAATTTGTTTATTTATTATAAAATTAACGACGCACCGACAGTTTCTGGTTTTGTGCCAACAGTTTCCAACAATTTACCAACAATTATTTAAAATTTTCCAAGTTCATATCGGTTCCCTCGATCGGCTAACTTTATTTAGGTGTTACGCCGTAGAAATTCGACAGATCGTCGCGCTCTCTTTCGGATATTTTTCGCGTACAATTTGCCGTGCTTCGTTCACACGGGCTTTTTGCGCTTACTCTCGCTATATCGTCGCGCGCTCACCTGGGTTCGTACTCCCGGCAGAGATGTCTCTCGATACGCTCGGCGGAGCTTGCGCGCGCGTGCTTTCGACGCCGTACGGTGCCGCCCTCCGGTACCTCGTCGATCAATTAATCGATGGCTGTCGATCTCGATGTCACTCCCCTCCTCGCTGGAGCTTGCGCGGCGAGTCACGCGTAACGCGGGGCGCCTTCGTCGCGATACGGGGTATCACGCTCGATCTCGGTGGCTATCCCCTCCTCGCTGGAGCTTGCCCGGCGGGTCACGCGTAACGCGGGGCGCTTTCGTCGTGATCCGGGACGTCGCGGTAACTGCCCGTGGTTGACGAACAGATTCGACAGTCGCCGATACGGCGGGGACTGTGTTGGGTCGGATCCTCGTCGTCCGTGCGCCTATACCGGTAGTTCGCGTTTTCTCGTCGTTTCGCACCCCTTTTGGGTGTTTTTTCGGTCGTTCGGGCTTATCCGTGTCCCTCCTCGTCGATCGATCGGATTTTTAGAGTTTGTCGAACGTCCAGGACTCTGTAATCATAAATCTCGTTCCCGTCAGTCTGCGCATGCGCGGCGTTGTTATGACAGCTCGGTGCCGATGTTTCGATGCTTCAACGGTCGGTGGCCGGTGGCTGTCTTCGCGATGCGATACCGAGTTTCGTTTCAATTTACTGTTTTTCCGTCCTTGCGTCTCGTGATTTGAAAAATGCTTCCGCTGCCCACGGTTTCTTTGTTCGTTCGCTGTAATAGACGAATAAAATAAATTCGGACTTTGTCCGGTATGCGTGTGACTCCGGTGGCTCCCTCTCGGCCCCTCGGTTTCCCGTGTCTCCGTCCGCCTTCTGGATACTCGTACGCCGTTGCTCGTCGAACCCCAATGCTCTTCTCTTCGTTCCTCCTCGGTTTTTCCTTGTCGGCTGCTGGTTGCTGGCTGCTGGCTGGAGATCCTGGGGCTGTGGACAGAGAAATTCTGATGCCCTGCTCCTCCGGTGGTGGTTCTTTATACCCCGCCGGGAGCTGCCCTCTCTTTTGCTTTTTCAGGGTGACGCCACCGGCACGAGCAGTGATTGGCTCCGGTGCATTGACGCCACCGATCTCATCCGTCATTGGTCCTTTTTTTATGTTTTTTCCCGCCACCTGCAGGATCCTGCTTCCTCTTTTTTGTTTCAGGTGTCGCTGTTTGATGAAGGATGCCGAGTAGGCGTCCTGCGCTTGCGCGTTGTTGCCGCTTCTATGATTCGGGGTGGGGGCTTTGTGGCTCGGTGTAACGGCTATCGTTACATTGCCCCCCCAAATTTCGATACCATCACCTGGTGTCGAAATTTCTTTCTCTTCCTCTCTCTGTCTTTCTCACTCTCTCACTCTCTCTTTCTCTATCGCTGTTTTTCTCTCTCTTTTTTCGTTTTTTTTTTTTTTTTTTTTTTTGGGAAATCATAATGATTATAATATATATTTTATTATTATTATTTTTTTTTTCCCTTTTATTTCCAAAAAAAATGATCTTACATAAAAAAAATACACCCACACACGTCTGCATACAAAAAAAAATAAAATATTTCGCAAACCAAAAAAATAATTTAAAAAAAAAAAATTCTCTCACATTCATTCCTGCATAAGAAAAAAGATATTTCGCAAACAACAAAAATAATTGGAAAAAATCCTTTCTCACATTCATTCCTGCATAAAAAAAAAGATATTTCGCAAACAACAAAAATGATTTTGAAAAAAACTTTCTCACATTCATTCCTGCATAAAAAAAAATACAATGTTTCGCAAGCAAAAAAAATCTTTCCTCACACCTGCTTGATCACCACCATCTTTCCTGCATACCAAATATTTGCACACAAAAAAATCTCTCGCCGTCCATAAAAAATAAAAAATGAAAAAAAAAAAAACAAACACGAATTCGGTTCTTTCCGAGAAAAAAATGTATATAACAAAAAAAAATTCGTTGTGTGTTAAAGAACACAAGGCAGGAGTGAAACTTCGCCCGTACTGAATAAAATTTGAGTAAGAAAAAGAAACAAGTAAACGGAAAGAAGGAAATGAAGAAAATAAAATACAAATAAATTGATTGTGTTATAAGTCTTATTTTCATGTCAGTGAATGATTTTATGTACGTCGATATACAATGAACAGAGCATCCATAAGAAACACCCATTTCATTACAAAATGTACATTACAATTTACGTAAAATTAAATCACATAATCATTCAAAAAATAATTCATTGATTATTTTCTTGCTCCGGTGCTGGCAAAAAAGACGCAATAGCTTTGCGATAGCTGAAATAAGTTGCAAATACTTTGCATCGAACATTCTCTAAACCTCTAACAAAAACCGTATCAATCGTTGTTCCATGTTTTGTAGTCGGTATTTGTGGATTATTCGCCATCTTCAACAAAAATCTTCTTTTTAAGAATTCAGTCAAAAGCTTTGAGTCGTTGTGAGCAAAATTTACATTAAAATCGCCACTTAGGATCATTGGTTGAAGAGATATTTGCATGTCTTCAGCAAACTCTGGTGTGTACAAATACAACGCAGAACGCAAAAAACGTATAATAACATCAATTTTGCTATTAGGAGAGATATACACAGCTATTACATATATACTCTGTCCGTAATCTGTGAGACATTGCGTTGCACATAGTTCACCAATTTCGGATGAAAACGTTTGAATGGTTGATGGCAATTGAGCGTCCATTTGAATATGAGGGGTTAAAACATGCGCAGAGTTAACATTGTGATAGACTGCAACTCCACCTGAACGAGCAAAAGATCTTTTGATTTGAGAAACACAATTGAAATTAGGAATGTTGACATTTTCTTCGTTATTCATCCAAGTTTCAGAGAGAATAATAATGTGAGATTCATTGGGCAACATTTTACTCAAATCAGCAGCATGAGCGCGAAGACTTTGTACATTGATTTTTAATAGAGACAAGCCTTTTCTGCTATTGATAAAGTCTGAAATGACTGAAGTCATCGTGAGCAATCTATTAGTAAACAATCGTTGGAATTCTGGTACGAGAGATACCATAGATAAAGGACTGTGACGACCGTGGTAAAATCTGTTATCATTATGAGGAGAAGTAATGTACAAGCCATTAATGGTTGTGACCCGTGATAGAAAAAAGAAAAACCAAAAATAAATCTCCACAATAAATTTTGATGAAAGTTGTAAAACATTAACTTTTGATGGTGCTTCTTCGAAATCTTACATCGGAATTTCGAAAAGACAGAATGGTGAACCGGAAGTGACCATTTGCGTTGATCGAAATCATTTAATTTTTGTGGGATTCGATGAATTTGCGGCTTGGAAGTCGCGTATTGAAACTCTCGACATTAACTTAAAAAAAAAAATGGCGGACCGGAAGTAACCTCTTCTTCACCATAATGCCACAATTTTTTATGGAAGTCGGTGAATATTCATTTTCGATGTCACTTAGCGTTACTAAAACGCTAATTAAAAAAAACATTTTTTAAACGAAAAGTTCGATCAGAAATGATGAGAAAATTTGAATGAATTCCGGAAAAGATAGGTATAATCGATTGAAACGAATTTTATTGCGGAATACAATTAAAACAGCGATTTATCACATGAATTAAATTAATTAATAACTCATCACAGAAATTGAATATAACGGAAAGTAATATCACGAAAGTCACAAATTAATCATAATTTTCGAGGTCGTCGTTCGAGGAATTATTCGCCTCTGATTCGTCAGTGGAGTATTCCCTCGATTGACTTAGACCGTACTTATTGCGAGCACTATCAGTACAGAGCAACAGTTGCAAGGCTTCTGGCGACAAACTTTTTCCCTTTTTTGGGTACTTTTTGCCTATGCTCGATATGTACGGATCGGAAGTCAAGAGAAGTCTATTAAAAACGTCCTGCATTTTCGTTGTTCTTGAGTTTTTGTGGGCAAAACACTCTCGGTATTTTTTCATGTCTTTGTTACGGGCTTCCTGTGCGTCTTCCGACAATTGCCCAATTGGAAGTGGAGACCATTCGACTATCAGAGGACCGTGAATCAAAACTTTGTGAACTGTGGTTGGCATGCAATACCAGGAATACAGAGTCACGAAAATCTCAGCAGTTTCAATACAATATTTTTTGAACGCAGTCACATTCACGGCAAACCCACTTGAAAGTACTTGCAAAATTATGTGGAATCGTTTCATAATATTCTCGTCTACACCTAAATTTTTTGCTGAAATTGGAGTGTTTTCGAAAAAACGTCGCGCAGTGTTTCCATCATTGCTGCTACCAAACCCTTGTTTTGGTTTATCAACAATAAGATGTAACTCTTTCTTGAATGCGGCTTGAATGACTCGTTTTCGCTCAGCAATCACCGATTTTTCTCCTTCTTTGCGAGTTTGCCACTTGTGAACCCCGATTTTGTAGCCGATGTGAAGCAAGCACTCAAAAAAACGTATCCATGCATGCAACGTTGATAATCCGAGGTCGAGTCGAGTTCTGTCCACGTTTACCGTTTTCATCAGCTTCATGTCATTAAATTTCGATGATGTGAGATTGCATATGTAGCAACGCATTGACGACTTCGTTCCTGTCACGGAGTTGCAAACCTTACCGTCAATCATGGTAAAAAATAGCTCGAATCGAACAGTCACTTCCTTCCCCGCAATAATCGTCGTAAAAGGGATGATAGTCTCGATCTGCTTATTAACGTGCTGCCGTTCCTGGATCGTTGATGAGACAGTTTCTTTCAAAAACTGAATTCGAACAGGGCGGCAATAACGTGGAGATAAAGGCCTGGGATTTTTCCAAATGACTGATTAAAAATTAATAAAATTTGTTCAAGTTATCGGACCCTAACATTGTGGTCAATTGTAACGGAACTAAAGACGTTAAAAATGGACTCGCATCAGAACTGTCATCGTTCGTAAACTTTTGTTTGTATTCGCTGTGCCCAGAGCTTCCATCACAACCCCATTTACAAATCAATTCAGATTTTCCGATATTTCAGATGGCAAAGAATCAATTACGTCCGATTGCACCTTCAGGATTCTATCGCAAGTGTGGTCCAATAAAGACTGTAACTTCACTTCGGCTAGCGTCGCATTGACTGTTATATCCGAAGGGTAACAACGATTTTTAGCAGCAGCAACTTTTTCATACGATGGATAAACAGTACAGTTTTTTCTTCTCAAAGAGCTTCTGATATCTATGTACTGCTGTTTTGTTAATTTCGCATCTACGAAGTCTACTAGTGCTTCATCTCCGATCATCTCAGTTTGCCGTCGTTCCATCGATGATCTATATGCAGCTCGGTACTTCGCAGCTCTTTCGGGAGATTTCGTCGTGATGTCTTTGACAATGATGGCAGCATCGTTTGCTCCGGCAGAACAAAGACTTATCCTGGTGGCTAAAGCTAATTCTTTCGTGGAATGCGCTTCACTAAACTCTAAGGCCATTCTTTTCTTCGTACGTTCACTGGATTCCTCGAAATTCGATTTCCGGGGTCGACCAGGTCCACCCGGAGTAACGGTAGTTGATGGTTTTTCAACAGGTTTACCATAATTCTGAACAAATAATGTTATTCAATCCTCTTCATGCTCAACTGGAATTTTCCAAGAATTAATGAAATTACTTACCAAAATAGTTGTCGAAGTTTGCAATCAATTTCCATTTTTTTGCTTAAATGCAGAGTTGCATCTATGAACTTTTCGCCATTTAATTTTGATTTTGATAATCAATTTTTTAATGAACTCTTGTTATCAGGGTGAATTTCGAAAGATTGTTTTAATTTTTTTGCGATTGTCTCCTGCAATATCTGAAGCTGTTCATCTAAGCTCATTCGGAATTTATCTCTAAGTATTTCGAAAATATTCAAATACGTGCAAGCGTAATCCACGGCACTTAAGCCTGGAATAAACCAAAAATGATAAACAATTACTAAAAAAAGAAGAATGGCTATTGGTACCTCCCGTCTGCTCGGGACTATGTGCATGAAAAAACAAGCCGAGCATTACATAACATGAGATTTTCGCTTCCCAAAGCCAGAAATGCAACATTCTGCAGAATTTTTTCATGGATTCTCAATCTTAATAACATTTTCAATATTCTACACTGTCCAGAAATTTGGGATCTCGCGGGTTCATAACTATTTTCATACATTTGTTCGGTGAAGAGATTTACACGCTTGCTTAAAATGCACACATTCAACACTACTTTTATCAAGCAATATATCACATTTCGAAAGAAAATTAAATGTAATAATAATCTACATACCTTCGAGATTAGAGTCCATCAAACCGTTTTCAAATCGGCACCGTAGAACTAAAAATATATGACTCCGCACGAGTCAAAGATTTTGAGGCACGAAAACACGACACAACTCACTCGAATAAGGTTACATTCAGACGGTTATCAATTTAATAACGCGATGCCTAGCAACCGGTGCTTCTGGCACTGGATGCCGGAACATCTCTTCTTCGTAATGCACTACTTAAAAATTAAAAATGAGCATGTTGACTTTTTAGGTTTTGCCGATTTTTTTGTCAATCAGCCCACTGTGCGCCGTGGGCCTTGCTCCCCGCCGTCAATTTCGCTCTCTGTCACGCGCGCTTTCCCGTGCGTAATCGATGATCGATGAAATACCTAAGGGTTCATTTTCATCGATCTCTCGTGACGGCTAGATTTCCCCTACTCATGCGTACAGCGGGTGGCTCGCTGGCCCACTGGGCTCCCGCTATCAGTCGCGCGCGTGCCGCGTCTGTTGTCGGACGTGGCCCCTGTGCCGGTCGACTCAATTTCCGATGTTTCTTCGTTCTTGTTCTCCTCTTTTCCCACGTCCGTCCTGTATTTTGATAAAAGATTTGTATGGAATTTTCCTCTCTCTTTCTTCGTTATTGGATCTTCCAAAAGATATGTGGCCAATCCCACACATTTTTTTATCCGATACGGACCTTCTCGGAGTGGTAAGAACTTCGATGTGATTTGCTTCGCCGGATCGGAAACGTTCAACGCTTTTACAAGCACAAGATCACCTTCCTCGAACGTGGTCATTCTATGCATTCGGTTAAATCGTTCCGCTCGCTTGAGACCCTTTGATCTGATGCGTTCACGTGCAATCTCCAATTTCGCCTCGTAAGTCGGTGGATCCTCACATTCGCTTGCGGGTATTCCGATCCACTGGTTCCACATCCGCAGAGGTTTTTTTTCGTGTGTAATTCCGCTGGCGTATATTCCGTGGTCTCATGATGCGTTTCGTTGATGCAATCTTGCACCACTTGCACCCATTTGTACCACCTTCCGGAATTTCCTTGCAAGAACTTCGGAAAAATCGTCCGAGCTCACGGTTCACCCTTTCGACGATATTGCCCCGAGGGTGTCGTATCGATGAATATACTGCCTTTATGCCTGCATCTTTCAAATTTTTTAGCCAGCTTTTTGACGTGAACTGCGTTCCGTGGACGAACTGTATCCGTGCCAGCTTTCCATAGGTCTGAATATAACTTTCGAAGATGCGTTTGACCACAGTCGCCGTATTTGCCTGGCGCATCGGGAACAGCACCACATGTTTCGAGAATGCGTCGATCGTCACCAAGATATGTTTTACTCCTCCCACCGACGTTGGCAACGGTCCACAGAAATCGATGGAGAGTAAATCGTTTGGTCCCTCCGGAACAATATTCTGCATCTCTGCGTAGCTTGTTTGCGTGGCAACTTTATTACGTTGGCACGTGTCGTAGCATGCGAGAATTTTCGGAATATGACGGGCGAGATGTGGATACGCAAAATCCTCATCGATCATCCGGAAGCAATTCTTTGTGCCGAGATGTCCATAGAGTTCGTGGCACTCGGTGATCAGATGGTCGATGATTTTCCTTGGTACCACCGCCTTCCATATTTTCTCTCTCGATCATCTTTGCAGCATTCCCCCGTTGATCCGGTACCGATCATTTTTCTCTCCCTTCTCCAGTCCCTCGATGGTTTTTCTTAGCTCTTCATCTTCCCGCTGCAGTTTCCGGATTTTCTTCATTTCCTGCACGAGTTCCTTCGACGCTTTCCTGGCCAGTGCTGCTGCTACCACCACGACCTCCTTCGGACTACCCCCGATGCTTTCTCCTCCTCCTTCGGGTCTGCTGAGGGTATCTGCAACCACGTTCTTCCTCCCTTCTATGTGATCAACTTCGAGGTCGTAGTCTTGAATCGCGAGAGCCCATCGCATCAGTCTCTCCGACGAAAATCGGCACGTTCGTAAGAACGTTAATGCCTTATGGTCGGTTGCGATTTTTATGGCCGCTCCCACCAGGTACGTCCGGAATTTCTTTAGCGCCCATACGATGGCGAGCAGTTCCTTCTCGGTGGCCATATATCCGAGCTCGGCTCCTTTTAACGTCCGACTCGCGAAAGCAACGACCTTTCGCTCACCTTCGTCGTTTTCTTGCGCCAAAATCGCGCCTAGTGCGTAACTGCTTGCATCCGTGGTGAGAAAGTACGCCTTCTTCACGTCAGGGTATCGGAGGATAACCGTTTCACAGAAAAGTTTTTTCACCTGCGCGAAACTCTTCTCCCTCTCCTCCCCCCATCGCCACCGCACACCCTTACGCAACAGTTCGAGCGATGGTGCAGTTTCATGCGCGTGTCGGTTAGTGAATTTCGTATAGAAATTTATCAAACCGCGAAATCCTCGCAGCTGTTGAATGTTCTTCGGAGCTGCATATTCATGAATGGTCTTGACCTTTTCGGGGTCGGGCTTCAGCCCCTCGGTGGTCAGAATATGCCGTAGAAATAACACCTCTTTTCGGAAAAAATGAGATTTTCCGAATTTCAATGTCATCCCATGCTCCATGAACGAATGAAATAATATTTTGAGGTGTTCCACGTGCTCCTCCATACTTTCAGACAATACCAGAAGGTCATCGACGAAGTTAATGACGAAATCCAGACCCTTCAACACAATGTCCAATGCTCGTATGAGACTTGCGGTGCTTGTTTTCAATCCGAACGGAGTCACCGTAAATTCATAACATTTTCCGTTGTGTTGGAACGCCGTGTATTGCCGTGAATCGGGGTCCAGTGGAATCTGCCAAAAGCTGCTCGTGAGGTCCAGTGTCGAGATGACCGTTTTTCCGCGGCATTTTTGGAAAATTTCTTCGATCGGAGGTGCGTTATTGTAGTCGTTTACTAGATATTTGTTCAATTCTCTGGCGTCGAGACACAGTCGCACACTTCCGTCGCTTTTGGTAACCGGTATCAATGGGTTGATAAACGTGCTCTGTGATTTTTGGATCACCCCGTACCTCAGCATCCGTTGCAGTTCCTCTTGCACCTTTTCCCGCTGCCCCAATGGCACCGGGTACGCTCGATGAAAATATGGTCTTGCGTCTATAAATTCGAGCCGATGGACGTACGCCGACATCTTTCCTGGTCTTTTGTCGAATATCTTCTTATACGTGTCCACCACGTCCTTGAATTTTCTTCTCAACCCTTTCTCGATGCCGTCATATTCCGCCATTTTTTTGTCAAATTCTTCCTCGGTCAGTTCCCATTGTCCTGCTGTCGGGTCTCCGTGAATCGCGTTGCATCTCCGTGTATTCTCCTTTCTCAACCCTGGTCTCACCGGTTTCCATTCTTCCTTGATTATTCGCGCGATCGTCTTTCCTTGCACGGTTACTTCGCCTTTGACGGTATCGACACTGATGCCTAAACTCACCATACCGTCGATACCTATCAATACGGAGCGAAGTAATTTCGGCACGACGAGCATTTGGATTTTGCCCGTCGTCTCTTGGACGTTCGCATCGACGACGACCTGCTTCTTGACCCGAGTCGCCTCTCCTCCGAATGCACCCACCACTTTTGTGCATGTCACCGGGAGGATCGGCCATTTCTCGAATGTTTCAGCCTCTTTCGTGAATAATTCTTCCGCCAGGCAACTGACCTCGCTCCCGGTGTCGATGAGTGCAATTGTTTCTATTCCTGCTACGTCGATCGCGATTTCCGGGCACCGCGGATGTATTTCGCTATACCATCCTCGCCCCTTGGGGTCCGCTTCCTCGCCCAGGAATTTACGCGGATCCTCGAGGATGGTATTCATCCGTGACTCCCGGAAATTTTGTTCGACTTCCTCATTCTTCATCTTTTTCCTTTCCATTTATCTCTCTCTCCTCCTCACTCGTTTCTCGACTTTCCCTTTCTCCTTCGCTCTTTTCTCTTTTTTCTTCTTTTCTTCTTTCTTCTCTTCTCTCCGCTTTTCTTGCTTTTCTTCTTTCTCCTCTTCTGGCTTTCCTTCTATTTTCTTTTCTTGATTTTTCTCTTCCTTTTTCTCCTCTCTTTTCACAACCGTTGCGTCCCCCTCGTCTTCTTCTTCTTATCTCCCGAGGCTCTGAACGCAACGGCTACGTGTTTCCCGCGTTTCTCGCGTTGGGCGGCGTCGGCTGACCATTCGTTGAGTCATCTCCGTATGATCCCCATGCACTTGCATGGCTTGTACGGTCGCGGGGGGTGATTGCTGCCATCCACCGGTTCCCCCTCCACTTCGTGGTGCCCCCGACGATGATTGGGGATGCCCTTGGGGTCCCTGCCATCGCGGTGCGTTTTGTGCCGCATTTCTGAAACCTCCCCCGTTGTTTCGTTCTGGTGGTGGCCATCTTGCGTCCTGTGGTGGAGGATGGTCGTCGACTTGTAGTGGTGGGTACGCCACTGACCTCTTATTCGTCCCGTTGTCACCTCTCCGGTCATTCACGGGGCCCGAGAGGTCGATGCTCTCGAGCAGTTCGAGAAATTCCCGTACTGTTCGGATTTGCCGGATCCTAACGGCACAGAGGATCTCCTCGTCGAAATGCTGGGCTAAACTTTGGATGATCTCTTCATCCGTTCTCTTCTCCGTAAGATCCCGTGCATTTCCGAGCATCAAGGCCGCGTATTCCGCCCGTGTCCGATTCTGTTCGTTCGCACGGTAGCAGCCAAATTCGAGATTTCTCCGAACTTTGTTCTGCATTTCCCTCGTCCAGTAACGGGCCATGAATAACTCCTTAAACGTCTGCAGGTCTTGTATTTCGTCCCTGATGAGACGCCACCAGTCCTCTGCCGTTCCTTTGAGTGCTTCCGGGAGCACCGTCCGCACGTCAACCCCGGTGCAGTTGCAGTACGTCTCTAGGTCATTCAGAAATGCCATGGGACGCTGTTTGCCGTCTTCCCGAAACACCGGTGTCTTTTGTTGGACCGTCTGGATCCTCTGCACCCCTGTACAATTTGCAAACGTTGCACCAAAAGCGGTTGCATCTGGCTGCATCGTGGCACGCTGCTCCAATTGTCGAATCCGGACGTCATGTTCCTCGATTGCAGCGTGGTTGCGTCGGCATTTTTCTCTCGCCTCCTCGACGATTTTTTTTTATCGTGCGGTGGCTGCCTCGGCCTCCCTCATCTGACCAAGAATTGCGTTGTTAACCGATTCTTGCTCCCTTCTCCCTTCTTCGAT
>OY759163.1:8961461-9058671 GCA_963662125.1 Diplazon laetatorius | reverse complement strand
GTTTGGCATCCCTGTTGACCTGAGTTGGTCGAACGCGGCTGTTAGCGAGATCACAATGGTCCGAACGCAAACTACCCCTGAGTTACCGAACATCCTCCCCCCCGTTGGGAGTAGTAACGAGCAAAATTATTCAAAATCGTAATACATATCATTACAATTGATCATTATAACAATCATAAACTTATTGATATACATAATTGAAAAGTTATACAGAGAAATATTGTCAACTTACATTTTTAATTTTTTAAACTAAATTGAATTTTATACGAGTATAGATTGAGAACTGATAATTGAGAAATTATATGAGAAATTAAAAAATTAGAAATGAGAAATTAATCAAGTGATCGTATATCGCTTGATAGTTGACAATAAATTCAAACGTTAATGGGCAAGGGGCAAATCGATTTCATGTTGCGTTTGTATAATCCGTGTGTTGTTTTGACGGTGACGACTCTGACCACGCCATCGCCTCCAGGATGTAACTCGACCACTCGACCCAGTCGCCACTGCATACATGGTTGATTTTTGTCGATTAATAGGACCACTGTGTCCTGCTTGATGTTGGGAATTGGATTTATCCATTTTTGTCGTTTTCGCAACTCGCTCAGATATTCGAGTTGCCATCTGCGCCAGAATTCTTGCCGGGTCTTAGTTATTAATTGCCACGACGACAATCGGTTGTCTGGAACAGGTGAAAAATTATTTTCCGGCAGCATAGTGAGAGGTCTACCAACAAGAAAGTGTGCAGGTGTTAGAGCGATTGGATCGTTTGGATCGGTAGAAATAGGGCACAATAGGCGCGAATTAAAAATGGCTTCGATCTCGATTGCCAAAGTGGTTAATTCCTCGTACGTGAATAAAAGATCGCGCATGACGCGCTTGAGGTGGTGTTTGCACGATTTTACAGCCGCCTCCCAGATCCCTCCGAAATGAGGTGAGAGGGGTGGATTGAAATGCCATTCGATTTTTCTAGTTGAAGTAAATTCGTAAAGCTGTGAACGAAATTCTTCGGATTCTCTCAATGCGTAAAATTCGCGAAGCTGACTATTCGCGCCGACAAAATTTGTCCCGTTATCAGAATAGATGTGGCCCGGAATACCCCGACGACTTATGAATCGTCGTAAAGCTGCTAGAAACGCGTCTGTTGATAGATCGCTCGCGATCTCGAGATGAATAGCCTTAGTTGACATGCAGATAAATACGCAGCCGTATGCCTTGATGCTACCGCGATTCCGATGTTTTTTCTCTTTGATGAGTATAGGACCGAAATAATCGACTCCCGTGTGATGAAACGCCGGCGCGTTATCTACTCTCGATTTAGGCAAGTCCGCCATTTTATACGCCCCTGGTACGGCTCGAAACCGGATGCATCTCATGCAACGTTGAACGATTTTACGGATTTGATTTCTACCGTCCAATATCCAGAATCTTTGGCGGATATTATATAATGTCGATTGAATCCCGGTATGATAAAATTTTTCGTGCATATGTCGAATTAAAAGATCGGTTACGTAATGTCGCGATGGAAGAAGCATTGGATTCCTTTGATCTAGCGAGATATCAGCCTTATTTATGCGACCCCCGACGCGAATCAAGCCTCTTTCGTCGACCAGCGGATTCAGAGATCCGAGTTTCGCGCATTTCACCTTTTTTTCGGATAAAAGACGATCGATCTCGTCTTGAAAGTACGCCTGTTGTATTAATCGGAATAACGCGGTACTCGGCCTCGTTAATTTCCTTGATCGTCAAAGCGCCTTTGACTTTATTATCGCGCAAGAAACGTAAGCAATACGCGACAACGCGAATCAATCGTGTGTACGACGAGAATTTTTCGAAAATTTCTTCCGATTGTGATTGCGAGACCATGCAAAAGAGTTTTTTAATTCCTGGTAAATCGTTTTGAGGCGTTACGGCAACTTGCGGCCAAACGGATTCGGGCTGGGCCAGCCACGCAGGGCCCCGAAACCACGAATCGTTATTTAAAAATTCTCGAGGGAGCTGACCTCTCGATAACGCGTCCGCCGGGTTTTGATCGGTTCGAATGTGTCGCCACTCTGCATTTTTACTGACCTCTTGTATCTCTGCAACGCGATTTGCTTCAAATACTTTTAAAACGCTAGGATGTTTGTTTAGCCATTGTAAAACTATTGTCGAGTCTGACCAGAAAATTGTCTTGCAAACGCGAAAGGTTATTACCTTACGGACTTCATGATACAGACGAGCGAGTATTAATGCGCCGCAGAGTTCGAGTCGAGGGATCGTTTGCTCTTTTAGTGGAGCGACACGCCCCTTTGAACACAAAAGTTTCACGCGAATTTCGCCCTTTTCGTTGCAAGACCGCACGTATATACAAGCCCCGTAACCTGCCTTACTCGCGTCGCAAAATCCGTGAATTTGAATATCGATTGGGTTATTTATCGAAACATATCGATCAATCTTTCGATTGTCGATTAATGACAATTGCTCCGCGAACGATCGCCACGCCGATTCTAACGCGCTGGGCACAGATTCGTCCCAGGTAGTTTTTGCCTTCCAGCATTGCTGCATAAGCATTTTCGAAACGAGAATGACCGGACCGAGTAGACCGAGGGGGTCGAAAATTTTAGCGATTTCTGATAAAATATATCGTTTCGTAACTCTTTCGGAGGGCTCAATCCGTTTTACCGTGTATAATAATTCGTCATTTTTCGCGTTCCACGAGACACCAAGTGTCTTGTGCACAGGATTCTCGTCTGTAAGAAATTCGATATTTGCAGTTTTTTTGTTCAAATTATTCAGAGCTCGCGGGTGATTTGACGCCCATTGTCGGATATTGAATCCGCCGCGTTTCAGTATTTCGATGACTTCGTCTCGAATTTGTACGATTTCATCGAAAGTGTTCGCTCCCGATAATAAATCGTCGACGTATAAATCACGTGTCAAAGCCTCGGCCGCTTTTGGAAAATCCGCGCCTTCATCATTCGCGAGTCTCTGTATGGTTCGTATCGCGAGAAACGGAGCGGACGAAACGCCGAACGTTACCGTGTTTAATTCAAATACGCGTACCCTATCATTTTGTATCCAGAAAATTCGTTGATAACGACGGTCGCTGGGATGGATCCAAACTTGTCGATACATTTT
Organism: Diplazon laetatorius; assembly: GCA_963662125.1. Lineage (NCBI taxonomy): Eukaryota > Metazoa > Arthropoda > Insecta > Hymenoptera > Ichneumonidae > Diplazon > Diplazon laetatorius. The sequence goes on along the minus strand of OY759163.1, from coordinate 9,055,551 downwards.
CGCCATATCCGCGGTGATTACGTATTTATGGCCGCGAAACCGTAAAAGATGTTCGAATGATTTTAATTGAATAGTCGGGCCGACCATCAACGTATCGTTGAGCGATATTCCCTTGCTTGTCTTAGCGGACGCGTCGAAGACAACTCGAGTTTTTGTAGTAGCGCTTGTCGATTTTATAACTGCGTGATGTGGGAGATAATATCCGGGTTGCGATTCGTCGACAACGATCGACATGTGGCCTAGCTCGATGTATTCGTTCATAACGCGATGATATTCTAGTCTGAGGATCGGATCCGCGTTGAGTCTTTTTTGCAAGCCAGCGAATCGTCGTAAGGCTATTGATCGCGAATCACCGAGGTTTCGATTGGTGCTGCAAAACGGCAGACGAACGATGTATCGTCCCGACGAATCGCGGCTAACGTTTTGATTGAAATGGGTTTCGCAATCCGTATTTTCTGACAATTTTATTTGACTCGCGCTTGCATCGTCGAGCAACCAGAATTTTTCGATTTGATTTTTTAGTTCAATTAATTGACACGATACTCGTTGTCCGACCGCCGTGTTCGTTTTCCCGCCGGCAATGACCCAACCGAGCTGAGTTTTTTGTAAGAAGAGATCGCACCCGTCGCGAGATAGATCACATTGTCCGATCGATAACAATGATAATGTCGTCCCTGACCCGATAAGGACGTCGATTTTTTTAGGCAAATGAAATTGCGGATCGGCCAATTTTACATTCCGCGGTATATCAATTGATTCGCGAGGAAAAATTTCATTTGATATATTATCAGCGATTTTCGGGATGATCAGAAACGTTAAAGTTTTATTGAAGTTATTATGTATCGAATAAAATGTGCACTCGACTGTGCCCTTAGAAATTGTATTCGCGTCGTTAATCATTCCCACCGAGATGGAGCATGCGCGTATCGGTAATTTCAGTTTTCTCACGAGATCCTCTGTGATGAAATGTGTCGTTGCACACGTATCTAATAAAGCATGACATTTTACGAATTGACCACGCAAATCCCTGACGCGTATTTCGATTTTCTCGAGTTTTGTAATGTGAGCCTTCAAAGTCGCGCGTTTTTGGAAAATAAATTTTACACGGCTAGCCATTTCGACCAAATTTTACCCGGATAAATATTTCACAGATGTTTTGAACAGAAACGTATCGACACTTCGAGTAAGAGACACGATGTGTATGCGTTGAATATTCTAACGCGACGAAAAATCTTGAGAGTCAACTCTACGCCTTGCACGTGTTTTTCGTAGACGCGCCTGCACTCGTGCGTCCACGGACAAAAGATTAAGAGACCAAGCCTGGCTCGAGTCAAATAAACCAGGACCCCCCCTATAGCGGGTACCCTTCAACGCTCGTAAACCGAGACACTCAGGTCAAATGCAGCCTATGTATGTTTCTTATACGCGTGATTGTAGAATATAGAAAGAGCATGCTTTGTTCTTCGCACAAAGTGTACGTTGAACAGAAATCTGTATTCGACTATGTCGAACGTTCTGAGTCATGGAGAAAAAAGATGTTGCCAGAAAATCATGCGATACAAGAAAGAAAAATACATTCGAAAATGAACAGTGTACTTATATTTTTGTAGATGATGATTGTTTCCCACAGGCAGCGAACTGGGGGTGGCGAGTCCGGAGGCGATGGTCGGCTGGTCGTCGAGTCGTCCCTTTGTTATTAAGATGCACTTTTTTCACAGTCCCCTTTGTGGGTGTGGGTTTGAATCCCACTTCTGACACCAAATTGTATTGTCGAAGCTCCTTCAAATGCGAAGTTACCTCGTAGTTTTGGATATATATTTTTTACGAAGGATGGAGATTTAGGTTTTTTTACGAAATGAAAAACTCGCGTTTTTGAGCCATATAATTTTGTATGTTTATTGGCTCTTGTGGGAAAAGCCTTGCGGCATAAAAACCCACGATGTTTTAAATATTATGTATTGTTGCGTATAAGGCCCGTTTGGCTCGTGCCATTGCGATCTCGCGCGTTTTGGTCTGAGTTTGTATGATGATACTCCGAAGAGCTGCATGTTTGATACTCCGAAGAGCTACTTCTCCACACTCCGAAGAGTCGGTTGTATTGATACTCCGAAGAGTTGCTTTTCCACACTCCGAAGAGTCGGTTGTATTGATACTCCGAAGAGTTGCTTTTCCACACTCCGAAGAGTCGGTTGTATTGATACTCCGAAGAGTTGCTTGCACTGTCACTCCGAAGAGTCCTAGAGAAAGGGTCCGGGGCCCAGTCCCAGCGTGCTACTACCGATCGTCTCTCGTGGGACGACCGCGACCGACCGGTTGACATGCGCACGCTCGTCCAACTGATCGACAAGAAGTTTGGCATCCCTGTTGACCCGAGTTGGTCGAACGCGGCTGTTAGCGAGATCACAATGGTCCGAACGCAAACTACCCCTGAGTTACCGAACACTTAGAATGGAAAAATTTGAAACTACCGCCAAATGAAGAAACGCGTATTCCGATGTAATCAGAAAACTTTGATAATTTTTTTCTTGGGATTGTGGGATGAAAAATGTCCGATATGTGACGGCGGTATTTCGCAACAGTTAAACAGTGACGGCCTAAGAGAAGTGGGGAGCCGGGCCCTGAGCGTCGGAAATTTTGGAGCCCTCAAACTTAAATTAGAAATAGAATGAAGCTAGTAATTTTCGGGAAAAAAAAATAATTAAAATAGAAGTAGCGAACAAATTCTCGAGTAAAAAAAACTGCGGTCTTCCGGTCGATTCGCACATACGAGTCTGCTACGAAATGCGGGGCCCCCGCGGGGACCGCTTAGTTATAGTTCAGTCCTTGTCGCCAAAACGGACGACTCCCGACATCAGAGTGAAGTAAGATCATGAACGCGATTCGAGTGTTGACTGTCGCCCAGCCGATCAGCGGGCTCGCTTTAGGCTTTCCGTTGTCATGATCGATATTACAAAATTTCGAAAATAAAATTGTTTTATTCAACATTTATTATAATTACGAGCTCATATAGGATCATAAATGTATTATGGTCCATAAACCATATCCGTGACCCACAGCACCAACGTGCAAAAAAACTGTTGGAAGAAGATCAAGCCGTTTGGGCCCGAATCCGAGAGAAAGGTTAACGCCAATTCACGTCGGTACGACGAAACTGATATACACTACCGTCTTTTTGTTTTTGAAGTGAATACTTCTTAAACGACACAGGATCGGCTCGCCAGCCAGCGCGTTGTAGGACGGGACAAGAGAATGAAGGAATGAAAGAAGAGAGAGAGGGGAAGAGAATGATGCGTGAGCCGTGGGTATGCGAGTAAGAGCGAGCGAGTCAATGCAGAGAGGGGGCAGGATCGCGTGCCACGTCATTGGCAGTATACCTGGAGTGTACGTGTGTTAGTAAGGAGAGACCTCGTGCGAGAGAGATAGCGCCACGGGCGCTCGCGGCAGAGCGAGAGAGAACGTGGCCCAAACGTGGGATGGTACACGGAAAAAATGGTGGTGTAGACGGTCGCGCAACTGTCGTAGCGCAGGGACACTACGCTTCAAATGCTCCGACAGCTCGATTTTAGGCGATTCAGAGCCCCATAATTTTGTCAGCAACACCGTTGGGCAGTAGGAGCATAAAAAAAGAGCTGTGAATCGCTCAAACGGTCGAGCAAGGACGTTAAATCGTAGTCACCCGGGGCTTCGAGTGTGTGCGCACGCAGCATACGTTTTAGGGCTCCATCCTCACTTTCATTTTTTCCGTGTAGCTACTGGAATTTCCACAGCTTGACGCCGGACAGCCTGACCCCGCTCAACTCGCTTACGGAACAGCCTGACTTCGCGAACCATGCTGTCGCGAAGTCAGGCTGTTCCGAATTTAGCAGGGTCAGGCTGTTCGGCGTCAAGCTGTGGAAAGTCTAGTAGCTACCATCCCCCTTTCCACACCCAACTCTTGAAGATTAACGCATAAAATAGTATATTATGACACTAGGACGAGAAAAATTTTTCTGACGAGTGTGAGTTTGCAGAACGAGCCGAAGGCGAGTATTGCAATCACACGAGTCTAGAAAACCTTTTTTCGTACGAGTGTCGTACGAGTTTTTATGTCACAAGGTCCGTAAATGCGGTTTGAAGCGAACGAAGTGAGCGTAAAACCGCACTTTTACGGACAGCGTGACATAAATCAATTTTCCCGACCCATCGATTTTTGTCAAAAAAAATTTTTTTTTCATCAAAATAAATTTTTTTTTCATAAAAAAAATCATTTTTCTTTCTACTACAAACGAAAACTTGGTAAGACATAAACAAGGGTATCTGTATGTGAATCAACCGTTAGATCACACATACAGAGCCATGTCCATGTGAATGAACCAATAGATTCGATTTTCGTCAAAGTTGGGGGTCCAATAACCCTTAAAAGTCTGAAAAACTTTCTTTCGGCTTGGCTACAAACGAAACGACGTTCACTACAAACCTTTTCACACCCAACTATTGAAGATTAACGCATAAGAATCAATTTTCCCGACTCATCGATTTTCGTCGAAAAATTTTTTTTTTGTCAAAATAAATTTTTTTTTTCATAAAAAAATCATTTTTTTTCCTACTACAAACGAAAACTTGGTCACCATAGACATAAACAAGGGTATCTGTATGTGAATCAAACGTTAGATCACACATACAGAGCCATATTCATGTGAATGAACCGTTAGATTCGATTTTCGTTAAAATTATAGGTCCAAAAACCCTTAAAAGTCCGAAAAACTTTTTTTCGGCTTGGCTACAAACGAAACGACGTTCACTACAAACCTTTTCACACCTAACTCTTGAAGATTAACTTATAAGAATAAATTTTCCCGACCCATCGATTTTCTCGTCTCTTCCTCTCCTCCCCTTCTCTCTATCTTTCTCTTTCTCTCTGGAATCATCGGCAGAAATAATTTATCGCGCCAGCGAAATGCATACAAGTATTCACTTCCATGGTGTGTGATTCCAACACACTCAATTTTTTTTTGTGTTTTTTTGTGGTTTTTTTTTTCAGCCGGGAGTGATGACGACGATAAATGGATGATCGTTATTCCGGAAAGTCTCACGAAGGTTGCGCATTGTGCGATTCAATTTTCCTCAGTGCTTTTTATTTGGCATGGACAACGCGGAAGCGACGCCCAATTATTTTGTTATTAAATATTCAGCGAATGTACTCTGTGACTATTCGTCACAACTAATTCCAGCCAATCTCCTCGACGCAAAAGCCCGGTGTGTGGAAAACTTTTACCCGCAGTGGCGCACGAACGTTGTAAATAAAGGAGTCATTACCGCGACCATTATTACGTCGCGGAAACCGACCCTACGTTTCTATAAAAAAAAGTGGTATCGCGTTTTAACCAGCGAGTGGATTCCCGCAAGTGCGTATTCTCTTGTGCGCACGCGTATCATTGGGCAAATAGTGAGACACTATTTGCTTCCGCACTTTTATCATACTTCACCCAATAAACAGTGCTTATCGAGGTTTCCATTATCGACATGGTCCGTCGAAAGTCATTGTCGGATGGAAGGGTCGGGTCGGTTTCCGCGAGTTTTCGGTTCTGGCTTCAAAGGGACGAGAGCCAGCCGTCGACTGGGTTGGCCGGCTTGTTATATTTCCTCTTTGTTACAATTTTTACGAGCGGTTTAACGATACCGCGCATACAAAATATCCTTCAATTTTTCAAGGTCGTAGATGACAAATGGTCGTCAGTCGTGAAAACACCCTGAAACGCTTCGCAAGTGTGTAAATCGCGGTCGACTTTCTTCACGGTTTCGATGACTCATGCGCGTGATAATTTCATTGTTCTATGAATTTTGGAGGACGGTAAAATTCCGTTTCTGAGATGCCTAATAAAATAGTAACTTCTTGCGGAATTGAAAAATTACTCGTGCACACTCGATAAAGGTTGAAGTTGTGAAAAATATGTGTATTCCCTTACACGTATTGATTCCGACGCAATATCATCGAGTACGACCTTTAATTTCATATTCGACAATTGCATAAATAGCGTTATCGCGAACGATCTTCCTTGGTCTCAGGTTTATCATTGACTTTCGTTCCAACACCGGGGGAAGTTATTTCGTCCACAATGCAGCTAGCTCGATCGATCATTTCCTTCTCAGCACTTGTTGCGAAACTATGCTTAGCTGGATTGATCAGCGAGACGTCTAAGCCGGACGAATTTCTCGTTGACGCATCGGTAATCGCATAAGCCACTGCCAACCGGTTATCAACCCACGTATTGCCAACTGCTCACCGAATCATCTTCATGCGCAAACTTAAATCGTGCGTAATTGTCTCCGATGTCTATTGCCGCTCGTGCTAACTCGCGCCTGTGTCGGGCTTCATCGGTTGCCACGGGAACCGAGGACCGTCAGGCGGATTTCGAGAGTCCTATTCCAATGAAGTCCTCAGCGGCTTATAGTCAAGAGAGATGATCTCACAGGGTGCTTCGAACCCGCCAGAACGTTCTTGGTTTGAGTTGAAACAGACAAAACCCAACACAGGTGCAAATTGGCACCAACGGCAGGGTAGACACCGCCAGCAGTTGACCACTATTCGACCTGGCCATCTGAAATGATGCAGTGAACAGTTGACAGCGCCCCGTTGCGACTGATAAGCATGGCGTCACTACACTTACACCCAAAATTGACTATTAAACTTCTGTTTACAGATCGATAGCGTAGAATCGTGCTATTCAGGCAGTTTTGACACTGTGGGACTCGCTGGACCATCGGTTGGGAGCATCATCAAGAGAATATCGATGAGAGACTTCGTTATTCCGGTAACGTTGATCGACGAGACTTCGAGGGAAGTGAGCCAGGCCTCAGTGGCTGACGATCCCGGATCGAAACACAAACTGCAGGTTTTTGTAGTCGCGGTATCCAATCCGACAACCTTGGTTGACACTCTCACAGAAGTCAAGGAGTCGAAATGGTGGAACCACATGGCTTCGTTTCTACTGATTGACTTGCCTAAGATGGAAATAGGATGTTCAAACGCCTACGAAATTTTGTGGGAAGCGTGGACACGAGATCTACTTAATTCAAAATTCATGTGCCTCCATCCAACGAGAGGGCGATTGATTTACACTTTCAATCCGTACACGAATAAAGCGCCGTTTCCATGGAAGCAGAAGAACACGTACGAAGGGCTGAAAGGCCACATTTGGACCTTGTTCGTGCAAGAATTTCAAGAAAAAAGGCTACTCTGTGACGCCCTGGATTTTGACAAGACGTTGGATCTTGGTGGTTACGTTATCCACGCGTCTGTCCTTGGCACGGAGAAGTGGTGGTGTGCGGACCCCGGCGTGACAACAAGCAGTGATAATCGGATAAACAAAATGACGGCTCAGATTCTGATGAGTTCCCTCAATGCAACCTGGAAGGTACACACAGCTTATACTGGGTTTGATGTGGAAGACGGCTTACGGATTGACAAATTTGACATCAACTTAGACATCTACGTCTTAAATACGCTAAGGTACAACAAATCGACTACGTATCCACATTTCGAATTGGGCGTAGCGGTTCTTACTCAATATCGCGGTCACAAGTCGCAACTCGACAAGATAATTTTCGTCCTCGACAGAAGTTCACGGATCGGTATAGTCTTAGTGCTTTTGATCACGCTAACGTTTTTCAAATTTTATCTGCGCCAACCGATGATCGCGGCAATTCTGAATCTCGTGGTCATAACGTGTAACGCGGTGCTTCGAAAAATACCTAAAAAACTGGCACCGAGGATTTATCTGGCTTGTTTATTTATATTTGTGTTGACTCTTCATGGAATTCATCAAAGCCAATTCGCGTCACTGCTGACGAGAGACGTGCGCTTATCGAACGTGAATTCCATTGACGAACTTGAGCGGTCTGATCACACGATATATGGCAGAGAAGTCTACCTTAATAATTTCAACCGATCAGGGTTCGAGGGCCGTTTAGTACCTTTAGCTTACCGGAAGCTAAGCTGTGCACGCAATGTATTGAACGATACCAATGCTGCGTGTGCAAGCGTCCGACAGATATGTAGGCGCCATTCTTGGAGTCCATTATATACGACGAAATTGGCCAATCGAAGAACGAGTCAATGTGATCTATCGCAGAACTGTAGAGGGTGTGTTAACCGCCTCTTGCCGTCTGGTGGGTCGACCCCGTCGTTGACTAGCAGTTAACACTTGTGGCGGGTAGCCCGAGTGTGAGAGGCTTATTTTGGGGATTGAAAACCCCCTTTATGTGATTGTTTTTAGTTGATTTGTTGGTACGCCGATCCGTTGATTTCATCGTCCGGGGTGGGAGCGTCGGATGCAGTATTCCAGGATGGGGGTGGGGGATTTTGGAAAGGGGAAGGAATTGGCCGGTTGAGGGCAACCGTAGCCGTAGGTGTAGTGTGGATAGGCTGGTTGATCGCAACCGCCGCCCGTGGAAGAGGGGAGGTGGGGAAGGTGAACGATGCTGGGGGTGCTGCTACGAATGAGGAGACCGCTGGTCGCTTTCTTCCGAAATTTTATTTTTCGTGGTCAGCGAGTGACTGATTTTTGGGCGAAATTCGTCGCCTTTTATACTCTTCTCGGCTCTCACCGATATACAAAGTTTTACAGGTGTTGAATATTCGTCTACGGTACACTCTTTGTAATAATTTCGATTTTTCGAAAAACAATATTATTTCGGACGCTAGCAATTGCGGATCATACGATGGGTCGGTGTATGTGTTGTGTGTATGTGCGCCTACCCGGTGTTTACCTTTTCTGAGTGTGGCTGTACCGAGGGCTTCGCTTGGTTGTGTGTGTGTCGGTGTGTATATGAGTGTTCGGACCGTGGTATATAGATCGATTCTATCGTGGTTGTCATTCACCTTATAGCCGTGGTTATCAATTTATTTTCTTAGCCTATTTATTTCATTTTTTTATTTTATTCATTTTGCTTCCTCATAGAGGAAGCTTTGTTTTCGTGAATTTTTTTTTGTTGAGATGTTCATGAAAACGTGTTCAGTATGTCTCAAAACACCTAAAAAACACATTTAGAAAAAATGTCCGGATGTATGTGTGTGTGTGTGTGTGTGTAGTAATGGTTGACCGCTCACAACTTGAGAGCGGCTCGAGATATCAAGCTGAAATTTGTCACACATGTGAAGGGTTCACGGCGGACAGCACAATTTAATTTTTGGAAAAATCTATCAAGTTATTTTGTTTTCACATCATTTTTTCAAAATTCAACAAATTATTTTTGGTCTCTAGCTCCCACAATTTTAGAGATATCGAGCTCAAATTTAGTATAATGTTGTACGAGTACAGGGAGATGCTCGATTCCGAATTTGGAAAAAATCCACGCATTGCTTTACTTTTAAAGCGTTTTTTAATGTGAAAAAAACGATCTTTACACTCTAACTGGAGCAATTTTTGAGACATCGGACTTAAATTTAGTACGAAGTTGCGCAATTATCCAAAGAGAAACCCGATTGAATTTGGGCGAAATCCATCAAGCCGTTCATATTTTATGGCGTTTTGAAATTTTTCCAAAAATCAATGTAACTGCTCTAGCTTCCATAATTTTTGAGATATCTGGCTGGAATTTAGTACGAAGTTGCACTACCATCAAAAGAGGTTTCGTATTGAATTTGGACAAAATCCAACAAGACGTTCAGATTTTATGGCGTTTTGAAATTTTTCCAAAATTCAATGTAAGTGCTCTAGCTTCCATAATTTTCTAGATATCCGGCTGAAATTTAGTACGAAGTTGCACTATCACCCAAAGGGATTTCCTATTGAATTTGGATAAAATCTAACAAGGAGTTCAGATTTTATGCGAATTATAATTTTTCAAATTTCACACGAATTGCCCCATGTATATTGATTTCGACTTACATCATCACATCACACTCACGAGGAGCCCTCAACGTCACGAAAGTGAACAAGGGTGCAAAGTAGAACTTGTACATTGCTTCCTCATAGTTTTGTACCGTTTTTAAATTATTGAGATGTAAAGTAGAACCTTGCTTATGGCTTTCTTATCTTCTTACACATTTGCCAAAGCTTCCTCTATGAGGAAGCCAAAATTGATCGACACAAGGTTCTACTTTACATCTCAATAATTTGAAAACGGTACAAAACTATGAGGAAGCAATGTGCAAGGTTCTACTTTGCACCCTTTTTTTCTTTTTATTTTCATTATTATATATTTTTTTGTCTCTCTCGATGCGAGAATATCGCGATCGTTGTATTCGTGCGTATAACAAGTGGTGTCATTGATTTTTTGCACACGCGAGCCCTCGTCAGCGATATAAAGACACTCAAATCCCAGGAATTCGAATACCGGTAGCAGACCAGGAAAGTACTAAACTTGAAACACTTGAGCTTTGCATTTGTAATTCTTGTAATCGGTCTGGGATGTGCTACCGTTATTTTCGTTATTGAAGTAGCTATCTTCAAGACAAAGATCACGCGGCCCCGAAGACGTACTCGAAGACGAATTCCATTCGTTAACTAAGTTGATAATGGTCTCTCGATATAGTTGCAACGTTTTTTCCTCTAAGTTCTAGGCAGTCACGAGAGCTGTTACAATTAAGGTTGCGCATAAGATTTGTCAAATATCGATCACTATTGTATTCGTCCCAATAGATCTGGTACCGGCATGTAATTGGATATCAGATCGCTGTCGCCGATTGTCGTATGTTGCACCCAAAGTACCAAAACGCCTGTATACATCCAAGCAAGATTTGTATTGAAATATAATAAAAACATCGAACGACAGCCGCTATCTCGTTATTTCCGTTACCCATACATTCGATTCCCGGACGTACGCCAAAAATGCCCGAAATAAAAATCTCGACGTCGCCTGAGACTGAGATCGAGTCGAATCGGGGCGATGTAAATCGTAATCGAAGCACACTAGCGGTAATCAGACGTGTATCCGTTTTTCGCGCTTCACCCTGTGTCGGACTAGCGACAATTATTTCTTGGGCAGCCATAATTCTATCGATTATCGGTGAAACCGACCCTACAGAGCCTATAAAGAAACGTGGTATATCGCGTTTCAACCAGCGAATGAATTCCCGCAAGTGCATATTCTCTTGTGCGTACGCGAACATTATATTCCACTTAATAAACAAAGTGCTTATCAAGGTTTCCATCATCGACATACAGAAGAGGTCCCCCGCCCTGGGACGAGCCAAATGAGGCTAAAAAAAAAATCATCGACACAGTCCGTCGAAAGTCATTGTCCGATGGAAGGGTCAGATCGGTTTCCGAGTTTACGATTCTCCAGCTCCAGAGGGAAGAGAGAAGGCCGACGACTGGGTTGGCCGGCTTGTTATATTTCCTCTCGAGACAATTTTTACGAGCGGTATAATGTTGCCGGGCATATGAAATATCCTTCAATTTTCCAAGGTCGAAGATGACAAGTGGTCGACAGTCGTGGAAGTGCTCTCGAACGCTTCGCACGTGTGTTAATCGCGGTCGACGTTCATCATGGTTTCGATGACTCGTGTGCGTGATAATTTCATAGTTCGATGAATTTTGGGGGACGGTCAAATCCTGTTTCTGAGATGCCTTATAAAATAGTAACTTTATGCGGAATTGAAAAATTAATCGTGCACACTCGATAAAGGTTGAAGTTATGAAAAACATGTGTAATCCCTTACACGTATGGATTCCGACGCAATATCATCGAGTAAGACCTTTAATTTCATATTCGGCTATTGCATAAATAGCGTTATCGCGAACGATCTTCCTTGGTCTCAGGTATATCATTGACTTTCGTTCCAACACCGGGGGAAGTTCTTTCGTCCACAATGCAGCTAGCTCGATCGATCATTTGATTCTCAGCACTTGTTGCGAAACTATGCTTCGCCGGATTGATCAGCGAGACATCTAAGCCGGACGAATTTCTCGTTGACGCATCGGTAATCGCATAAGCCACTGACAGCCGGTTGTCGATCCACGTCCTTTGCTAATTGGTCACCGAATCGTTTTGATGCGCAAACTGGAATCGTGCCAACTGGTCTCTGGCGTTTATTGCCGCTCGTGCTGACTCGCGCCTGTGTCAGGCTTTATCGGTTTCTACGCGAACCGGAGATGGTCAGGCGGATTTCGAGAGTCCTATTCCAATGAAATCCTTAGCGGCTTATTAGCCCGGAAAGATTATGTCGAAGGGACTGGGTGCTTCGAACCCGGCAGACCAATCTTTGTTTGTGTTGAAACCTACAAAGACGGACACGGGCGCAAGTTGGCACCAGCGGCACAGTTGACCCCGACACTAGTTGACCACGACTTGACATGACCATTTGAATTCATAAGTTGACCAGTTGAGAGGGCGCCGTTCAGTGTCCCGTTGCTACTAATAAAAATGGTGTCTATCGAAATCCTGTTTACAGATCGATATCGTAGAATCGTGCTATTCAGGCAGTTTCGATACTGTGGTACTCGCTGGATCATCGGTTGGGAGCATCATCAAGAGATTATCGATGAGAGACCGCGTTATTCCGGTAACGTTGATCGACGAGACTTCGAGGACCGTGAGCCAGGCTCATGTTCCCGAATCAAAACACAAACTGCAGGTTTTTTTGGTCGCGGTATCCAATTCGAGAACCTTGGTTGACACTCTCACACAAGTTGAGAAGTCGAAATGGTGGAATCACATGGCTTCGTTTTTCCTGATTGACTTGCGTATGGAAGAAAACGGATGTTCAAACGCCGACGAAATTTTGTGGGAAGCGTGGACATGGGATCTACTTAATACCAAATTCATGTGCCTCCATCCAACGAGAGGGCGATCGATTTACACTTTCAATCCGTACACGAATAAAGCGCCGTTCCCATGGGAGCAGGAGAACACGTACGAAGGGCTGAACGGCCATATTTGGACCTTGTTCGTGCAAGAATTTCGGCAAGAGAAGCCACTCTGTGATGCTCTGGATTTCGACAAGACTTCGGATCTTGGTGGTTACGATATCCACGCGTTCGGCGGGGGAAAGGAGGGGGGTGGTGGTATGCGGATCCCACCGTAGAATCAGACCGTTTTTGCACGGATAGAAATTATCACGGCTCAGATTCTGATGAGTTCCCTCAATGCAACCTGGAGGGTACAAGCAACTACTAATTCGTCTGATTTGGTCGAGGAATTGCTGGAGTGCAAGATCGATATAGGCTTAAATTTCTGGGCCCAGCGTTTGCCATGGTACAGAGTATCCTCTTCGTATCCACATTTCGAATTTAGTCTCTAGCCATTCTTACTCAATATCGCGGTCACAAATCACAACTCGACAAGATAATTTCCGTCCTCGACAGAAGTTCACGCATCGGTGTAGTCGTAGTGCTTTTGATCACGTTAACGTTTTTCAAATTTTATCTGCGCCAACCGATGATCGCGGCAATTCTGGATCTCGTGCTAATCACTTGTAACGCGGCTCTTCGTAAAATACCCGGAGAACTGCTGCCAAGAATTTATCTCACCAGTTTATTTATATTCGTGGTCAATCTTCAGGGAATTTATCAAAGCCAATTCGCGTCACTGCTGACAAGAGACGTGCGCTTAGCAAACGTGAATTCCATTGACGACCTTCAGCGGTCTGATCACAAGATATATACCACGTATGCCAACCACGTTTGTTTCGAGCCGTCAGCGTTCGAGGACCGCTTAGTGCCTCCCGCTGACTGGGAGCTAGGCTGCACAGGCCATGTATTGCGCGATTCCAAAGCTGCGTGTGTAGGGAAGAGGGATTGGCTTATAGGCGACGCGGCAAAATTCAAACTCCATCTGTCCGATGGATATGTGTTGGGCACTCGTGCAGTCCTTCTGATGCGACGGAATTGGCCAATCGAAGAACGAGTCAATGTGATCTATCACAGAGCTGTAGAGAGTGGTGTCATGAATCTTTTGCGCGAGCGAGCCTTCCACAGCGAGATAAAGGCACTTAAATCCCGCGAGATCGAATACCAGGAGCAGACCCGGAAAGTACTAACCTTGAGACACTTGGGCTTTGCATTTGTCATTCTTGTAATCAGGCCTGGTTCACTCGAATAGGGCGATGTGAAGGATTATGATTATTATTTTTTCCACTAGTTCAATGTGCGAACGTTGAGATGGCGCTGCTCGCTCGACCCACTCACACCTCACCCCGCCGGCCGAAAGTCGATGCTGTCGCTCTCACTCACTTGTACTTGTTTATACTGTCTTTGTCGCCGACGCCAGCCATCTTCGTTTTAAATCGATATCCTTGTGTTTGAACGTGTTTGACAGTTTGAACAAATTTGAACGGTTTCTGACAGTTGATCAGTGTGTTTCAGTGTGTTTACGATTTACGAGTTTGCATATCATTTTTTTAATAAAAAAAATGCAATCGCACCCACGGAGACACGACCGAAGAAGATGCGTTGTGCCAGGATGCTCCTCCACTCGGAAGGAGCGGCATCACGTATTTCCAAAAGACGAAAATCAAGGAAAATTGTGGTTGGAAGCGGTCTGTAACCCAATGTTAAACGACCTGACCTACAAGGAAATCTACGAAATTGGGTACAAAGTATGCGCGTTACATTTTTGCAGCGAAGCTTATGAGCCTGGGTCGCGGGAAATTTTCGATAAAAAAGCAACTCCGTCCTTGAAATTGCCACCAAAAACGAATGAAAAAAAAACGAATGAAAACGCATCTCCGACTGTTCCGCAAGAGGAAATGTCTATCGATTTGGTGCATGAAGAAAAGTTTTCGAGTCCTCGTACGACTGCAACGATCGAATTTTCACCAGTGACATACCGTAATTGGATATCGCCAGCGACCAGTCATGAAATGAGAAAAAGTTCGATAATTATTGCGAACGACTGTTCATCGCCAATTTCAGAACGCACGAAGTGTGTGAAAAGAAAACTTGACGTTTTACCGGAGGACAATTTTCAATATGATGAGAATCGCAATAATACTGAGACTGATGCTACCGAACACAAACAAGAAAGCTTCGAGAACGGCTTAAAAACGAGAGCGTCGAAACGTTTGGTGTGGAGGCATACAGAATTAGACGAAAACACAAAAGAAATGTACGAAGAAGTCTTGCATGCCAGAATAGAGTTAGATACTTGCAGAACGAAGAATAAACGGTATTGTTTTTCTCATTTTATACACAATCTTGAATTTGAAACGAAGTATACACAATCATCTAAAATGTAATAGCATAGCAATCATGTTAATTATAAGGATATCATTTTAATGATATATGTTAGATAAGAATCGATTCACCGCAACTATGATTATGTAGGGAATATCAATTAAATCATGGCGCAACTCGTAATGTTTCAATTCTGCTGGTAATATTGTGGAAATTTACTCGCATCAAGTATGAGTGTCGGTGCGGAGCACCGAAGTAACTTAGAAATATGTTTAGGTATGCGAATAGGATAAAGAAGCTCAACGACATGGTCAAGACGAACGAATTTTCTGAGAGAATATCAATTTTAACGACGATGCAGCGAAACTTTGTGGAAATTATACTCCGGAATGCCAATAGAGAGAGTCACGGTCGTGTGTATACGATGGATGAGAAACTTTTATGTCTCTCAATTTACAAAAGGTCCGCTGCAACTTACAGGTATCTCGGTACGTTCCTTCCTCTCCCAAGTCCATCCACCCTAAAAAGAATATTGTCACGCATTCGACTGGATACGGGGATTACACGGACCATGCGTGACTTATTGGAAGATGCAGCGAAACGACTCACCGATCCCAAAGACAAGGTATGCGTTCTTATGTGGGACGAGGTGTCGTTGAGCATGCATCTCCAATACAGTACAGCAAAACGGAAAATCATTGGAGTTGAGGACTGGGGAAAGACTCGAACATGCAAATACGCAGACCACGCACTCGTTTTTATGCTGCGAGGCATTAAAACAGGGTGGAAAATCCCTCTTGCGTACAATTTCTGTGCTGGACAATCGACACATGGTCAACTTGCTTCGTGTATCAAGGACGTTGTAAGACAAGTTTCCCAAGCTGGGTTTGATATTGTGGCATCCGTGTGCGATCAAGGGTCATCGAACCAGAAAACAATCAAGGCTCTACAATTCGATACCGACCGAGTGAGGGAGTCGAAGAACATCACCAAATGTACGTTTTTTCTTTTATTATGTTTAAATTTGTTTTCACAAGGCACATGCACAATTGCACATTGCAAATTTCATGTATAAATATTTTTCAGATTGGACTATTCTGGTTGATGATGTTGAATTCGTGCCGTTATTCGATCCGCCACATGTGCTGAAATGTTTCCGGAACAACCTGCTCACGAAGCATTTGGAATTCGACATAGAGCCTAATACTGGCTTCGAGGGACGCAAATTCGCTGAGTGGGATCACGTAATCAAAGCCTACGAGATTGACGTTTACGCACCCCGCATAAACCGCATGGTACCACAATTGACCGAGGAACACGTATTTCCAGATAAAATCAAGCGAATGAGCGTGAAACTCATGATGCAGATTTTCAGTCAGAGGCTCTCGTCTTTCATGCATCTTCTCTCAAGATCGCCAGGTAACATTAACTTAAATCTCATTATTTTTTATATTTTTTTTTGTCATCGTAAATAACATACATGCAAAAAAAGGAAAATTTAAAACTTTTAATTTTTATAATTAAATAAATAAAAACATTTGAAATTGAAAAAATATATATTTTTTAAATATAAATGTTTTTATATTGAATTTTCGTTCTTTAATTAATAATGAGAATACTTACGAAGAACCCAACTCGCAAAATACATATGTCCTATGAATGAAAAATACCTAAATTGACAGCTGTATAAAAATATATAAATTGTCACTGCCAATGATATTGTATATTTTTACAGGAGAGTGGAAAACGGTAAATGGACCGGTTAAAGTACCCGAGGACATAGAAAAAACGGCCAACATTCTGGGATTTCTCAACGACATCGCAGATGGAATCAATGGCGACCATCGAGAGAGCGAGAACTCTCGTTGTATTCCGTGGACAGCAAACTCGTATCATGACACGTTCTTCGGGGAAGCTATCGCAAAATTAAAAAAAATGCAGTGGGTAGATCCTCATACCAAGGAGCGCGTAAGAACTGATGTACCGTGCCTTCCAAATTTAATTAATACGCTACAAGGTTTTCGGCTTCCCGCGAAAAAATTGCAACTGCTCGGGTTCACAAAATTTGATACTCGGAACCTAAACCAAGATCCATTGGAAAATTTTTTCGGTACGGTAAAAAGCCACGATTTTCGCAGCAACAAGCCGACGAGCTTCCAGTTTGAAGCGATTTTTAAATCAATATTAATAACAAATCTTACGTCGAAGCATACTCCGGGATATAATTGCGAAGAAGATAATAGCACGTTTCTCCTTTCATGCACGCCAATGCTCATTCGCGGCCCGGTCGACGATATTGCGTACGATGATGAAGATGACACGGATGAATCTGAGCTCAATGGTACCGAAAGCGAAGAATTGCAAGTTCTTCCAGTTCCCGAGAAAGGACGAATCTATAGAAATTCTGGGGATCTGTTGAAGAGCTTGCGAACTGCTTTGCCTTCGATAACATCGTGCTCAGATTGTATCAAAAGCTTTGACGAAGTATCGCTGAAAAATCCTCGGAGTACTCGTTTCCATGATGCTCATCTCAATGCGAAGAGAGTTCTGGGAAGGATTCTCCCCACGCGATTAAGTATAACGGAACTTGACACCAGAGCGGCGCAGTGGATAGCTCCAAAAATCAATCTTTCGTTTATGTCATGCGTTCAGCACAAAGATCAACTGGGTGCTCTCTTTAAAAAACTTTGCGTCGAAAAATACTGTGAAGGCATTTTAACCTACATAAAGGGCATACTTAAGGGGAGGATCACTCCCAGAAAAAAAAATATGTGCCCAGCGGTCGCACAGGCATTCCGTTGCTATAAAAAAAAAATACCGATACGTAAACGCTATCCAGAAGTGAGACAAGGCGCCGATACAATTGTACCTCGAATCCCTGCTGATCGATCTGTTGCTCCATCCGTGAGCTGTGTAAAGAAACCTTGTAAACGAAAAGAAACGTCCCAAGATCCACCTGCGGTCGAACGAATTCCTCAAAATAGGAAATATATTAGACGACGCGTAACAGCGAAAACTTTGAATTCCTGAAATATATAAAATACAACCGGTATTTTATGTATTTCAGGAATTTTATGAAGTTTAAAACATTTTATGACACGCTGTGCGTAAAAGTGCGGTTTTACGCTCACTTCGTTCGTTTCAAACCGCATTTACACACCTTGTGACATAAAAATTCGTACGACACTTGTACGAAAAACGTTTTCTGGACTCGTGTGATTGCAACACTCGCCTTCGGCTCGTTCTGCAAACTCACACTCGTCAGAAAAACATTTTTCGTACTAATGTCATAATGTACTAGTGTCTCGAGGGAACGAAAGTTGATAAGACTGCATTAAATGATTGGTATTTAATTGTTTCATGATTGCTATTTATTAAATTTGCCATGATGTTTTATTACATGTTTTTTTCGTAATATTAATGTATTAAAGCGGTATGCTATATATGTTGACATTTTTGCCGAATGCAAGCAAAGAAAATATATCGTGCAAAACACAGATGAGATTATTTGTAATTATTTAATAATGATAAATAATAATTCCCTTAGCGTTTTTAATATTTTATATATTTTGCTACATCTATGCAGTCTTTGTGTGTTATATGTGAAAATTCTGAAAATAGAATTGCATGATTTAAGGAACGGATAAAACAAACGAGGGAGAGACAAAGAAAATACATGAGCGCATGAATAATTTTTTCTCCAAGCACTCGTGTATTTTAATTGTTTCTCCGTCGCTTGTTTTATCCGTGCTTTGAATCATTCAATTCTACTTTCAGAATGTTCACATACATGCGACCACGTGCGACACACATACAGTACACGGATAGCACACATGGACGATTGTAGTTCAATGTGCGAACGACAAGGTGGCGCCAGTGTCGTCTATCCTTCTTCATATTTCTCGCATTGAGTGAACCAGGCCTGCTTGTAATCGGTCTGGGATGTGCTACTATGATTTTCGTTATCGAAGTAGCAATCTTCGAGACAAAGATCATGCGGCCCCGAAGACGTAATCAAAGACGAATTCCATTCGTCAACTGAGTTAATAATGGTTTCTCGTTAGCTTCAACGTTGCCTCCTCTAAGTTCTAGGCAGTCACGAGAGCTGTTACAATTAATGTACAAGCAGGTCTGTACAGTAGGCAGATGGGGTTGAGGTTGTTGTGGGGTTAGGCCGAAATGATGCCACCGAGATGAAAATTTTTGTGAACGTTCATGATCCCTTTACTAATCAACCTGTCAAATTTAAAAACCATCCACAGTACCGTTATTTAAAAAAAAATCCTAAAGTTGGTGTCCTTATTACATTGTGCTTATGGGAATGTTCCGAACATTTTTCAGTATATCATGTATACCTGCCGAGAAAATGATGCCACGGAGTTGAAAAATCAGATACGGTTAAATGGAATATCGGACTAACTTTTGGTGCCTTGAAAATAATAATTTACAGTACCGATTCAGACTTATTCATGATTTTAATCGCGAATTTTCCAAAAATTGAGCACACAAAATATAAGGCTTCGGAAGCATGGCAACAGCATAGCCGGCACAAGCGCTCCCTACCTCAGCGACATTTGATAATTATGAATGTGGCCATCAAGTTAATTCAGACAGGAATTTTCTTCCCGGACCGATGTTTATGGTTGATAAACAAAAACTTCGATTTTGAGGCTAGGAACGGGGCGCGTATATGACAGCTGTGCGACACTGCTGCTCAACCCAAGCATATTATCGTGGGTCATAATTTACGTTGTTGCCAGTTCGTATTGCAATAATTGATCTCTAACGAATTATCGAAAACAATGCCATAAACTAATATAAATAATTCCTGTAACCATAACTTTGTCAAAAATGCATATTCTTTTAAACTGATGTGAATTTCTTCCTCGATAAATGACATTGTATACGACGATAATTTGACGACAAATAGTTGAGAACCATTCGTCGGTTCCGTGCATAAGCATAGGGCGCCCCCCTCACGCTTCACCCCCGTCGGCTAAACCCCACAACAACCTTAAATCGCCAGCGGGTAAGATAACCATTTGAGGCTCATATTTGAACCAATTAATATAACGAGTAGCCGTTCATAAGGTAAGTCGTAGTCGATAATGCGCTACTTTTGTATTTGGTTAGACTGCCGCGTCTGCATTTTTACAATTTTTACAGCGGGGTAAGCATTTTGAGCGATGTAAAAAAAAGTTTCTGTCTTTTGATGGTTGGTCAAAGTTGTAAAAATCGGGCTTCTAAAAATTCGGTAATTCTTTTCTTGGAACAGCAATTCGTGATCAACTCGAATCCTCAAATGATTTTCCGATTTTTCCGTTTCATTTTCGGATCACGTGACTTTTCGAAAAAAGAGTGTGTGGGGTTAAACAACTAGGTAACCGGTGGGGTAAAAAAACCACGCGCCCCCGCAATGTTGAAGTGCGTTCAAGGGCGTAATAATTATTTCCCTAGCAAAGACAAATATCTGCAGCAGCCGAGCGAGCTGAGAACATTTTTTTTAAGTTGTTAGGAAAGTAAATAGGAACCGCCACAACAATAGTAGCCTCTCGCCGTTCCAAACGTGATCGTCCCAGAAGAGATGATTACGTTTAACATAGTACCACAGCGATGATTAATGCTGGAAATAATGTTTTTAAATCTTTTAAAAGATTAACCCAATAAGTTATAAACGATAAAACTATTGACACAACAAGTTCGTTTTTTAATTTGTCCCGAAACGAAGTGGTTTTATTACCCCACCGAGTGGGGTAAGAAAACCACTTTGAAATTTTTTTTTTAAATAGTGGTGCCCAATAATGAATGAGAGTTACATCGAAATTTGCTAGATAAATTTTGTAGCTAAAGGTTTATACTTTCAGGAAAAATCTTATTTTTGGGAATATTTCGATAAATGCAGGTTGCACAGCGTGAAAAGTGAAAAAATGGCGATTCAACCCCATCGTACCCTACTTAACGTACAAGCAGGTCTGCTTACTTTTAAGCAGGATTTGTGTTAAAATATAAGAAAATCCTCAAACGACAGCCGACATCTCGTTATTGTAATTTCCTATGAATTTCCACTTCCTGCACTCAGGCATGCAGAGCAATCCATGACCTATCGTCGACCTGGATCATAACGGAACATCATAGGGTTTTATGAAACACGCTTTATTTTTATGCCCAGAATCGTAACGATAAAACCTTTCGACTAGGCAGTGGGTTAAATTGTAACTTCAAGTGTTTTCAACAACGAGCCCAAAACCTCATTAGTAAGTATTTCGTGCAAAAAAAAGTAATAGAAAATCGTAAATCAACAGAAAAACGGATCTCGAAATTCGAATCCACCGCTTCATCGGACAACGGACTATGGACATCCTTTGTATCAGCAAAAGGGGCACGCATTCACGAAGCAGTTGTATCTTGCATTTTTTTGTGAACATGTATTAATATGCATAGGATATTCTACGAAGATGTCGATGAACCACGTTCACACAAGGTATTCCCCTATATCCATACAATATGCGCTTCAAGCATTTTTGCATGGACATACACATGCATGTGAGTTGAAAACATCCGAAGGATACACCGGATATATTTTCCACATTGTGAATCGACAATGGGTTATGCATAGAACATCTTGTGCCATATGGAAATGACCGATCGTTAGTGAGTTGGGTGTAAGGGATTAGTGCGTAACAGGAATAGGAATAGTAGTATCGTCGATCGTAGTAAACGCGAAAACAGATGCGCGACGGATACCTCCCTGCGATCTTCTCGTTCCCGTGGAGGATAGCTAATTTAAATCTGAGTGCGCGTTCGTTTTCTATCTTTCGACTCTGTGGAATTTTGTTTTGCTTTAAAACTCAACGTAACGATAATATAATACATGAATGACCGTAAATCGGGGCAGTCTTACAACGGGTGCGCAGCAATTCACTTTGAAAAACATCGGTATCCATTTTAGTTTCTTCCTTAGTGCTTTGTTTGGCACAATCCAACGGAAGAACCAAGGACATATGAGAAGCCGACTCCGGCGTCGCCCAATTATTTTTTTTCTTTAATATTTTACGAACATACATTGTGACTGTGCGTAAATGACAAAAATATCCATATTTTCGAACGAAACATCGGGAGTTTTACGATCGTTGCGATGCAATCTAACACGACGAGCTGTCGATATTGTGAGGGCTTCGAGGGTGTATGCGTTTTCCGCGTTTCACACCGTGTTGGACTAGCAACAATTATTTCTCGGGCGGGCAATTTTCTCGTCGCAGCCTCTCGGTGCGTGTGAAACTTTCGACTGCATAGGTGCTAAAACGTTGTGAAGAGGGTAATAAATATGATTATCATCACTACCACGGACATTACATTTTTGTGGACGAACGTGAAGCTTCGTTCGGCGGCGAGCGAATGCGCTTGAAGTTCGTGTGTATTTTTTTATTGCATACGCACATTATTGAGCGAATATGAATAAAACATTCTTCGCAGGTGCAGTTCGATCATACTTCGCTCGACAAACCGTACATAGCAACGGTTCGAATGTCCACAAATTTTTATTCTGCAGTCAGTCGTTGCATAGTCGTCGTCGGAGTGACGGGTCAGTTCAGTTTCCACAATGCAGCTGGTTCAATCGATCATTTGCTTCTCGGCACTTGTTGCGAAAATTTGCATCGCCGGATTGATCAGCGAGACATCTAATCCGGCTGAATTTCTCGTTGACGCATCGGTAATCGCATAAGCCATTGACAGCCGAGTATTAACCCACGTATTGCCAACTGCTCACCGAATCATCTTGATGCGCAAACTTAAATCGTGCGTAATTGTCTCCGGTGTCTATTGTCGCTTGTGATAACTCGCGCCTGTGTCGGGCTTCATCGGTTGCTACGCGAACCGGAGACGGTCAGGCGAATTTCGAGAATCCTATTCCAATGAAGTCCTCAGCGGCTTATCGCCCGGAGAGATGATCTCACAGGGTGCTTCGAACCCGCCAGACCGTTCTTGGTTTGAGTCTAAACCGACGGAACTCGACACAGGTTGGCACCAATTGACGCTAGTTGGCACCAACGGCAGAGTAGACACCGACAGTAGTTGACCACTACTTGACCTGGCCATTTGGAAATGATGCAGTGACCAGTTGACAGAGGGAGCCGTACAGCGTCCCGTTCATACTGATAAGCATGGCGTCACTACACTTACACCCAAAATTGACTATTGAACTCCTGTTTACAGATCGATATCGTAGAATCGTGCTATTCAGGCAGTTTTGATACTGTGGGACTCGCTGCACCATCGGTTGGGAGCATCATCAAGAGAATATCGATGAGAGACTTCGTTATTCCGGTAACGTTGATCGACGAGACTTCGAGGGAAGTGAGCCAGGCCTCAGTGGCTGACGATCCCGCATCACGACACAAATTGCAGGTTTTTGTAGTCGCGGTATCCAATCCGAAAACCTTGTTTGATACTCTCACTCAAGTTGAGCGTTCGAAATGGTGGAACCACATGGCTTCGTTCCTCCTGATTGACTTGCGTATAGAAGAAAACGGATGTTCACACGCCTACGAAATTTTGTGGGAAGCGTGGAAAAGGGATCTACTCAATTCCAAATTCATGTGCCTCCATCCAACGAGAGGGGGATTGATTTACACTTTCAATCCGTACACGAATGAAGCGCCGTTCCCATGGAAGCAGGAGAATACGTACGAAGGGTTGAACGGCCATATTTGGTCCTTGTTCGTGCAAGAATTTCGACAAGAGAAGCCACTTTGTGACGCTCTGGATTTCGACAAGACTTTGGACCTTGGCGGTTACGATATCCGCGCGGCCGTCGCGGGAAAGGAGGAGTGGTATGCGGATCCCACTATGGAACCAAGCAGTGGTAAACGGATGGAAATCATCACGGCTGAGATTCTGATGAGTTCCCTCAATGCAACCTGGAAATTGCACGCAATTGATAAATCACATACATTTTTTCAGGACTTACGGAGTTGCAAGATTGACATAGGCTTAAACACCGGGCTTGTGCATTCGCTATGGTACGACTTATCCGCTACGTATCCACATTTCGAATTAAGTCTAGCGATTCTTACGCAATTTCGCGGTCACAAATCACAACTCGACAAGATCATTTCCGTCCTCGACAGAAGTTCACGCATCGGTGTAGTCGTAGTGCTTTTGATCACGTTAACGTTTTTCAAATTTTATCTGCGCCAACCGATGATCGCGGCAATTCTGGATCTCGTGCTCATTACGTGTAACGCGGCGCTTCGTAGAATTCCCGGAGAACTGGCGCCAAGAATTTATCTGGCTTGTTTATTTCTATTCGTGGTAACTCTTCAGGGAATTTATCAAAGCCAATTCGCGTCACTGCTGACAAGAGACGTGCGCTCAGCAAACGTGAATTCCATTGACGACCTCGAGCGGTCTGATCACAAGATATATAGCATTTGGGCCGACCTCCCGTGTTTCCAGCAGTCGGCGTTCGAGGACCGCTTAGTGACTTCACATAACTGGAAGCTGAACTGCACAGGCCATGTATTGCGCGATTCCAAAGCTGCGTGTGTAGATGACAGGGATTTGCTTATTGGCGACGCGGCAAAATTCAAACTCCATCTGTCCGATGGATATGTGTGGATCACTCGTGCAGTTCTTCTGATGCGACGGAATTGGCCAATCGAAGAACGAGTTAATGTGATCTATCACAGAGCTGTAGAGAGTGGTGTCATGAATCTTTTGCGCGAGCGAGCCTTTCACAGCGAGATAAAGGCACTCAAATCCCGCGAGATCGAATACCAGGAACAGACCAGGAAAGTACTAACCTTGAGACACTTGAGCTTTGCATTTGTGATTCTTTCAATCGGTCTGGTATGTGCTACCATTATTTTCGTTATCGAAGTGGCAATCTCCGAGACAAAGATCACGCGGCCCCGAAGACGTAATCGAAGACGAATTCCATTCGTCAACTGAGTTAATAATGGTTTCTCGTTAGCTTCAACGTTGCCTCCTCCAAGTTCTAGGCAGTTACGAGAGCTGTTACGAATAAGCGCTTACGATTTGTCAAATATCACTATTGTATATTCGTTAACAGATCTGGTACGAGCGTGTAATTGGATATCAGATCGTTGTCCCATAGTTGTCGTATATTGCACTCAAAGTACAAGGAGGCCTGTATACATTTAAGCAGGATTCGTATTGACATATAATAAAATCTTCAAACGACAGCCGCTATTTCGTTATTGTAGTTTCGTATGAATTCCTACTCCCTGTACCCAGGCATGCAGAGCCATCATTGACTCATCGTCGACCGGGACCATAACGTAACACCATGAGCTTTAGTAGAACGAGCTTGATTTTGATGCCTGGAATCGTAATGATGGAACCTTTCAACTCATTGGTTCAAATGTAACGAGTATAAAACGTTATTATTGGGTATTCAAAAATATATATCACACTGTCACTTGGCAAGTTGATATGGTATCGCCACAAAATTCAATCATATGACGTTTTTACTGCATTTCATAAAACTATACAAACTGTGTTCATGATTATAGAATCACATTACTATTAAATAATGAAATTTCCGCCGTGAATATGTGAACCAAACTCGTCAAGTGCTGCTGCTGATTTTTTTCTAATACTTCGCATCGTATCAAATGGACATCCATTGTATCAGCAAATGGCAGCACGTATTTTTGAAGCGTTTCTTGCATTTTTTTTGTTTTTGTGAACATGTATGGATTTGCATATTATATTATACGAATATGTCGATGAAACACGTTTACACAGGGTATTCGTCTATATCCATCAGGATGTCCGTTATTTCCCAAATTTCGAATTTCTTCCGTCATGCATTCATTAAAAAAAAATGTTAGGGCCTACCCGGGCCATTTTAAAATGATATTGAGGCGTGCTCGTAGGGCTCGGAAGTTGCACATCCCAATTGCAGGTTGTGCCCTATTATCGGCCCTGAAAAATGGCCATAACTTCGTTCGTTCTGAACGGATTTGGCTTTTCAACAATAGTTTTTGAAAAGTTGAGAGTTCGAGCTTGAAATTGGTGTACACATATGATAGATTCTGGCGGAAAAAAAATTCAAAATATATTTTCAGGAGAAATATTCTTATATTTGAATCTTCTTTTTTTTTAAAAGAAGCTTATATGTATTTTTTTTAAACGTACATTGAAAAAAGATTTTTTATTATTTTTTTTGAATAATAAAAAATCAAATCGAAAATTAAATTTTAACCCTTAACGATTTCTTCGATCATCATGCTCGATGGATGGCTATAAAGCTATCTATGCTTTGAAGATATACATTTCCTCGAGAAGGTTTTAAATTAACAAGATCCGAAGAAAGATGTCTGTTTGATATTTGTAAGCTTATGACTTTCGTTTATTCAGAAGAATTGGATTACTTTAACGATCAGAAATCGTTAAAGTTCCGCGATCGATTTAAAATGAATCGAGGATTCTTCACGACGGATGTCGAAAAATGGTCGGAACGACAAGCGTTCCTGGGAGGTCGAGAAATTGTAAAAAATTTGCGCTTTGTGAACGACATAGCAGGGAGAAACGTCAAGCTAACTGAAGAATACGTGAATTTATACTTACGAAAGACGAAAATGAAAAAAAATATATTTATCATAAGTAATTACAGAATAGCATTATATATTTTCAGATATTAACAAGGAAACGATTATTAAAAAGTTTAAAAAATGATGAAAAAAATATTTTCAATGTGTGTTTAAAAAATGTAAACTTTGAATAATTTTCTGGAAAATATTTCTTGAATGTTTTCTTTCCCAAAATCTACCATACGTGTACGCCAATTTAAAGCTCGAACTCTCAACTTTTCAAAAACGGGTCGAAAAGACAAATCCGTTAAGAACGAACGATGTTATGGCCATTTTTCGGGGCCGATAATATGTCACAGCCCGCAAGCGGGATGTGCAAGTTCAGAACCCTACGGGCACGCCTAAATATCATTTTAAAATGGCCTGGGTAGGGTGTAAATTTTGTTTTTAGTGTATACTATTTCTCTAGAGGGCGTGACAGAAGAAGAAATTCGAAATTTGGAAAATAACGGACACCCTAATATCCATACCATGTGCTTCAAACATTTTTGTACCGACACACATGCATGTGAGTCTGTGAGTGTTTTTTCTTCCCGAGCTTAATTTTCGAATTTTTCTAGTCTACTATATGTGCCAAAATATTCGGAAGAGATTGCAGTAACAGAATATGAAAATAGAACACAATGAACAAATTCGAATTTGCGCGTCGACTAATCCCTTCGAAAACTCAACGTGACGACAATACATGGATGATCGTTATTCGAGGCAGTCTCGCAACGGGTAAGCAAATCACTTTGAGAATCATCGGAACCATTTTTTGTTTCTTCCTTAGTGCTTTGTTTGGCACAATCCAACGAAAGAACCAAGGACATATGAGAAACCGACTCCGGCGTAGCCCAATTATTTTGTTTCTTTAATATTTTACAAACATGCATTGTGACTGTACGTAAATGACAAAATGATCCATATTTTCGAACGAAACATCGTGCGTTTTACGATCGTTGCGATGCGATCTTACACGACGAGCTGTCGATAATGTGAGGGCTTCGGGGGTGTATGCGTTTTTCGCGCTTCGTACCGTGTCGGACTAGCGACAATTATTTCTTCGGCGGGCAATTTTCTCGTCGCAGCCCCGGTGTGTGAGAAACTTTCGACTGCATAGGTGCTAAAGGGGGTCATAAATATGATTATTATCACTACCGCGGACTTACATTTTTGTGGACAAACGTGAAGCTTCGTTTCGGCGGCGAGCGAATGCGCTTGAAGTTCGTGTGTATTTTTTCTATTGCGTACGCACATTATTGAGCGAATAGTAATAAAACATTCTTCGCAGGTGTACTTCGATGATACTTCGCTCGACAAACCGTACATAGCAACGGTTCGAATGTCCACAAATTTTTATTTTGCAGTCAGTCGTTGCATAGTCGTCGTCGGAGTGACGGGTCAGTTCAGTTTCGACGATGCAGCTGGCTCAATCGATCATTTGCTTCTCGGCACTTGTTGCGAAACTATGCTTTGCTGGATTGTTCAGCGAGACATCTAATCCGGCTGTATTTCTCGTTGACGCATCGGTAATCGCATAAGCCATTGACAGCCGAGTATTAACCCACGTATTGCCAACTGCTCACCGAATCATCTTGATGCGCAAACTTAAATCGTGCGTAATTGTCTCCGGTGTCTATTGCCGCTCGTGCTAACTCGCGCCTTTATCGGCCTTGATCGGTTGCCACGGGAACCGAGGACCGTCAGGCGGATGTTGGCACCAGCGGCAGAGTTGACACCGACTTGACCAGACTTGACCTGGCAATTTGGAAATGATGCAGTGACCAGTTGACAGGGCGCCGGACTGTGCCCCGCTGCTACTGATAAGTATGGTGTCACTACACGTACACCCATAATTAACTATTGAACTCCTGTTTACAGATTGATATAGTAGAATCGTGCTATTCAGGCACCTTTGGTACCGTGGGACTCGCTGGACCATCGGTTGGGAGCATCATCAAGAGAATATCGATGAGAGACGTCGTTATTCCGGTAACATTGATCGACGCACCTTCAAAGGAACTGAGCCAGGCCCCAGTGGCTGACGATCCCGCATCACGACACAAATTGCAGGTTTTTGTAGTCGCGGTATCCAATGCGGCAACCTTGTTTGATACTCTCACTCAAGTTGAGCGTTCGAAATGGTGGAACCACATGGCTTCGTTTATCCTGATTGACTTGCGTATGGAAGAAAACGGATGTTCAAACGCCTACGAAATTTTGTGGGAAGCGTGGACATGGGATATACTTAATTCCAAATTCATGTGTCTCCATCCCACGAGAGGGAGATTGATTTACAGTTTCAATCCGTACACGAATAAAGCGGCGTTTCCATGGGAGCAAGAGAACACGTACGAAGGGCTGAACGGCCATATTTGGACCTTGTTCGTGCAAGAATTTCGACAAGAGAAGCCACTCTGTGAGGCTCTGGATTTTGACAAGACTTCGGATCTTGGCGGTTACGACATCCACGCGTTCGGCAAGGGAAAAGAGGGGTGGTGGTATGCGGATCCCACCATAGAATCAAACAGTGGTGAACGGATAGAAATCATTGCGGCTCAGATTCTGATGAGTTCCCTCAATGCAACCTGGAGGATACACACACCTACTGAATCGTCTAATTTTATGGAGGACTTACAGTTTGGCAAGATGGATATAAACTTAAACACCTGGACCGAGAGTTCTCAATTGTGCGAGATGTCAACTTCGTATCCACATTTCGAATTTAGTCTAGCCATTCTTACTCAATATCGCGGTCACAAATCACAACTCGACAAGATAATTTCCGTCCTCGACAGAAGTTCACGCATCGGTGTAGTCGTAGTGCTTTTGATCACGTTAACGTTTTTCAAATTTTATCTGCGCCAACCGATGATCGCGGCAATTCTCGATCTCGTGCTAATCACTTGTAACGCGGCTCTTCGTAAAATACCCGGAGAATGGGGCCAAGAATTTATCTCACCAGTTTATTCATATTTGTGGTAACTCTTCAGGGAATTTATCAAAGCCAATTCGCGTCACTGCTGACAAGAGACGTGCGCTTAGCAAACGTGAATTCCATTGACGACCTTCAGCGGTCTGATCACAAGATATATAGCATGTGGTCCTACTTCCAGTATTACCAGCAGTCGACGTTCGAGGACCGCTTAGTGCCTCCCGCTGACTGGGAGCTAGGCTGCACAGGCCATGTATTGCGCGATTCCAAAGCTGCGTGTGTAGGGAAGAGGGATTGGCTTATAGGCGACGCGGCAAAATTCAAACTCCATCTGTCCGATGGATATGTGTTGGGCACTCGTGCAGTCCTTCTGATGCGACGGAATTGGCCAATCGAAGAACGAGTCAATGTGATCTATCACAGAGCTGTAGAGAGTGGTGTCATGAATCTTTTGCGCGAGCGAGCCTTCCACAGCGAGATAAAGGCACTTAAATCCCGCGAGATCGAATACCAGGAGCAGACCCGGAAAGTACTAACCTTGAGACACTTGGGCTTTGCATTTGTCATTCTTGTAATCAGGCCTGGTTCACTCGAATAGGGCGATGTGAAGGATTATGATTATTATTTTTTCCACTAGTTCAATGTGCGAACGTTGAGATGGCGCTGCTCGCTCGACCCACTCACACCTCACCCCGCCGGCCGAAAGTCGATGCTGTCGCTCTCACTCACTTGTACTTGTTTATACTGTCTTTGTCGCCGACGCCAGCCATCTTCGTTTTAAATCGATATCCTTGTGTTTGAACGTGTTTGACAGTTTGAACAAATTTGAACGGTTTCTGACAGTTGATCAGTGTGTTTCAGTGTGTTTACGATTTACGAGTTTGCATATCATTTTTTTAATAAAAAAAATGCAATCGCACCCACGGAGACACGACCGAAGAAGATGCGTTGTGCCAGGATGCTCCTCCACTCGGAAGGAGCGGCATCACGTATTTCCAAAAGACGAAAATCAAGGAAAATTGTGGTTGGAAGCGGTCTGTAACCCAATGTTAAACGACCTGACCTACAAGGAAATCTA
The DNA here is from genome assembly GCA_963662125.1 of Diplazon laetatorius. NCBI lineage: Eukaryota > Metazoa > Arthropoda > Insecta > Hymenoptera > Ichneumonidae > Diplazon > Diplazon laetatorius. The sequence goes on along the minus strand of OY759163.1, from coordinate 9,024,840 downwards.
CGAAATTGGGTACAAAGTATGCGCGTTACATTTTTGCAGCGAAGCTTATGAGCCTGGGTCGCGGGAAATTTTCGATAAAAAAGCAACTCCGTCCTTGAAATTGCCACCAAAAACGAATGAAAAAAAAACGAATGAAAACGCATCTCCGACTGTTCCGCAAGAGGAAATGTCTATCGATTTGGTGCATGAAGAAAAGTTTTCGAGTCCTCGTACGACTGCAACGATCGAATTTTCACCAGTGACATACCGTAATTGGATATCGCCAGCGACCAGTCATGAAATGAGAAAAAGTTCGATAATTATTGCGAACGACTGTTCATCGCCAATTTCAGAACGCACGAAGTGTGTGAAAAGAAAACTTGACGTTTTACCGGAGGACAATTTTCAATATGATGAGAATCGCAATAATACTGAGACTGATGCTACCGAACACAAACAAGAAAGCTTCGAGAACGGCTTAAAAACGAGAGCGTCGAAACGTTTGGTGTGGAGGCATACAGAATTAGACGAAAACACAAAAGAAATGTACGAAGAAGTCTTGCATGCCAGAATAGAGTTAGATACTTGCAGAACGAAGAATAAACGGTATTGTTTTTCTCATTTTATACACAATCTTGAATTTGAAACGAAGTATACACAATCATCTAAAATGTAATAGCATAGCAATCATGTTAATTATAAGGATATCATTTTAATGATATATGTTAGATAAGAATCGATTCACCGCAACTATGATTATGTAGGGAATATCAATTAAATCATGGCGCAACTCGTAATGTTTCAATTCTGCTGGTAATATTGTGGAAATTTACTCGCATCAAGTATGAGTGTCGGTGCGGAGCACCGAAGTAACTTAGAAATATGTTTAGGTATGCGAATAGGATAAAGAAGCTCAACGACATGGTCAAGACGAACGAATTTTCTGAGAGAATATCAATTTTAACGACGATGCAGCGAAACTTTGTGGAAATTATACTCCGGAATGCCAATAGAGAGAGTCACGGTCGTGTGTATACGATGGATGAGAAACTTTTATGTCTCTCAATTTACAAAAGGTCCGCTGCAACTTACAGGTATCTCGGTACGTTCCTTCCTCTCCCAAGTCCATCCACCCTAAAAAGAATATTGTCACGCATTCGACTGGATACGGGGATTACACGGACCATGCGTGACTTATTGGAAGATGCAGCGAAACGACTCACCGATCCCAAAGACAAGGTATGCGTTCTTATGTGGGACGAGGTGTCGTTGAGCATGCATCTCCAATACAGTACAGCAAAACGGAAAATCATTGGAGTTGAGGACTGGGGAAAGACTCGAACATGCAAATACGCAGACCACGCACTCGTTTTTATGCTGCGAGGCATTAAAACAGGGTGGAAAATCCCTCTTGCGTACAATTTCTGTGCTGGACAATCGACACATGGTCAACTTGCTTCGTGTATCAAGGACGTTGTAAGACAAGTTTCCCAAGCTGGGTTTGATATTGTGGCATCCGTGTGCGATCAAGGGTCATCGAACCAGAAAACAATCAAGGCTCTACAATTCGATACCGACCGAGTGAGGGAGTCGAAGAACATCACCAAATGTACGTTTTTTCTTTTATTATGTTTAAATTTGTTTTCACAAGGCACATGCACAATTGCACATTGCAAATTTCATGTATAAATATTTTTCAGATTGGACTATTCTGGTTGATGATGTTGAATTCGTGCCGTTATTCGATCCGCCACATGTGCTGAAATGTTTCCGGAACAACCTGCTCACGAAGCATTTGGAATTCGACATAGAGCCTAATACTGGCTTCGAGGGACGCAAATTCGCTGAGTGGGATCACGTAATCAAAGCCTACGAGATTGACGTTTACGCACCCCGCATAAACCGCATGGTACCACAATTGACCGAGGAACACGTATTTCCAGATAAAATCAAGCGAATGAGCGTGAAACTCATGATGCAGATTTTCAGTCAGAGGCTCTCGTCTTTCATGCATCTTCTCTCAAGATCGCCAGGTAACATTAACTTAAATCTCATTATTTTTTATATTTTTTTTTGTCATCGTAAATAACATACATGCAAAAAAAGGAAAATTTAAAACTTTTAATTTTTATAATTAAATAAATAAAAACATTTGAAATTGAAAAAATATATATTTTTTAAATATAAATGTTTTTATATTGAATTTTCGTTCTTTAATTAATAATGAGAATACTTACGAAGAACCCAACTCGCAAAATACATATGTCCTATGAATGAAAAATACCTAAATTGACAGCTGTATAAAAATATATAAATTGTCACTGCCAATGATATTGTATATTTTTACAGGAGAGTGGAAAACGGTAAATGGACCGGTTAAAGTACCCGAGGACATAGAAAAAACGGCCAACATTCTGGGATTTCTCAACGACATCGCAGATGGAATCAATGGCGACCATCGAGAGAGCGAGAACTCTCGTTGTATTCCGTGGACAGCAAACTCGTATCATGACACGTTCTTCGGGGAAGCTATCGCAAAATTAAAAAAAATGCAGTGGGTAGATCCTCATACCAAGGAGCGCGTAAGAACTGATGTACCGTGCCTTCCAAATTTAATTAATACGCTACAAGGTTTTCGGCTTCCCGCGAAAAAATTGCAACTGCTCGGGTTCACAAAATTTGATACTCGGAACCTAAACCAAGATCCATTGGAAAATTTTTTCGGTACGGTAAAAAGCCACGATTTTCGCAGCAACAAGCCGACGAGCTTCCAGTTTGAAGCGATTTTTAAATCAATATTAATAACAAATCTTACGTCGAAGCATACTCCGGGATATAATTGCGAAGAAGATAATAGCACGTTTCTCCTTTCATGCACGCCAATGCTCATTCGCGGCCCGGTCGACGATATTGCGTACGATGATGAAGATGACACGGATGAATCTGAGCTCAATGGTACCGAAAGCGAAGAATTGCAAGTTCTTCCAGTTCCCGAGAAAGGACGAATCTATAGAAATTCTGGGGATCTGTTGAAGAGCTTGCGAACTGCTTTGCCTTCGATAACATCGTGCTCAGATTGTATCAAAAGCTTTGACGAAGTATCGCTGAAAAATCCTCGGAGTACTCGTTTCCATGATGCTCATCTCAATGCGAAGAGAGTTCTGGGAAGGATTCTCCCCACGCGATTAAGTATAACGGAACTTGACACCAGAGCGGCGCAGTGGATAGCTCCAAAAATCAATCTTTCGTTTATGTCATGCGTTCAGCACAAAGATCAACTGGGTGCTCTCTTTAAAAAACTTTGCGTCGAAAAATACTGTGAAGGCATTTTAACCTACATAAAGGGCATACTTAAGGGGAGGATCACTCCCAGAAAAAAAAATATGTGCCCAGCGGTCGCACAGGCATTCCGTTGCTATAAAAAAAAAATACCGATACGTAAACGCTATCCAGAAGTGAGACAAGGCGCCGATACAATTGTACCTCGAATCCCTGCTGATCGATCTGTTGCTCCATCCGTGAGCTGTGTAAAGAAACCTTGTAAACGAAAAGAAACGTCCCAAGATCCACCTGCGGTCGAACGAATTCCTCAAAATAGGAAATATATTAGACGACGCGTAACAGCGAAAACTTTGAATTCCTGAAATATATAAAATACAACCGGTATTTTATGTATTTCAGGAATTTTATGAAGTTTAAAACATTTTATGACACGCTGTGCGTAAAAGTGCGGTTTTACGCTCACTTCGTTCGTTTCAAACCGCATTTACACACCTTGTGACATAAAAATTCGTACGACACTTGTACGAAAAACGTTTTCTGGACTCGTGTGATTGCAACACTCGCCTTCGGCTCGTTCTGCAAACTCACACTCGTCAGAAAAACATTTTTCGTACTAATGTCATAATGTACTAGTGTCTCGAGGGAACGAAAGTTGATAAGACTGCATTAAATGATTGGTATTTAATTGTTTCATGATTGCTATTTATTAAATTTGCCATGATGTTTTATTACATGTTTTTTTCGTAATATTAATGTATTAAAGCGGTATGCTATATATGTTGACATTTTTGCCGAATGCAAGCAAAGAAAATATATCGTGCAAAACACAGATGAGATTATTTGTAATTATTTAATAATGATAAATAATAATTCCCTTAGCGTTTTTAATATTTTATATATTTTGCTACATCTATGCAGTCTTTGTGTGTTATATGTGAAAATTCTGAAAATAGAATTGCATGATTTAAGGAACGGATAAAACAAACGAGGGAGAGACAAAGAAAATACATGAGCGCATGAATAATTTTTTCTCCAAGCACTCGTGTATTTTAATTGTTTCTCCGTCGCTTGTTTTATCCGTGCTTTGAATCATTCAATTCTACTTTCAGAATGTTCACATACATGCGACCACGTGCGACACACATACAGTACACGGATAGCACACATGGACGATTGTAGTTCAATGTGCGAACGACAAGGTGGCGCCAGTGTCGTCTATCCTTCTTCATATTTCTAGCATTGAGTGAACCAGGCCTGCTTGTAATCGGTCTGGGATGTGCTACTATGATTTTCGTTATCGAAGTAGCAATCTTCGAGACAAAGATCATGCGGCCCCGAAGACGTAATCAAAGACGAATTCCATTCGTCAACTGAGTTAATAATGGTTTCTCGTTAGCTTCAACGTTGCCTCCTCTAAGTTCTAGGCAGTCACGAGAGCTGTTACAATTAATGTACAAGCAGGTCTGTACAGTAGGCAGATGGGGTTGAGGTTGTTGTGGGGTTAGGCCGAAATGATGCCACCGAGATGAAAATTTTTGTGAACGTTCATGATCCCTTTACTAATCAACCTGTCAAATTTAAAAACCATCCACAGTACCGTTATTTAAAAAAAAATCCTAAAGTTGGTGTCCTTATTACATTGTGCTTATGGGAATGTTCCGAACATTTTTCAGTATATCATGTATACCTGCCGAGAAAATGATGCCACGGAGTTGAAAAATCAGATACGGTTAAATGGAATATCGGACTAACTTTTGGTGCCTTGAAAATAATAATTTACAGTACCGATTCAGACTTATTCATGATTTTAATCGCGAATTTTCCAAAAATTGAGCACACAAAATATAAGGCTTCGGAAGCATGGCAACAGCATAGCCGGCACAAGCGCTCCCTACCTCAGCGACATTTGATAATTATGAATGTGGCCATCAAGTTAATTCAGACAGGAATTTTCTTCCCGGACCGATGTTTATGGTTGATAAACAAAAACTTCGATTTTGAGGCTAGGAACGGGGCGCGTATATGACAGCTGTGCGACACTGCTGCTCAACCCAAGCATATTATCGTGGGTCATAATTTACGTTGTTGCCAGTTCGTATTGCAATAATTGATCTCTAACGAATTATCGAAAACAATGCCATAAACTAATATAAATAATTCCTGTAACCATAACTTTGTCAAAAATGCATATTCTTTTAAACTGATGTGAATTTCTTCCTCGATAAATGACATTGTATACGACGATAATTTGACGACAAATAGTTGAGAACCATTCGTCGGTTCCGTGCATAAGCATAGGGCGCCCCCCTCACGCTTCACCCCCGTCGGCTAAACCCCACAACAACCTTAAATCGCCAGCGGGTAAGATAACCATTTGAGGCTCATATTTGAACCAATTAATATAACGAGTAGCCGTTCATAAGGTAAGTCGTAGTCGATAATGCGCTACTTTTGTATTTGGTTAGACTGCCGCGTCTGCATTTTTACAATTTTTACAGCGGGGTAAGCATTTTGAGCGATGTAAAAAAAAGTTTCTGTCTTTTGATGGTTGGTCAAAGTTGTAAAAATCGGGCTTCTAAAAATTCGGTAATTCTTTTCTTGGAACAGCAATTCGTGATCAACTCGAATCCTCAAATGATTTTCCGATTTTTCCGTTTCATTTTCGGATCACGTGACTTTTCGAAAAAAGAGTGTGTGGGGTTAAACAACTAGGTAACCGGTGGGGTAAAAAAACCACGCGCCCCCGCAATGTTGAAGTGCGTTCAAGGGCGTAATAATTATTTCCCTAGCAAAGACAAATATCTGCAGCAGCCGAGCGAGCTGAGAACATTTTTTTTAAGTTGTTAGGAAAGTAAATAGGAACCGCCACAACAATAGTAGCCTCTCGCCGTTCCAAACGTGATCGTCCCAGAAGAGATGATTACGTTTAACATAGTACCACAGCGATGATTAATGCTGGAAATAATGTTTTTAAATCTTTTAAAAGATTAACCCAATAAGTTATAAACGATAAAACTATTGACACAACAAGTTCGTTTTTTAATTTGTCCCGAAACGAAGTGGTTTTATTACCCCACCGAGTGGGGTAAGAAAACCACTTTGAAATTTTTTTTTTAAATAGTGGTGCCCAATAATGAATGAGAGTTACATCGAAATTTGCTAGATAAATTTTGTAGCTAAAGGTTTATACTTTCAGGAAAAATCTTATTTTTGGGAATATTTCGATAAATGCAGGTTGCACAGCGTGAAAAGTGAAAAAATGGCGATTCAACCCCATCGTACCCTACTTAACGTACAAGCAGGTCTGCTTACTTTTAAGCAGGATTTGTGTTAAAATATAAGAAAATCCTCAAACGACAGCCGACATCTCGTTATTGTAATTTCCTATGAATTTCCACTTCCTGCACTCAGGCATGCAGAGCAATCCATGACCTATCGTCGACCTGGATCATAACGGAACATCATAGGGTTTTATGAAACACGCTTTATTTTTATGCCCAGAATCGTAACGATAAAACCTTTCGACTAGGCAGTGGGTTAAATTGTAACTTCAAGTGTTTTCAACAACGAGCCCAAAACCTCATTAGTAAGTATTTCGTGCAAAAAAAAGTAATAGAAAATCGTAAATCAACAGAAAAACGGATCTCGAAATTCGAATCCACCGCTTCATCGGACAACGGACTATGGACATCCTTTGTATCAGCAAAAGGGGCACGCATTCACGAAGCAGTTGTATCTTGCATTTTTTTGTGAACATGTATTAATATGCATAGGATATTCTACGAAGATGTCGATGAACCACGTTCACACAAGGTATTCCCCTATATCCATACAATATGCGCTTCAAGCATTTTTGCATGGACATACACATGCATGTGAGTTGAAAACATCCGAAGGATACACCGGATATATTTTCCACATTGTGAATCGACAATGGGTTATGCATAGAACATCTTGTGCCATATGGAAATGACCGATCGTTAGTGAGTTGGGTGTAAGGGATTAGTGCGTAACAGGAATAGGAATAGTAGTATCGTCGATCGTAGTAAACGCGAAAACAGATGCGCGACGGATACCTCCCTGCGATCTTCTCGTTCCCGTGGAGGATAGCTAATTTAAATCTGAGTGCGCGTTCGTTTTCTATCTTTCGACTCTGTGGAATTTTGTTTTGCTTTAAAACTCAACGTAACGATAATATAATACATGAATGACCGTAAATCGGGGCAGTCTTACAACGGGTGCGCAGCAATTCACTTTGAAAAACATCGGTATCCATTTTAGTTTCTTCCTTAGTGCTTTGTTTGGCACAATCCAACGGAAGAACCAAGGACATATGAGAAGCCGACTCCGGCGTCGCCCAATTATTTTTTTTCTTTAATATTTTACGAACATACATTGTGACTGTGCGTAAATGACAAAAATATCCATATTTTCGAACGAAACATCGGGAGTTTTACGATCGTTGCGATGCAATCTAACACGACGAGCTGTCGATATTGTGAGGGCTTCGAGGGTGTATGCGTTTTCCGCGTTTCACACCGTGTTGGACTAGCAACAATTATTTCTCGGGCGGGCAATTTTCTCGTCGCAGCCTCTCGGTGCGTGTGAAACTTTCGACTGCATAGGTGCTAAAACGTTGTGAAGAGGGTAATAAATATGATTATCATCACTACCACGGACATTACATTTTTGTGGACGAACGTGAAGCTTCGTTCGGCGGCGAGCGAATGCGCTTGAAGTTCGTGTGTATTTTTTTATTGCATACGCACATTATTGAGCGAATATGAATAAAACATTCTTCGCAGGTGCAGTTCGATCATACTTCGCTCGACAAACCGTACATAGCAACGGTTCGAATGTCCACAAATTTTTATTCTGCAGTCAGTCGTTGCATAGTCGTCGTCGGAGTGACGGGTCAGTTCAGTTTCCACAATGCAGCTGGTTCAATCGATCATTTGCTTCTCGGCACTTGTTGCGAAAATTTGCATCGCCGGATTGATCAGCGAGACATCTAATCCGGCTGAATTTCTCGTTGACGCATCGGTAATCGCATAAGCCATTGACAGCCGAGTATTAACCCACGTATTGCCAACTGCTCACCGAATCATCTTGATGCGCAAACTTAAATCGTGCGTAATTGTCTCCGGTGTCTATTGTCGCTTGTGATAACTCGCGCCTGTGTCGGGCTTCATCGGTTGCTACGCGAACCGGAGACGGTCAGGCGAATTTCGAGAATCCTATTCCAATGAAGTCCTCAGCGGCTTATCGCCCGGAGAGATGATCTCACAGGGTGCTTCGAACCCGCCAGACCGTTCTTGGTTTGAGTCTAAACCGACGGAACTCGACACAGGTTGGCACCAATTGACGCTAGTTGGCACCAACGGCAGAGTAGACACCGACAGTAGTTGACCACTACTTGACCTGGCCATTTGGAAATGATGCAGTGACCAGTTGACAGAGGGAGCCGTACAGCGTCCCGTTCATACTGATAAGCATGGCGTCACTACACTTACACCCAAAATTGACTATTGAACTCCTGTTTACAGATCGATATCGTAGAATCGTGCTATTCAGGCAGTTTTGATACTGTGGGACTCGCTGCACCATCGGTTGGGAGCATCATCAAGAGAATATCGATGAGAGACTTCGTTATTCCGGTAACGTTGATCGACGAGACTTCGAGGGAAGTGAGCCAGGCCTCAGTGGCTGACGATCCCGCATCACGACACAAATTGCAGGTTTTTGTAGTCGCGGTATCCAATCCGAAAACCTTGTTTGATACTCTCACTCAAGTTGAGCGTTCGAAATGGTGGAACCACATGGCTTCGTTCCTCCTGATTGACTTGCGTATAGAAGAAAACGGATGTTCACACGCCTACGAAATTTTGTGGGAAGCGTGGAAAAGGGATCTACTCAATTCCAAATTCATGTGCCTCCATCCAACGAGAGGGGGATTGATTTACACTTTCAATCCGTACACGAATGAAGCGCCGTTCCCATGGAAGCAGGAGAATACGTACGAAGGGTTGAACGGCCATATTTGGTCCTTGTTCGTGCAAGAATTTCGACAAGAGAAGCCACTTTGTGACGCTCTGGATTTCGACAAGACTTTGGACCTTGGCGGTTACGATATCCGCGCGGCCGTCGCGGGAAAGGAGGAGTGGTATGCGGATCCCACTATGGAACCAAGCAGTGGTAAACGGATGGAAATCATCACGGCTGAGATTCTGATGAGTTCCCTCAATGCAACCTGGAAATTGCACGCAATTGATAAATCACATACATTTTTTCAGGACTTACGGAGTTGCAAGATTGACATAGGCTTAAACACCGGGCTTGTGCATTCGCTATGGTACGACTTATCCGCTACGTATCCACATTTCGAATTAAGTCTAGCGATTCTTACGCAATTTCGCGGTCACAAATCACAACTCGACAAGATCATTTCCGTCCTCGACAGAAGTTCACGCATCGGTGTAGTCGTAGTGCTTTTGATCACGTTAACGTTTTTCAAATTTTATCTGCGCCAACCGATGATCGCGGCAATTCTGGATCTCGTGCTCATTACGTGTAACGCGGCGCTTCGTAGAATTCCCGGAGAACTGGCGCCAAGAATTTATCTGGCTTGTTTATTTCTATTCGTGGTAACTCTTCAGGGAATTTATCAAAGCCAATTCGCGTCACTGCTGACAAGAGACGTGCGCTCAGCAAACGTGAATTCCATTGACGACCTCGAGCGGTCTGATCACAAGATATATAGCATTTGGGCCGACCTCCCGTGTTTCCAGCAGTCGGCGTTCGAGGACCGCTTAGTGACTTCACATAACTGGAAGCTGAACTGCACAGGCCATGTATTGCGCGATTCCAAAGCTGCGTGTGTAGATGACAGGGATTTGCTTATTGGCGACGCGGCAAAATTCAAACTCCATCTGTCCGATGGATATGTGTGGATCACTCGTGCAGTTCTTCTGATGCGACGGAATTGGCCAATCGAAGAACGAGTTAATGTGATCTATCACAGAGCTGTAGAGAGTGGTGTCATGAATCTTTTGCGCGAGCGAGCCTTTCACAGCGAGATAAAGGCACTCAAATCCCGCGAGATCGAATACCAGGAACAGACCAGGAAAGTACTAACCTTGAGACACTTGAGCTTTGCATTTGTGATTCTTTCAATCGGTCTGGTATGTGCTACCATTATTTTCGTTATCGAAGTGGCAATCTCCGAGACAAAGATCACGCGGCCCCGAAGACGTAATCGAAGACGAATTCCATTCGTCAACTGAGTTAATAATGGTTTCTCGTTAGCTTCAACGTTGCCTCCTCCAAGTTCTAGGCAGTTACGAGAGCTGTTACGAATAAGCGCTTACGATTTGTCAAATATCACTATTGTATATTCGTTAACAGATCTGGTACGAGCGTGTAATTGGATATCAGATCGTTGTCCCATAGTTGTCGTATATTGCACTCAAAGTACAAGGAGGCCTGTATACATTTAAGCAGGATTCGTATTGACATATAATAAAATCTTCAAACGACAGCCGCTATTTCGTTATTGTAGTTTCGTATGAATTCCTACTCCCTGTACCCAGGCATGCAGAGCCATCATTGACTCATCGTCGACCGGGACCATAACGTAACACCATGAGCTTTAGTAGAACGAGCTTGATTTTGATGCCTGGAATCGTAATGATGGAACCTTTCAACTCATTGGTTCAAATGTAACGAGTATAAAACGTTATTATTGGGTATTCAAAAATATATATCACACTGTCACTTGGCAAGTTGATATGGTATCGCCACAAAATTCAATCATATGACGTTTTTACTGCATTTCATAAAACTATACAAACTGTGTTCATGATTATAGAATCACATTACTATTAAATAATGAAATTTCCGCCGTGAATATGTGAACCAAACTCGTCAAGTGCTGCTGCTGATTTTTTTCTAATACTTCGCATCGTATCAAATGGACATCCATTGTATCAGCAAATGGCAGCACGTATTTTTGAAGCGTTTCTTGCATTTTTTTTGTTTTTGTGAACATGTATGGATTTGCATATTATATTATACGAATATGTCGATGAAACACGTTTACACAGGGTATTCGTCTATATCCATCAGGATGTCCGTTATTTCCCAAATTTCGAATTTCTTCCGTCATGCATTCATTAAAAAAAAATGTTAGGGCCTACCCGGGCCATTTTAAAATGATATTGAGGCGTGCTCGTAGGGCTCGGAAGTTGCACATCCCAATTGCAGGTTGTGCCCTATTATCGGCCCTGAAAAATGGCCATAACTTCGTTCGTTCTGAACGGATTTGGCTTTTCAACAATAGTTTTTGAAAAGTTGAGAGTTCGAGCTTGAAATTGGTGTACACATATGATAGATTCTGTCGGAAAAAAAATTCAAAATATATTTTCAGGAGAAATATTCTTATATTTGAATCTTCTTTTTTTTTAAAAGAAGCTTATATGTATTTTTTTTAAACGTACATTGAAAAAAGATTTTTTATTATTTTTTTTGAATAATAAAAAATCAAATCGAAAATTAAATTTTAACCCTTAACGATTTCTTCGATCATCATGCTCGATGGATGGCTATAAAGCTATCTATGCTTTGAAGATATACATTTCCTCGAGAAGGTTTTAAATTAACAAGATCCGAAGAAAGATGTCTGTTTGATATTTGTAAGCTTATGACTTTCGTTTATTCAGAAGAATTGGATTACTTTAACGATCAGAAATCGTTAAAGTTCCGCGATCGATTTAAAATGAATCGAGGATTCTTCACGACGGATGTCGAAAAATGGTCGGAACGACAAGCGTTCCTGGGAGGTCGAGAAATTGTAAAAAATTTGCGCTTTGTGAACGACATAGCAGGGAGAAACGTCAAGCTAACTGAAGAATACGTGAATTTATACTTACGAAAGACGAAAATGAAAAAAAATATATTTATCATAAGTAATTACAGAATAGCATTATATATTTTCAGATATTAACAAGGAAACGATTATTAAAAAGTTTAAAAAATGATGAAAAAAATATTTTCAATGTGTGTTTAAAAAATGTAAACTTTGAATAATTTTCTGGAAAATATTTCTTGAATGTTTTCTTTCCCAAAATCTACCATACGTGTACGCCAATTTAAAGCTCGAACTCTCAACTTTTCAAAAACGGGTCGAAAAGACAAATCCGTTAAGAACGAACGATGTTATGGCCATTTTTCGGGGCCGATAATATGTCACAGCCCGCAAGCGGGATGTGCAAGTTCAGAACCCTACGGGCACGCCTAAATATCATTTTAAAATGGCCTGGGTAGGGTGTAAATTTTGTTTTTAGTGTATACTATTTCTCTAGAGGGCGTGACAGAAGAAGAAATTCGAAATTTGGAAAATAACGGACACCCTTATATCCATACCATGTGCTTCAAACATTTTTGTACCGACACACATGCATGTGAGTCTGTGAGTGTTTTTTCTTCCCGAGCTTAATTTTCGAATTTTTCTAGTCTACTATATGTGCCAAAATATTCGGAAGAGATTGCAGTAACAGAATATGAAAATAGAACACAATGAACAAATTCGAATTTGCGCGTCGACTAATCCCTTCGAAAACTCAACGTGACGACAATACATGGATGATCGTTATTCGAGGCAGTCTCGCAACGGGTAAGCAAATCACTTTGAGAATCATCGGAACCATTTTTTGTTTCTTCCTTAGTGCTTTGTTTGGCACAATCCAACGAAAGAACCAAGGACATATGAGAAACCGACTCCGGCGTAGCCCAATTATTTTGTTTCTTGAATATTTTACAAACATGCATTGTGACTGTACGTAAATGACAAAATGATCCATATTTTCGAACGAAACATCGTGCGTTTTACGATCGTTGCGATGCGATCTTACACGACGAGCTGTCGATAATGTGAGGGCTTCGGGGGTGTATGCGTTTTTCGCGCTTCGTACCGTGTCGGACTAGCGACAATTATTTCTTCGGCGGGCAATTTTCTCGTCGCAGCCCCGGTGTGTGAGAAACTTTCGACTGCATAGGTGCTAAAGGGGGTCATAAATATGATTATTATCACTACCGCGGACTTACATTTTTGTGGACAAACGTGAAGCTTCGTTTCGGCGGCGAGCGAATGCGCTTGAAGTTCGTGTGTATTTTTTCTATTGCGTACGCACATTATTGAGCGAATAGTAATAAAACATTCTTCGCAGGTGTACTTCGATGATACTTCGCTCGACAAACCGTACATAGCAACGGTTCGAATGTCCACAAATTTTTATTTTGCAGTCAGTCGTTGCATAGTCGTCGTCGGAGTGACGGGTCAGTTCAGTTTCGACGATGCAGCTGGCTCAATCGATCATTTGCTTCTCGGCACTTGTTGCGAAACTATGCTTTGCTGGATTGTTCAGCGAGACATCTAATCCGGCTGTATTTCTCGTTGACGCATCGGTAATCGCATAAGCCATTGACAGCCGAGTATTAACCCACGTATTGCCAACTGCTCACCGAATCATCTTGATGCGCAAACTTAAATCGTGCGTAATTGTCTCCGGTGTCTATTGCCGCTCGTGCTAACTCGCGCCTTTATCGGCCTTGATCGGTTGCCACGGGAACCGAGGACCGTCAGGCGGATGTTGGCACCAGCGGCAGAGTTGACACCGACTTGACCAGACTTGACCTGGCAATTTGGAAATGATGCAGTGACCAGTTGACAGGGCGCCGGACTGTGCCCCGCTGCTACTGATAAGTATGGTGTCACTACACGTACACCCATAATTAACTATTGAACTCCTGTTTACAGATTGATATAGTAGAATCGTGCTATTCAGGCACCTTTGGTACCGTGGGACTCGCTGGACCATCGGTTGGGAGCATCATCAAGAGAATATCGATGAGAGACGTCGTTATTCCGGTAACATTGATCGACGCACCTTCAAAGGAACTGAGCCAGGCCCCAGTGGCTGACGATCCCGCATCACGACACAAATTGCAGGTTTTTGTAGTCGCGGTATCCAATGCGGCAACCTTGTTTGATACTCTCACTCAAGTTGAGCGTTCGAAATGGTGGAACCACATGGCTTCGTTTATCCTGATTGACTTGCGTATGGAAGAAAACGGATGTTCAAACGCCTACGAAATTTTGTGGGAAGCGTGGACATGGGATATACTTAATTCCAAATTCATGTGTCTCCATCCCACGAGAGGGAGATTGATTTACAGTTTCAATCCGTACACGAATAAAGCGGCGTTTCCATGGGAGCAAGAGAACACGTACGAAGGGCTGAACGGCCATATTTGGACCTTGTTCGTGCAAGAATTTCGACAAGAGAAGCCACTCTGTGAGGCTCTGGATTTTGACAAGACTTCGGATCTTGGCGGTTACGACATCCACGCGTTCGGCAAGGGAAAAGAGGGGTGGTGGTATGCGGATCCCACCATAGAATCAAACAGTGGTGAACGGATAGAAATCATTGCGGCTCAGATTCTGATGAGTTCCCTCAATGCAACCTGGAGGATACACACACCTACTGAATCGTCTAATTTTATGGAGGACTTACAGTTTGGCAAGATGGATATAAACTTAAACACCTGGACCGAGAGTTCTCAATTGTGCGAGATGTCAACTTCGTATCCACATTTCGAATTTAGTCTAGCCATTCTTACTCAATATCGCGGTCACAAATCACAACTCGACAAGATAATTTCCGTCCTCGACAGAAGTTCACGCATCGGTGTAGTCGTAGTGCTTTTGATCACGTTAACGTTTTTCAAATTTTATCTGCGCCAACCGATGATCGCGGCAATTCTCGATCTCGTGCTAATCACTTGTAACGCGGCTCTTCGTAAAATACCCGGAGAATGGGGCCAAGAATTTATCTCACCAGTTTATTCATATTTGTGGTAACTCTTCAGGGAATTTATCAAAGCCAATTCGCGTCACTGCTGACAAGAGACGTGCGCTTAGCAAACGTGAATTCCATTGACGACCTTCAGCGGTCTGATCACAAGATATATAGCATGTGGTCCTACTTCCAGTATTACCAGCAGTCGACGTTCGAGGACCGCGTTGTGACTCCACGTAACTGGAAGCTAAGCTGCACAGACCATGTATTGCGCGATTCAAAAGCTGCGTGTGTAGGGCAGAGGGATCGGCTTATTGGCGACGCGGCAAAATTCAAACTCCATCTGTCCGATGGATATGTGTGGGCCACTCGTACATTCCTTTTGATGCGACGAAATTGGCCAATCGAAGAACGAGTCAATGTGATCTATCACAGAGCTGTAGAGAGTGGTGTCATGAATCTTTTGCGCGAGCGAGCCTTCCACAGCGAGATAAAGGCACTTAAATCCCGCGAGATCGAATACCAGGAACAGACCAGGAAAGTACTAACCCTAAGACACTTGAGCTTTGCATTTGTGATTCTTGTAATCGGTCTGGGATGTGCTACCATTATTTTCGTTATCGAAGTAGCAATCTTCGAGACAAAGATCATGCGGCCCCGAAGACGTAATCGAAGACGAATTCCATTCGTCAACTGAATTAATAGTGGTTTCTCGTTAGCTTCAACGTTGCCTCCTCTAAGTTCTAGGCAGTCACGAGAACGGTTACAATTATGGTTTCGCATAAGATTCATCAAATATCCCTATTGTATTTGTTAACAGATCTGGTACTAGCGTGGAATCGGATATCAGATCGTTGTCGCATATTGTCGGATGTTGCACTCAATGTACAAGCAGGTCTGCTTACTTTTAAGCAGGATTTGTGTTGAAATATAATAAAATCCTCAAACGACAGCCGCCATCTCGTTATTGTAATTTCCTATACATTTCTACTTTCTGCATCCAGGCTTCCAGATACATCCATAATTCATCGCCTTTCGAGGCCATTACGGAACACCATGGGCTTTAGTAGAACGAGCTTGATTCTTAGTATCTTGATTTTGATGCCTAGAATCCTAATTATAGAATCTTTCAAATTGTTACTTCAAATGTTTTTCAAACAGCGAGAAAAAAAAACTCCATCAATGAGTATTCGATGCGTATTGAGAAATAAAAATCGTAAATCGACGGAAAAACGGTTTCGAAAAAATAGAATCTACCGCTCCGTAAGACATTGCTGGAAGTGAAATATTTGAAGGTAAGTGAAAAATAAAATCGTTGTTATTATGTACACTCGGTTGACAATTTTGGTGATCTGTAAATTTTGGCGGGGAAAACATTATCGAAAATTCTTCCGCCAGCTCGATATCAAACTATGAAAAATATCAACACCTTTCAAGACACATTTTATCCATTTTTGCTTCCTCATAGAGAAAGCTTTGTTTTCGTGAAATTTTTTTTTTCGAGATGTTCATGAAAACGTGTTCAGTATGTCTCAAAACACCTAAAAAACACATTTAGAAAAAATGTCCGGATGTATGTGTGTGTGTGTGTGTGTGTGTGTGTGTGTGTGTGTGTGTGTGTGTGTGTGTGTGTGTGTGTGTGTGTGTGTGTGTGTGTGTGTGTGTGTATGTGTGTAGTAATGGTTGACCGCTCACAACTTGAGAACGGCTCCAGATATCAAGCTGAAATTTGTCACACATGTGAAGGGTTCACGGCGCATAGCACAATTTAATTTTTGGGAAAATCTATTAAGTTATTTTGTTTTCACAGCATTTTTTCAAAATTCAAAAAATTATTTTTGGTCTCTAGCTCCCACAATTTTAGAGATATTGAGCTCAAATTCAGTATAATGTTGTACGAGTACAGGGAGATGCTCGATACCGAATTCGGAAAAAATCCACGCATTGCTTAACTTTTAAAGCATTTTTTAATGTGAAAGAAACGATCTTTACACTCTAACTGGAGCAATTTTTGAGATATCGGACTTAAATTTGGTACGAAGTTGCGCAATTATCCAAAGAGAAACCCGATCGAATTTGGGCGAAATCCATCAAGCCATTCATATTTTATGGCGTTTTGAAATTTTTCGAAAAATCGATGTAAGTGCTCTAGCTTCCATAATTTTTGAGGTATCTGGCTGGAATTTAGTACGAAGTTGCACTACCATCGAAAGAGGTTTCGTATTGAATTTGGACAAAATCCAACAAGACGTTCAGATTTTATGGCGTTTTGAAATTTTTCCAAAATTCAATGTAAGTGCTCTAGCTTCCATAATTCTCTAGATATCCGACTGAAATTTAGTACGAAGTTGCACTATCATCCAAAGGGATTTCCTATTGAATTTGGATAAAATCTAACAAGGAGTTCAGATTTTATGCGAATTATAATTTTTCAAATTTCACATGAATTGCCCCATGTATATTGATTTCGACTTACATCATCACATCACGCTCACAAGGAGCCCTCAACGTCACGAAAGTGAACAAGGGTGCAAAGTAGAACCTTGCACATTGCTTCCTCATAGTTTTGTACCGTTTTTAAATTATTGAGATGTAAAGTAGAACCTTGCTTATGGCTTCCTTATCTTCTTACACATTTGCCAAAGCTTCCTCTATAAGGAACCATGTGGCGATCAATTTTGGCTTCCTCATAGAGGAAGCTTTGGCAAATGTGTAAGAAGATAAGGAAGCCATAAGCAAGGTTCTACTTTACATCTCAATAATTTAAAAACGGTACGAAACTATGAGGAAGCAATGTGCAAGGTTCTACTTTGCACCCTTGTTTTTTTTTCTTTTGTTTTCCTTTTTTTCACCCACGTAACGATTTTTGTAGTTCGAAACTTTTTTGATTTCAGTGTTTCGAAATAAAACGAAAAAAAATTTTGTCTGTAGCACAGAATAATTTGTAGGCAAAAAAAAATTGAAATTTAAAAAACTATCCTGTGGTTGGGTTTGCTCAGGGGTCGATCACAGGCATATGGACTTTCGGAACAGCGTTTTTCACCGGAAACAAACGGGTTTCATAAAGTGGTGGCGCTGTAGTCAGCAGCCTCGTTGTGTTAGTGTACGTGGTGTTTTCGTAATTTTTTCGTTCGAAAAGATGAAGTTGATTGATGTGAATGTATATACAAACAATTTGGTGTCTCGTAATCAGACAAGAGTGAGAAATGAGAGTGGTTGAAAATGATATTGCTGAGAAGGAAGCAAAGATAACGCAAAGCTAAGATGCAAAGTTTGAGGTTATGTTCGTTATTCAGATGTTAAATAATTCGAAGAAATTTGTTTTTTTCAAATGTATTTTTCGCCTTTCCATCCAATTGTCTCGACTGTTCATCGACCAAACAAAACCTCGTACATTTTCTTGAAATTAATAATAAATTATTCATCGAAAAGTTTGTATTACATCATTCAACCCGGCTTTACACACAAGAAAAGGCACAGGTACTTGGCATATGGGGGATAGTAATTGAAAAATGTTGGAATTATGAGAAATATGTAATTGATCATACTTGTCACATTTTTCAATCTTCTTTCTTCCATGTCAATGCTTGTAGCTTTTTTTTCATAAATCGAATCAATAAATACGATTCGAAATTTCGGGGCATTAGGTCGCCATGATCGTTATATTGGATTTAAGTTCCGTATTACGGGTTTCGTAATGTGAGGGCGCTCAAACGCTGTATCCCTACTTTAACATGGAAGTGTCCGACCCCTGATTAGAGATGAGTTGGGAGATGTCTGAAGGAAGCCTTTTTAGTGGTTCCGATGGAAGACGTGCGAACCTGGTGGCCAAATCCGAAAGTTGGAGGTTAACAAGGGTAATCAACCAAGCAATCTCGGGCGCTCGTCGGATTGCGCTCGCGTGCACGCAGTGGGCGTGGATAAGCGCCACAGCCGTGGTGCGGCGAAATTGGAAAGTTGGAGGTTAACAAGGGTACTCAACCAAGCAATCTCGGGCGCTCGTCGAATTGCGCTCGCGCGCACACAGTCAGCGTGTATAATCCAACCGGCAAATTACCGACGGAGTCGATCGATATTTGATATAGCACGCGCGCACGTAAATGTTTGTGGATGACGGCAAAGAAGATAGATTACATGGAACCGTATTCAGGATAGGCGAGAGAGCCTCGATATCGGGGGGCACTACTGCCCCAGCGTGGCGCTGCTATCGCTGGGGCAGCTCGTCCGTGTGCACGCACACAGAAAATTCTCGCCCGACTCCGCCCCATTTTCTTCTCTCTTCTACTCACGGTTTGCATCGACGTGGGGCAGTCCGATGCCTCACTCTTTCTTATATGCCCCAGCTATGGTTACGCGGTCTCTGTCCTACTTATGGTCTACATTGCGGGGCACTCGGACGACTCACTCTTTCTCATGTGCCCCAGCTCAGATCGAGCGGGCTCATCCCCCTTGCCCCTCTCGCGCTCTGTATAAGCGTGGGGCGCCTATCTATCTGTCATGCAAGCAGCTTGTTATTCGAGAAATCAGAGGATATCGATTTAAAAAAAAACTCTTCCGCATCGTCTTACATCAAATGATTGTTGTCGTTGTTGTTGTTATTATTATTGTTATTATTATTATTATTATTTTTATTATTATTATTATTATTATTCCATTTTTCTCGGCCTTACATATTTTGTCCGGTGGTTTAGTAGGGAAACACGCGGACCATAGTCAAGCGTGTTCTCTTTACAACTGTTAAATTACATTATATTACACTTACGCTAATATAATACATGAATCTTATAGTATATTATATTACATTTATGCTAATCCAATACATGAATCTTATAGTACATTTAGGAACTTTCGTGTTAGTGAGCACGTATCTATAATAACGGATTTTTGTAGTTGAATGTATGTTTTTGGGTGAAGTTGTATGGCTCTAATGTATCTGTGAATATCGTGTGGTACGACTCCTGTAGATGATAGGATGATTGGTATTATTTCGACTTTTTCCTGGTGCCACATGTCTTTAATCTCTTCGGCTAGTTGAATGTATTTTTCTATTTTTTCTCCTATTTTCTTTTGTATGTTTCCGGTGTTTGGTATCGATATTTCA
Organism: Diplazon laetatorius; assembly: GCA_963662125.1. Classification (NCBI taxonomy): domain Eukaryota; kingdom Metazoa; phylum Arthropoda; class Insecta; order Hymenoptera; family Ichneumonidae; genus Diplazon; species Diplazon laetatorius. The sequence continues at coordinate 9,004,623 of OY759163.1, read as the reverse complement.
ATGAGTTGGGTGATTTTCTCTCGCTTGTGTATGAGAGTGAGATCTGGTTTGTTGTGTGGTGTTGTCCTGTCTGTAGTGATGCTTCTGTTCCAGTATAATTTGTAGTGTTTGTTTTCAAGTATGTTCGGTGGTTGGTATCTGTATATGGGTGTGTGTTCTTGTATGAGGTTGTGTTTTATGGCCAGTTGTTGATGGATGATTTTTGCGACGTTATCGTGTCTTCTAATGTATTCTGTGCCCGCTAATATTGTACATCCGCCTGTAATGTGGTCTATTGTTTCTATATAGTGATTACACAGTCTGCATTTGTCTGTCGTTGTGTTGTGGACTTTGATTATGTGTTTGCTGTAATATCTGGTGTTAATGACTTGGTCTTGAATTGCGATCATAAATCCTTCGGTTTCACTATAAATATTGCTTTTTCTGAGCCACATGTTCGATGCTTGTTGGTCAATGTATGGTTGTGTCAGGTGGTGTGGGTGTTTGCCATGCAGTGTTTTTTGTTCCCAGTTTTCTTTCTTTACGTCCGTCGTTATAATATTGTCCGTAGGGTTGTATGTGTTGTTATTGAATTTTAGTGGTGTGGCTGATGTGTTTGCGTGGATGATTGCTTTGTGTATGTCGCTGGTTTGTGCTCGTTGTATGAAGTATTTTCTAAGGTTGTCTATTTGATTGTAGTTAGCGTTTCTGATGTCAATAAATCCTCGTCCTCCGTCTTTTCTGTCTATTGTGAATCTTTCTATTGCTGAGTGGATGTGGTGCATTCTGTGTTTGTAACATTCTGAACGTGTGAGGGTGTTAAGCGATTCTAGGTCTGTGTTGCTCCAGTTTACTATTCCAAAAGAGTATGTCAGTATCGGTATTGCAAATGTATTATCAGTATCGGTATTGCTATCGTTTTGTTTCTCGCTGTTAGTTCTGTCTTCAGTATTCTAGATAGTCTGTGTTTGTATTGTCTCTTCAGTTCGTCTTTGATTATTGCGGGTTCAATTCCTATTTTCTGTCTGTAGCCCAGGTATTTGTAATCGTCTGTGTGGTCCATTGCTTCTATGCGAGTGTTATTGTTGTTGTCGTCGAGTATGTAGTCTTCTTGTTTAGTTTGTTTCCCTCTAATTATACTGTTCTTTTTGCATTTGTCTGTTCCGAACGTCATGTTTATATCTGTGCTGAAAGTTTCTGTTATTTTGAGTAGGTGGTTAAGTTGATGGTTTGTCGCTGCTAATAGTTTGAGATCGTCCATGTATAGTAGGTGGGTGATTTTGTGTGGGTGTGTTCCGGTGATTTTGTATCCGTAGTCTGTCTTGTTTAGTATGGTAGATAAAGGGTTCAATGCCAGGCAGAACCAGAAAGCACTTAGTGAATCTCCTTGATATATTCCACGTCTGATCATTATCGGTTGTGATGTTATATTGTCTGTGTTTGTTTGAATGGTCAGTGTAGTGCTCCAGTTTTTCATTATCGTGTCCAGGAAATCTATTAATTTAGAATCGACTTTATATATTGCTTCCTCATAGAGGAAGCTTTGTTTTCGTGAAATTTTTTTTTTTCGAGATGTTCATGAAAACGTGTTCAGTATGTCTCAAAACACCTAAAAAACACATTTAGAAAAAATGTCCGGATGTATGTGTGTGTGTGTATGTGTGTGTGTGTGTAGTCATGGTTAACCGCTCACAACTTGAGAACGGCTCGAGATATCAAGCTGAAATTTGTCACACATGTGAAGGGTTCACGGCGCATAGCACAATTTAATTTCTGGAAAAATCTATCAAGTTATTTTGTTTTCACATCATTTTTTCAAAATTCAACAAATTATTTTTGGTCTCTAGCTCCCACAATTTTAGAGATATCGAGCTCAAATTTAGTATAATGTTGTACGAGTACAGGGAGATACTCGATACCGAATTTGGAAAAAATCCACGCATTGCTTTACTTTTAAAGCATTTTTTAATGTGAAAAAAACGATCTTTACACTCTAACTGGAGCAATTTTTGAGATATCGGACTTAAATTTGGTACGAAGTTGCGCAATTATCCAAAGAGAAACCCGATTGAATTTGGGCGAAATCCATCAAGCCATTCATATTTTATGGCGTTTTGAAATTTTTCCAAAAATCAATGTAACTGCTCTAGCTTCCATAATTTTTGAGATATCTGGCTGGAATTTGATACCAAGTTGCACTATTATCCAAAGGGATTTCCTATTGAATTTGGATAAAATCTAACAAGGAGTTCAGATTTTATGCAAATTATAATTTTTCAAATTTCACATGAATTGCCCCATGTATATTGATTTCGACTTACATCATCACATCACGCTCACAAGGAGCCCTTAACGTCACGAAAGTGAACAAGGGTGCAAAGTAGAACCTTGCACATTGCTTCCTCATAGTTTTGTACCGTTTTTAAATTATTGAGATGTAAAGTAGAACCTTGCTTATGGCTTCCTTATCTTCTTACACATTTGCCAAAGCTTCCTCTATGAGGAAGCCAAAATTGATCGACACATGGTTCCTTTTAGGGGAAGCTTTGGCAAATGTGTAAGAAGATAAGGAAGCCATAAGCAAAGTTCTACTTTACATCTCGATAATTTAAAAACGGTACAAAACTATGAGGAAGCAATGTGCAAGGTTCTACTTTGCACCCTTGTTTTTAATATGTGAATTAACCATGAATGAGGTATGCTGTCAAAAGCTTTTTTGTAGTCTATGTATGCAAAGTGCATTGATCTTTGTTTGATTTTGGCCTGGTGTGTTATTTCTGTATCTATTATTAACTGTTCTTTACATCCTCTTGCTCCTTTGCAACATCCTTTCTGTTCTTCACTAATTATGTTGTTGTGTGTTGTGTGTTCGGTAAGTTTTTGTGTAATGATAGAAGTTAGTATTTTGTATATTGTCGGTAAACAGGTTATGGGCCGGTATTTTTCGGGATTCGTTGTGTCTGTTGCGTCTTTCGGTTTCAGGTATGTCGTTCCTTGTGTGAGTGTGTGTGGCATTGTATGTGGTCGGGTCATGTACTTATTGAAAAGTTTAGTTAGAGGTGAATGCGTTGATGTGAATTTCTTAAGCCAGAAGTTTGCTATTTTATCTCTCCCGGGTGCCCTCCAGTTCTGCGTGGCATTGATTGTTCTAGTTACGTCTTCTTGTGTGATTGTTATTTCGGGCATCTGTTGTATTGTACTGTATTTGTCCGTTTCTGTCTGTATCCAGTTTGCGTGTTGGTTGTGTTGCGTTAGGTTTGACCATATGTTTTTCCAAAAGTGTTTGACGTCTTTTATGTTTGGTGGTTGGTTTACTGTGATTTTTGTGTCGGTTAGTGTTTGGTAAAACTTTCTCTGATTAGTGTTGAATGTTTGGTTCTGTTTCCTTCTGTTATTGCTTTTCTTGTATCGTCTAAGTCGTTTGGCTAGTGCTTGTAATTTTTGTTTTTTTTCGTCTAACAGTTCTATTGCTTCTTGCTTCGATTTGACTTGTATTGTTTTTTGCTTTTTGTTTGATATTCTTTCCGATATGATTTGTGTTAGCTGACCGATTTCTTTCCTTAGTTCTTGTATTTTGTTCTGTAGTCTGTGCTGCCAAGCTGGCGTTATGTGTTTTTGAGGTCCGTTAGTCGTGTTTGTTTCTTTCTGTGTGTTGTGTATTCTTATTGTCGTGAGTGCTCCGGTGTAGATTAGTAGCTGGAGGTCTTCCATAGTTGTATCGTCGTTAATTTTGTTGTGTATGATTGTATTGATCTGTGTTATTGTCCTTTCGATGTGTTGGTTGTCTGGTAGTCTGTGTATGAACGGTCTATTTATTATTATTATTATTATTATTATTATTATTATTATTATTATTATTATTATGGTTTCTTTTTGGCCCCTGGCACGCTATACGCCGTACTAGACCTCTCTGTCATTTCTACTTATTTGTCGAGCAACTTGAGTGCAATGAACGAAAGATTTATAATCAGCTGAAACCCCATCGTGTACGGAACGCAGTGAAATATTAAACGTGGACCTCTCGTGACTTTAATAATCTAGCAAGCCGAAAGTTTACTGATCTTTCATTGTGAGTGAGGTTATGTTACAACAGTCAAATTCTGTACCTGCCATGAACAACGAGAGTAGTGAGAAAGCTGTTACGCCGGAAATTACCCTAGCGACGCTCGTGACCTCAGCAGCTAACGCAACGCTTAGTACTAACGTAGGAGCAACGGACCGAGTGGTTACGAAAGTGTTTGTGGGACAGTGTGACGCCGAGGCGGCGAAGAGCGTTACGTCACCCCAAAACGTCGACAAAGTCGGTCCCCCTCTAATCGAGCTAGGATCCACGCCGAATATATGTCACACGCCGCTGTCGAGTACCTGTGCATCCGAAACAAGAAGAGTTGGCCGTCCAACAAGGGCAGAATCGTTCCGACATAGAGGCAGGAGCGATTCGGCGGGCAACTGTAAAGAATTACTCAAGCGTAAAAGGGCAGATCTTGAGCAAAGTATTTTAAATAATTTTTTAATAAACTCGCTACTCTACTTTCCCCAGAGAAGCTTCCTACTAGTCCGACCGATGTACCGACTGAGCTAAACGCCGTGCCTGGTTCTCATGATGTCTCCGAACGTGACTTAACTCTCCTTGCCGACTCCATAGAGCATACGGATAACCAAGACGGTAAACTGTGCTCAGTTGACGCAACTCTGCTCCCAGTCGTTGCAATGCCAAACTTTATGCAGCACATAATCAAAGAACTCAACTCTATGCGCATAGAAAATAATAGCAACACGGAAAAAATCGAGCGCAAACTTGTTGAGACCTCCGATGCAAACACGAGCCAACTAAAAAACTTCAAATCTGAAATCCGAACGGAAGTCAATTAAACCGTAGCAACTCTCGATAACTCGGTGAAAGCTCTGGAAGCTAAATTTCTTGACAAACTGACAGCCCTTGAGAATAGAATCGAAGAAACAAAAGTCCGAGAGGAACTTGCCGTGCTCGACGACCGAATCAGTCGCCTTGAGAATCACTCGACCTCACCTGGCGTGGGTGGATCAGAACTGACAAAACTTCACAAACGTATCGAAGAACAAGAAAGAGCCTTGAAAAGCAACAATATCGTAATCAAAGGGCTAGAGCGCGATGAACAAACAGCAATGGTGAGAGTCGAGAACTTCTTACATCAGGAATTTGGGATAACAAACGCAGTCGACGATGTAAGGAATCTTTGGCCACGACTCAACATGATATTTGTCAGCCTTCGTAGTCGCGCCACAAAGGAAGATGTAATGAGACAGAAAAATAAACTAGGGAACCGAAAAGTTTATATTGACCACGAGCTCACACCACCGGAAATGGAAATCTATAACAAAATCAAAAATGAAGCTAAGGAATTACGGGAGGAGGGAAAAAAGGTCAGAATCTCATACCGTAAACTTTGTGTTGACGGTGCGTGGATGTACTGGGACCGATCTAAAAACCAATTGGTACGTAAAATTGAAAGAACAGACCCAGCTGTTGCAACCGGTAGTACCCCCGCCTCACCAAAAAACTAGGGGCGATAAAAATTCTTTTTTGGAACGCTCAAGGCATCAACAATTTAAGCAATAACGAACTGCAGGAGCACATCGACGTGGGCTGCTTTTACGAGACCTGGAGTGAACGGAGCCAACACCTGGCCTTACCGACCGTCCTACGAGATTTCTTTCACATATGGGTGCCTGCGACGAGGGAAAGCACAGTGGGGCGTGCAAGTGGCGGCATGGTGACTGCAGTGTCTCAAAACTTAAATGCGGAAACAGTGGACGTGTCACCCTACTGGTGCATTGTGAGAATCGCTGGGACAACGTGGCATGCTATAATCGCCTCTTTTTATTTCAGCCCTGCCCTCGATTTATTAACTTTACTAGACTTATTACAACCTATACTTAATGACATTCTCGCGAAATTTCCAGAGGACATTATTATACTCGGCGGTGATTTCAATGCTCGCGTGGATGTTGGCGATGACCTTCCCTCCGATATCTTCTATGATACCACGCTGTACAGATCAAGAGAAGCCTTCGATAAAATTGTAAACGACAGGGGGATCACGTTGCAAAATTTCATGGCCGAGAACGGCTTCGCACTTCTCAACGGAAGGACGGAAAGTGATAGACCGGCACACTTTACATTTACAAACTTCAACGGCTCAAGCACCGTAGATCTTGTATGGATCTCAGTCTCGAAGCTAGAATTTGTTGCCGACCTCAGAATTGGCGAAGAACTTATGGGCTCTGACCACTTCCCGGTGTTGCTTGAGTTATTCGATGAACGCAACGTACCTGGAAGAAGACGAACAGCCCTACAGCGAACACGGCAGCACAACCATCGCTCAAGTGGATTAATGAAAGTGCCACAGCTTACCAAGAGAGGCTCATACTGTCCCCGCGGATCTTCATGAATTTTTCAACGGCGAGCATAAGCGATATTAGCAATAATTTGACAGACGCAATTACCGAGTCAGCGCAGGCGGTGGGTATGATGAAGCGGCAAGCCCCCACGACCCTAAAGTAGAGCAATAAAGCGTGGTTCGATAATGATTGCAACGCTGCAAGACGTGACCTAATTAACCTTCTCAAGGTCGCGAAAAGCTCGAAATACCAAAAAGACATACTCAATTTGTACCTAGAAGAAAGAAAAAAGTACAAACAAATGCTGACAGACAAAAAGAAAGCATTCATGCAACAACGAATTGAACATTTTGCGAACGTTAACAACCCGAAGCTGTTCTGGAGTGTTGTTAGAAAATGCAGAGCCAAACCGAAACTTGCACACAGCCCTTCGTTGGAGGTGTGGAACGAATTCTTGAGCAGCATCTATCCGCCTAGGCTGAGGCTTGACAACAACTTTCCGTGTACCCCGAACCCACTTCTGGATCGTCCCATAACCGTCAACGAGCTTTTGTCGTGTATAGCTAAAGCCAAAAACGGAAAAGCTCCAGGTGTAGATAATATCCCTGCGGAGTTTTACAAGGCCTTACCGAACGAATGGGTGCTATATCTTCTAGGTTTGTTCAATAAGATTCTTGAAACTGAGGAGCTCCCTAGCGTTTGGTCAAAAGTTACTCTCTGTATGCTTCACAAAAAAGGCAATACCGCGGACCCTTTAAACTATCGTGGAATTGCGCTTGTCAATAACATCACAAAACTTTTCACACAGATAATCAATAACAGAATAGAAAAATGGGCCTCGGAAATCGATCTCCTACCGGAAGAGCAGGCAGGCCTTAGGAAAGGCAGAGGAGTAATGGACAATTTGTTCACATTACAGACTGCAATACACCTGAGGCTCCGACAAGCCGGGGGTAAAGCATACGTGCTTTTTGTGGACTTTCGTCGAGCTTTCGACTCAGTTCCACAGAACAAACTATGGGAAAAAATCTACAGTCTGGGGATCAGTCCGAAATTAATAAGAATTGTGAAAAATGTATACGATGCCGCGACTCTCCAAATAAAAACAAAAACAGGCCTGACAAACGAAGCTAACGTGAGTGAAGGTGTATTGCAGGGCGAAGTATTAAGTCCACTGCTATTCATTCTGTATCTGTCCGATATGTGTACATACTTTCGCGGAAAAAACTGCAGAGGTATCGATCTAAACAGTCATACCGACGTACTAATGTTACTATATGCGGACGATCTAGCTATACTGGCATACTCTCCGGGGGATCTCAGGATCAAACTGCGAATCCTGGCTAGTTATTGTGAACAAAATGGGCTTACCGTAAATACAGAAAAAACTAAAATTATGCTCTTTAGAGCGGGCGGGAAACTGGGTAAGGAATCAAAGATTTTCAACTATAATGGCAACAATGTCGAGGTAGTAAACAAATACACGTATCTTGGTGTACCTTTCTCCTGCTCCTCGCTCGGCCTTCTGGCTGCGAGCTCAGCGGTGAACAGGACCAAAATCGCCGCATCGTCCACCCTGTCTATTTTAGCCACGGCTAGGGCCGACTCGTGGGATGGTATAGTAAAGGTTTTCAATAGTTTGGTCTCATCTACCCTGTTGTATACTGCCCCGGTCTGGGGTCTACGTTACACCTCGGTTCTCGAAAAAGCACAGCTTGATTTTTTCAAGAGGCTTCTCCACCTCCCAAGATGCACACCGGGCGTGGGCGCATTACGCACTGCGACATGAACTGGGGATGGACAGTGTGGCAGTAGCGGTATTGAAACTCTCCTTAGACTGGGTCATTAAAGTAATGAAAATGGAGGATCACAGACTCCCTAAAATCTGCTTTCTTCGTCTGGTCCAACTCTCGGAGGCGCAACCCTCCCCCCAATACAACTGGGTTTCTCAACTCAAGTCCGTACTGGGTGACTGCAACCGGGAAGATCTGTGGTCTAACCTCTCGGGTCAATACTGGACGCGGCAAAAGCAAGGTATCTTCCAGGCGTTTGAGGAAAGAGTGAGAAGAGCCGATTTACAAAAATATCATGACTCGAACTCGTTTGAAATTAAAGTACCGAGAAATATAGGAGAAAATTACTTCAGTCTCTATCCTAGCAGGCTTGAACTGAACTTCGTCAGAATGAAGGCACAAATTAGACTAGCGTCTAAACACACGAAAAGAATTATTTGCAATAAAGCGACCTTCACAACTGATTTTACATGCATATGCACCCTTTGTAATAGCATGGAAAATGAATCTCTCCTGCATATTATCCTACACTGCCCAATGTATACGCATTACAGAGAGCACTACCTGGAGCCAAAATTTAACCAGAACCTAAGTCCAGTTGACAATATCATGGCCATACTTGGATCAAACGACACGAGCGACACCAAGGCGAGATTTTATTTCATGGTAAACTGTATGAAAACAGGAGCGTCGCTATAAAACCTACGCTGGGAATTCTGTTCCTCCTATGTAAAATCTATCCCAACGAATACTATAAAATGAAATGTATAAAGCGTCATTTTGTATACTACCATCAATATGTTAAGGCTTTTCCTTCGTCTTTTTGTTATAATTTTTGTATCAAGCAGAAACTCTGCATTATGAGCCTGAGCGCTCAAACACATGCATAATAAATCTTATCTATTATTATTATTATTATTTATTATTATTATTATTATTATTATTATTATTATTATTCCACTCTTCTCGGACTTACACATTTTGTCCGGTGGTTTAGTAGAGAAACACGCGGACCATGGTCAAGCGTGTTCTCTTTACAACTGTTAAATTACATTATATTACACTTACGCTAATATAATACATGAATCTTATAGTCTATTATGTTACATTTATGCTAATCCAATACATGAATCTTATGGTACATTTAGGAACTTTCGAGTTAGTGAGCACGTATCTATAATAACGGATTTTTGTAGTTGAATGTATGTTTTCGGGTGAAGTTGTATGGCTCTAATGTATCTGTGAATATCGTGTGGTATGACTCCTGTAGATGATAGGATGATTGGTATTATTTCGACTTTTTCCTGGTGCCACATGTCTTTAATCTCTTCGGCTAGTTGAATGTATTTTTCTATTTTTTCTCCGATTTTCTTTTGTATGTTTCCGGTGTTTGGTATCGATATTTCAATGAGTTGGGTGATTTTCTCTAGCTTGTGTATGAGAGTGAGATCTGGTTTGTTGTGTGGTGTTGTCCTGTCTGTAGTGATGCTTCTGTTCCAGTATAATTTGTAGTGTCTGTTTTCAAGTATGTTCGGTGGTTGGTATCTGTATATGGGTGTGTGTTCTTGTATGAGGTTGTGTTTAGTGGCCAGTTGTTGATGGATGATTTTTGCGACGTTATCGTGTCTTCTAATGTATTCTGTGCCCGCTAATATTGTACATCCGCTTGTAATGTGGTCTATTGTTTCTATATGGTGATTACACAGTCTGCATTTGTCTGTCGTTGTGTTGTGGTCTTTGATTATGTGTTTGCTGTAGTATCTGGTGTTAATGACTTGGTCTTGAATTGCGATCATAAATCCTTCGGTTTCACTATAAATATTGCTTTTTCTGAGCCACATGTTCGATGCTTGTTGGTCAATGTATGGTTGTGTCAGGTGGTGTGGGTGTTTGCCATGCAGTGTTTTTTGTTTCCAGTTTTCTTTCTTTACGTCCGTCGTTATAATATTGTCTGTAGGGTTGTATGTGTTGTTATTGAATTTTAGTGGTGTGGCTGATGTGTTTGCGTGGATGATTGCTTTGTGTATGTCGCTGGTTTGTGCTCGTTGTATGAAGTATTTTCTAAGGTTGTCTATTTGATTGTAGTTAGCGTTTCTGATGTCAATAAATCCTCGTCCTCCGTCTTTTCTGTCTATTGTGAATCTTTCTATTGCTGAGTGGATGTGGTGCATTCTGTGTTTGTAACATTCTGAACGTGTGAGGGTGTTGAGCGATTCTAGGTCTGTGTTGCTCCAGTTTACTATTCCAAAAGAGTATGTCAGTATCGGTATTGCAAATGTATTGATTGCTATCGTTTTGTTTTTCGCTGTTAGTTCCGTCTTCAGTATTCTAGATAGTCTGTGTTTGTATTGTCTCTTCAGTTCGTCTTTGATTATTGCGGGTTCGATTCCTATTTTCTGTCTGTAGCCCAGGTATTTGTAATCGTCTGTTTGGTCCATTGCTTCTATGCGATTGTTATTGTTGTTGTCGTCGAGTATGTAGTCTTCTTGTTTAGTTTGTTTTCCTCTAATTATACTGTTCTTTTTGCATTTGTCTGTTCCGAACGTCATGTTTATATCTGTGCTGAAAGTTTCTGTTATTTTGAGTAGGTGGTTAAGTTGGTGGTTTGTTGCTGCTAATAGTTTGAGATCGTCCATGTATAGTAGGTGGGTGATTTTGTGTGGGTGTGTTCCAGTGATTTTGTATCCGTAGTCTGTCTTGTTTAGTATGGTAGATAAAGGGTTCAATGCCAGGCAGAACCAGAAAGCACTTAGTGAATCTCCTTGATATATTCCACGTCTGATCGTTATCGGTTGTGATGTTATATTGTCTGTGTTTGTTTGAATGGTCAGTGTAGTGCTCCAGTTTTTCATTATCGTTTCCAGGAAATCTATTAATTTGGAATCGACTTTATATATTTTTAATATGTGAATTAACCATGAATGAGGTATGCTGTCAAAAGCTTTTTTGTAGTCTATGTATGCAAAGTGCATTGATCTTTGTTTGATTTTGGCCTGGTGTGTTATTTCTGTATCTATTATTAACTGTTCTTTACATCCTCTTGCTCCTTTGCAACATCCTTTCTGTTCTTCACTAATTATGTTGTTGTGTGTTGTGTGTTCGGTAAGTTTTTGTGTAATGATAGAAGTTAGTATTTTGTATATTGTCGGTAAACAGGTTATGGGCCGGTATTTTTCGGGATTCGTTGTGTCTGTTGCGTCTTTCGGTTTCAGGTATGTCGTTCCTTGTGTGAGTGTGTGTGGCATTGTATGTGGTCGGGTCATGTACTTATTGAAAAGTTTAGTTAGAGGTGAATGCGTTGATGTGAATTTCTTAAGCCAGAAGTTTGCTATTTTATCTCTCCCGGGTGCCCTCCAGTTCTGCGTGGCATTGATTGTTCTAGTTACGTCTTCTTGTGTGATTGTTATTTCGGGCATCTGTTGTATTGTACTGTATTTGTCCGTTTCTGTCTGTATCCAGTTTGCGTGTTGGTTGTGTTGCGTTAGGTTTGACCATATGTTTTTCCAAAAGTGTTTGACGTCTTTTATGTTTGGTGGTTGGTTTACTGTGATTTTTGTGTCGGTTAGTGTTTGGTAAAACTTTCTCTGATTAGTGTTGAATGTTTGGTTCTGTTTCCTTCTGTTATTGCTTTTCTTGTATTGTCTAAGTCGTTTGGCTAGTGCTTGTAATTTTTGTTTTTTTTCGTCTAACAGTTCTATTGCTTCTTGCTTCGATTTGACTTGTATTGTTTTTTGCTTTTTGTTTGATATTCTTTCCGATATGATTTGTGTTAGCTGACCGTTTTTTTTTCTTAGTTTTTGTATTTTGTTCTGTAGTCTGTGCTGCCAAGCTGGCGTTATGTGTTTCTGAGGTCCGTTAGTCGTGTTTGTTTCTTTCTGTGTGTTGTGTATTCTTATTGTCGTGAGTGCTCCGGTGTAGATTAGTAGCTGGAGGTCTTCCATAGTTGTATCGTCGTTAATTTTGTTGTGTATGATTGTATTGATCTGTGTTATTGTCCTCTCGATGTGTTGGTTGTCTGGTAGTCTGTGTATGAACGGTCTGGTGTCTGTGCTCGCGTTTTCGTATTGGATGAATGTCAGTTCGAATTTTTCTTCTATTTCTGTTCTTTGTGTCAGGTCTTGTGGTGTTTGTATTTGTTGTTGTTGTTGTTGTTGAAATTTTGTCTGTGGTTGTTCAGTTGAATTTACTTGTTCGTGTTCGTGTTCGTGTCTGTTTGTTTGTTGATGCTGATTATTCTCTGTTTGTTCTCTTGATTGTGAACTGGTTCGTTCTAGTAATTGACGGGCCTGTTGTTTGATGTTGTCGAGTTCTGGTTGTGGTATTCTATTGTTTCTAAAGATGGTTCTGACTTGATCTGCTAGACGTTGTTCTGAGATGAAGTGGAGTTCTGGGAATGTGTGGATGAATGCGGTATGTAATTGTGAACGGTATGAAATTCTATTAGTTCCTAAATTAGTTATTCGGTAGTAGCAGAGGATGAGGTGTCGGTTGATGGGGTCTGACCATCTCATCCGCTGTCTTCGGTGTCCAGCTAGGGTGGTTGCAGGCATGAGATCCTGCAAAACACTACTAGCTGGTGCTGTCTCGTTGTCCGTTTCCGTAGCCGTGTCCGTGGAGTTGGGTTGATCGGGTGTAGGGTTCAGGCGGTGTTCCCGACCATGGCACCGCCTGTCCGAGGCTTCTTCTTCGTCGTTGAAAACCTAAAAAACACACTATAGGGAGGTTAACCCTATAGTGGTTTGGCTAGGGTCCGCGTGTGTGCCATACACGTAAGGCATTAGATGCCCTCCCCTGCGGTTTTATTATTTATTATTATTATTATTATTATTATTATTATTATTATTATTATTATTATCATCATCATCATCATCATCATCATCATTATTATCATTATCATTGTCATTAGTATCGTTATTGTTAAATAATAATATATACGTATTATAGAGGGTACAGGTCCTACACTCGGGAAGTGTGGGGCCTCCCGACTTGTCTTTTTGAAGAATCCACCCTTTTTCGTTTATAATTATTATCATTATTATTATATATAATTATTATAGTGGGTATAAATACCACATACTTGGGAAGTGCGGACCCTTCCCTCGTGTCTTTTTGAAGATTTGCCACCGTTTCTCGTTAAAAAATCGTTATTATTATTAATTTTATAATCATCATTATTATAAAGATAGTTGCCTTCGAGTGTATGGCGTATTGCATTAGTAACGATTGCGTGTTGTACCTTTAAACTTTTACGAATCAACATATCCAGCCCAGGATTGGTGCAATGTTATTTCTTTCTCTCCCTCACACTCACGGCGCGTTGCCCATTTAAACGGTTGTTGTTGTTCTATCTCGCTTGCCTCGGATTCGCGTCTGCGCGAGTGTTCAGTATAGATGGAGCTAGCGCGCCACCACTGGCAAGCGAGAACAAGGTCGAAGCTCGGCGAGCAGTGGCGTGCCGGCATGGCAACGAGCAACATGTATCTATCTATCGCATTTTCTTTATTTCGTATATTAATTAAATAAATACTTATGTTAAATATAAAAGACGTGGTATTCGTTTCCTGGATCAACCCAATAACCCAATTAACATATGGTCCTTCGAGCCGGACCGGGCTTAGCATTGTGAAAATGCGTAGTATCGCGTTAAGGGGGGGGTAAGGTTAATTCGACACAAAAAAAAACATATTTTCGTTAATTTTTTTTGACGACACAGTTGATATATATTCATTTCTATAAGAACTGCATGATAGAGTAACGTTTGAAAAATATTCTGTGAAATTTTCATTAATTTTTATGAAGAAATGAGCCATTGACAGCGAATCTTCGCGGACGTCTGAAAAAAAAAAAGTTTCATTGCGGTGCCCCTCATAACTCATCACTGGATCATCCGAAATAAAAAAACCAAAATGATTTCATTAGTTGATAAGTTTCTGCAGGTAACACCGTCGAGATATTTTGAAAAAATAGATTTTTCAATTTTTTACAGCACTTGGAAGTCGAAATACTGATTTTTCGTCAAATTTTTTTTCAGTTGTGAAATTTCGGGAAGTTCACGCATCGTTAATAACGATTAACAATCATTATCGAAAGTGGTGACATAGGTCCTGAAACAAGGGACTCGGCGATAGATTCGATCGATATTGTATTTTCGAGAAACGTCCAACCACGTGTCGTCCGTGGCGGTCAATAAAACCATCGAGAAAATGAATCGTATCGTGTTGTCTCTCAAGTGAAGTACGCATCACAATAGAGAGCAATAATACTCTCGCGACCAGCGAGCCAGTAGTATATCTGTCACGTCTGTTGTCGAACAATACTCTCGCATTCAGTGAGCCAGTATTGCGTCTATATTTTTCACCGAGCGAAATTTACGATCCGTCACAACAGTGAGCGTCGAATTTCGTCATACTCTCGCGTCATTAAACGAGGAAAACAACAATTCATCGAGATACTCACACTGAATTTGGAGGAGAGTCAATCGAGTCGAATCATCAGATTCAAATCGCTCATCGTCAAGACAAGGGTTGTGCTTGGTTGCAGCTATCGACACGTCACCAAGGTCGACGATTACAAGTATTCGGTCTGTATTGTTTATTCTTACTGTGGTTTACTTGAGCACAATAATGTCGGAGGTCGATAAATTATCCTCACTGAAAAAAGGCAGAGGTACTCTCAAAAGCCAGGTTACTCGCATTCTAAAATATTTTGCAGAGTTGGATGCAGCTACTGCAGATCTCGATGAAGTCGCAGCACGAGAACAAAAGATGCGAGAGCTATGGGGTCAATTCGACGAGATTCAGTAAAGAATTGAGGATCTGACTGTCGATACGGATCATCAACGAGAGGAACGAACCGTTTTCGAAATGTCCTATTATCGTGCTATGGCGCTAGCCAAAAGGTTCTTGGCACCGACGGTACAACCGGATCGAGGTTCAGCACTTCGGTACCAAGCAATACACCACTCAATGATCCAGAGCAAGTTGCAATATCGAGCATCAAGCTACCGCAGCTCAATCTTCCTAAGTTTGACGGGAGTTATGCACAATGGCTATCCTTTCGCGATTCGTTTCAGGCACTCATCGACGAATCTGATAAGGTATGACCTTATCAGATATTCAAAAATTTTATTATTTGCGTTCTTCGCTCAGCGGAGTTGCTGCGCAGGTCATAAATTCTTTCGAGACCACGGCGGATAACTATAGAGTAGCGTGGGAATTGTTAAAATTGCGTTTCGAGAATAAGCGCTTAATGCTTCACCACCACGTTAACTCGCTCTTTGAGTCAACTTCGATTCCGAAAGAATCAGCTTCGCAGCTTCGTAAACTCGTAGATGACACTCTCAAACATTTAAGAGCACTCAAGACTCTCGGGCAACCAACCTATCAGTGGGACTGTCTTATGGTTTATTTAATAGGCTCAAAATTAGATACAGTCACACGTCGTAAATGGGAGTCGAGCATCACTGCTAACGAGCCACCAACGTTCACTCAATTCACGGAGTTTTTGACAAAGTATTGTGCTGTTTTGGAGACGTTGCAACCCTCGAAACCCATGATTAGCAGAACGCAAACGATAAAAAAAGAGAGAAAATCAGAACAATCGACTTCGTGCGCAAGTGTCAAGGGCACTTCAAGGTCTTGTTCGTTATGCAAAGGTGAACATACGATTTATAATTGCACGTCTTTCAAAGAGTTGTCAACCGACGAGCGAGTGAACGAGGCGAAGCGAAACAGACTATGTTTTAATTGCTTGCGAGATAATCACTCGGCTGAAAGGTGCATGGCGGGCGGTTGTAAGCGATGCGGCAAAAAACATAACACGTTGCTTCATTTTGACGAGCCGCGTTCCAAGGTAAACAGTGATCAATATTTCACTGGAAAGAGTAACGTTGGCGCCGACACTCGTGGTAATTGCTCAAAGGATCATTCCGAAATATCATTATCGCAATATATATCTAAGAATAGGCCGCAAGTCTTGCTTTCGACAGCTTTAGTTATAATTTATGATAAATCAGGTGACCCGCACGTGTGTAGAGCTCTTTTGGACTCAGGATCTCAATCGAATCTAATCACAAAGGAATTGTGTGAGAAACTACAGTTGACAAAACATGAAACAAGCGTGTCGATCACCGGTATCAGTTTGAACCGGTCTCAAGTCACAGAATCTATTCACGCGACAATTAAATCACGAGTAAACGAATTTAAATCGAAACTTCTGTTTTTGGTTCTCGATCGAATCACCGAACGCTTGCCAACGTCAGGTATCGATCATCAGCAAATCGCACTTACGGAAAATGTAGTCTTGGCCGACGCGACCTTCCACACGCCAGGAAAAATCGATATACTTCTCGGAGCTGGCATTTTCTAGGGTCTGTTGTGTGTTGGGCAGCTTCGAATTGCCAACAGTCAGCTGATACTTCAAAAAACAAAATTAGGTTGGATTCTCTCAGGAAACATTTCACTAACGGAGACGAAGAGTGCAGTCGCAGACACTGTCATTTGCGGATTCTCTTCGAACACAAGGCTTGAGGAACAACTCGAGAGATTTTGGAAAATCGAAGAGATCGATGCCCCTTCCAAGAAATATTCAAACGAGGAACAGCTGTGCGAGGAAGAGTTCAAGGCAACTCATCGTAGAGATTGCGATGGTAGATTTGTTGTGGGTCTCTCGTTTCGACAACACATCGATCAACTCGGAGAATCTCGTGCTACAGCAACGAAACGGTTGCAAGCCGTAATTCGAAAACTGGATCGGGACGTCGATCTGAAAAAACAATACACGACCTTCATGGACGAGTACCTCGCATTGGGCTACATGACAGCAGTTGATGAAGTCGAAACGCGGAACGAGACGTTCTGTCACTACATCCCACATCATGCAGTGCTAAAGGAGTCGAGCACAACGACTAAACTACGAGTAGTCTTTGATGCGTCATGTAAAACTTCCACGAATGTATCGCTCAACGACATTTTACGCGTCGGACCTACCATCCAACGGGATCTATTCACGATTGTCGCTCGCTTTCGACAACATCAACATGTAATCACTGCAGATATTGCTAAAATGTATCGGCAAATAAAGCTGCGGGACGATCAACGAGATCTTCAGAGGATTTTGTGGCGGCCAGAGTCGAGCCAACCAATCAGGAGTTATAGACTGAATACGGTCACTTACGGATTGGCAACAGCACCCTTTCTCGCGATTCGGTGTCTTCATGAACTGGCCTATCAATACGCACAAGAACTTCCAGTCATTAGCGATATCATAAAAAATGACTTTTACGTTGACGATTTGCTCACTGGTGGTGATACAATTAACGAAGTCAAGGGTATCAAAGGTGAAGTTAGTCGAGTGCTGCATACCGGTGGATTTCAACTCAGAAAATGGAATTCAAACACACCAGCGATTATTACAGACGAAACGGAGAATGCATCAGAGGATGTTCGGCCCATCGGAGACGAAGTCAAAACCTTGGGACTTGATTGGAGTCCGGCACATGACGTTCTTCGATATAGGGTAAACACAACGGACAACAATACGCGAGTCACGAAGAGAACTCTACTATCATTGATATCGCAGATCTACGATTCACTGGGCCTTGTTGGACCAGCGTGCATCCAAGCTAAATCATTCTCCAACATCTTTGGCGTCTGAAAATTGGATGGGACGAAGCTTTGCCGGCTGATCTACACACCACATGGAATCGGTACTACGGTCAACTGTCTTCTATCAGCAATATCTCGATCCCACGGTTTATCGTTTGTCCTAATCCGACTAAAATCGAGATACATGGATTTTGCGACGCGATTTAGCTCCGCTAAAGACTATCAGCCTGCCAAGACTTGAGTTGTGTGGCGCATTATTGCTTACGCAACTTACAAACAAGGTTATGTCAGCATTAACTCTGCCAATCAACGACACATTCTATTGGTGCGATTCTCAAGTGACGTTAGCTTGGATCGCTGGAGAACCAGCTGTGTGGAAAACGTTCGTGGCTAACAGAGTTGCCGAAATTCAGCGATTATCGAGTAGGGGATCTTGGCATCATGTTCGCTCCAAGGATAATCCAGCAGATATATCGCGTGGCATTAACCCGGATCATTTGGAGAAATTCGAGCTGTGGTGGAACGGCCGAGCATGGCTGTCTCAGCAGCTGGACATACGTCCCTTTGATCCTAGATCACAGATCACTCGACGAAGAGATTACAAACGCGATTGTAGTCGAAGCAGCAGTTCCAGTGCCTGTTTTTAACAATATAATTGAAGAGTTCGACCTCTTGGAACGATATTCGTCGTGGTCGAAACTCAAACGTATCGTTGCATATTGTTTGCGATTTATTTGCAACGTCAAACAGTCACTTAGAAGGACGAAGGGTGAAGGAAAAAATGATCGACGAAGAATAACGATAGAAGAAGCACCTTCACCATCGGTTGAGGAACTAACCCAATCGACAACGACTATCCTCAGACTCAGTCAAGCTCAAGAGTTTCCCCACGAAGTTAGAGATCTGACGGGTCAACACAAGGTCCAAGGGAAAAGTAAGCTGTCGTCATTAAGTCCATTCATTGACGATGAAGGACTTATACGAGTCGGAGGACGTCTTCGACAAGCTCCATTGCCATATGCGCGCCGCTTTCCGGTAGTGCTGGCTCCCAGAAGTCATATCACGACGCTCATCATACGCGATGAACATTTGAGAAATTTGCACGCTGGTTTACAAGCGATACTGAGTATTATTACCTTTTGAAAGCCGAGCCAAAATATTGAAAAATTGTTCACCTCGGATTTTTTATAACTACTGTGAAACGGTCAATATGTGGAAATGGGTACATGTCTAAAAAACCTTGTCAAAACGCCTTGCGACAAAAAAACCCCATCAAAAAAACCCCGTCCAAAAAAACCTCGCTCCAAAAAAACTCAACCCAAAAAAACCTCGCTCCAAAAAAACTCAACCCAAAAAAAACTCGCTCCAAAAAAACTCCACCCATAAAAACCCCGATCCAAAAGAACTCCGCCTAGGAAAAACCGCGTTCCGAAAAAACCCGGACGAAAAAATGTTTATATTCAACAATTTCTTGGCAAAATAACTCATCAACATTAACGCCAACAATCTGAAAATTTTAATGCGAAGGATAATACAAACACATAAATCAAGTGTATGTGAGAAATTTGATAATATTGCACAGTAAAAAAAAACGATCTACAAAAACGACAATATAAGTATTCGAAAACATCACATCACATCACGTTTACAATGCATACTTAAATGATGATATTCGAAGCGACGCTCTTTAAGTACTTTAAAAAACTTCGATTGGCGTAGTTGTTAACTACGCAACTCAAACGTTCATCGTATGCAAGATAGCGCTTACGCTTGCGACTTGCAATACCACGTCCTGCATTCATCTGTTCAATTAACACTTCTGTCATACCCTGCTCCTCTTTCAGTGCGTTAATGAATTTCCCGATAGACGTGTGCGTAATTCTCACTCGAGAATTAAATCCCCGATGCCAGGCTTCGACCGAATTGTTGGTACGAGGCAACCCGTTAATGACAGCCTGATAACAATTCCACACGTCCAATGGAAATAGCGGGGTCTTACGACCTTCATTACGATCAGCGGGACCGATCCACGTGGTCTCAAAATACTCGGTTATCGGGGTAATGTTATTATCTTTGGAAAAAAATTTCGATTTCACGAGGGCCTCGAATGCCTCAATAACATCCTCGACAGGCACGAACGCCAAGCCAATGAGCATCCGAACACGTAAAGCGAAGTCCAAGTTTTCTCCGTAACGTACGCTCAATCTTACATTTTGTACATGCCTCCATACACACTGGGCAAAGTGAAAAAAACAACCGTCCAATTCAACTCCAGGAAAGCAGGTGAGACACGATGACATGAAGCTCTTCTCGAAATCGATTAAAATTCGTTTCGGATGTAATGAAGGCTCAAACGATTTGAGAACGTTTAACACTTTCGTATAAATCCTCTCATTCTTACTGGGCATTAGAATATACACCAAAGGCAGCACCTTGTTAGATTTATAGCCATGGATAGAATATAATTGGTAATAAATTCGTGGCACTGAGCGGAATGTCCCATCACAACACCAAACATCACATGATCCCAATGTAATCAAATTCTCGGTTGTAGCAAAAATTAAAATCCGCTGATTGCCACCACTGTCCTGTAACAAAAATGTCTCTCCTTTCAAAGTTTCTTGAAATGGTGGAGGTAAAACTAAATCTTTTCGATGAAGAGGATCAGGCAACTGCGGATTATTTCGTTGGCGCACACGTTGAACCGTGCGATTCAAACACTCCCGTCGAGGTAGCTCAGCAGCAACTACAGATGAAGACGTGGCGATAGCATCGGTAACCAGCCCCCCCGTATTTTCATTTGAATGTCGAGCACGTCCCTTCATTTCGGCGATTCTTCGTTTAACTTCCACGACTTCACGTCGTGGAGCATGATTGTGGTCCTCAAAATTGCTTTCTCATAAAAGAACTCCTGGAAATATGCATGGAATTAAGGCGAATGCGATGGATGTAATGAAAACCGAGCCTCAACACCCATAAATACTATATTTACACGTACCATCGGGCTTTGTCGATGACGTATGCGCTCTGCCACGACACTTGTCACGCACATAGTTTACACAACGCCAACAAACCTTAACAGAAGACTGTGAGGATTTGGAATATAAAAAACCTCGGGAAGATAACAGGGGCTTATTCTTCTGACTCAACACGAATTCGAGAGCCATAATTTATCATCAGTATTCTGCTACTAGGTCTCGTGAACTAATAAGTTGAACTGATCGAAAATAAACGCGGAACCCAGTAACTACAAGACCGATTATCTGTACTAGACTGAGCCCGAGCCCAATCAAAACAAATAATGACAGTTTAATATTATTCCGAAAGATACAGACACATACAAAAGTTTTCCAAACTACTTTCTTCAGGCAGAATTGTTTATGGAGAAAACGTTTTGCGCATGAAATGTTACAGCACAGGTTGTCCATGAAAAGAGTCTACTTTGTCAGGAGTTATTTTTTACCAAGTTTTTTTGACCAGGAGTTATTTTTTACCAAGTTTTTTTGACCAGGAGTTATTTTTTACCAAGTTTTTTTGACCAGGAGTTATTTTTTACCAAGTTTTTTTGACCAGGAGTTATTTTTTACCAAGTTTTTTTGACCAGGAGTTATTTTTTACCAAGTTTTTTTGACCAAGATATTTTGACGGGGTTTTTTTGTCGCAAGGCGTTTAGACGTGCTCCCGTGGTAACATTGTAAAGAAATAGTGAATATATTTGAACTCGGGATTTCAAGACTAGAAATTTGAAACTTCAAATTTCTTTTTTTATCATTGGTCTACAACCATTTTTCGCTCGTATTACATTTCTATCTTCGATTGATAATTCATATTTCCACATGAAAAAATTGTTTTGAAAAAACAAATCCTGTACAATAAGTACATAAGTATTTCGAAACAAAGGTTCGAAATTGAAAAACTTGAATTGATTTCAAATCCGATCTGTTAGGCCGATCTTTACCAAATTTCATATGTATCGCGGCTCAATGATAGTCCATACTTGCAGAGAATTTCGGTTCGCTCGATTAAAGTTAACGATAGTTGGAGGGAAAAAGATTATCCTTCGGAAAAATAAAAATATCATAAAGAAGGTTTTTTCTATATTTGAAAACGCTGTAGAATCCGAGCGGCTGTGTAAATTAATGCGAAAACTACAGATAATATCGAGATTACCACATGTTCGCAAAAGTTGAGCACTGTGTTTTAGTTCAGGCGAAAAGTCGAAAGTTCGCGTTTTTTGTCGAGGCAATGAGAGGGGTCCTATCTCATAGATTTCGACCTCGCGAACACGAATATCGAGGTTTCAAAGTTTTTTTCCTATGGGGTTTTCGAACATCCCCTTTTGCTTCCTCATAAAGGAAGCTTTGTGACGGTGGAAATTTTTTTTTTCGAGATCTTCATGTCACCTTGTTCAGAATGTTCCAAAACGTCGAGAAAACACATTTGGAGAAAATGTCCGGATGTATGTGTGTGTGTGTGTGTGTGTGTGTGTGTGTGTGTGTGTGTGTGCATGTGTGTAATGGCCTCCCAAAATTCAGACTTGCATAACTCGAGAACGGTTTGAGCTACAGCCCCCAAACTTTGCAGACATGTGCAGCTCCATAATCTCTTCTTTGCCTGTAATTTGCGATGATTAGAGCTGCGGCTCGGATTTTATGTCGTTTTCAAATTCCAAAAAAAAGGCGTTATCACTCTAGCGATCGCAAATTTCAAGATACTCGTCTAAATAGTTCTTGACAAAGAGATACGTACCCAAGGTTAGTTGGTATTGCATTTGGGCCAAATCCATCAATAAGTTTTGATTTTATGATATTTTGAATCTTTCCGAAAATCAAATTTGTCGCTATAACTTTGGTAAACTTTGACCAATCAAGCTAAAACTTCACAAAAGTATAGAAAATCATTCAGCCGTGCTGTATCTCAAATTTGGCGAAGATCAGTTGGATGGTTCGGTTTTGACAGGAATTCAAGTTTTTTGATCGTAGGTAGTGAACGAAGAATCCTTTATGAGGAAGCCAAAACAAAAATGCTTCCTCATAGCGCTCCCATAAGCATCACATTGCTTCCTCATAAAGGATTCTTCGTTCACTACCTACGATTCAGAGGGAGCAAATTGCAATGCTCAACTTGCAGCTTGCTTAAAATTATGAGGAAGCAATTTGCAAGTTTCAACTTGCAGCTTTTTAAGGGTTGAAATCGCGATTACTCGAGAACGGTTGCATGTATGAAAAAAATGTTCAAACAAAAGTTGTAGAGAAAAAAAACCATGACATTTTTATTCGTACTTTTTTTCGTAAAATCATTAGGTGAGTCAGGAGACGCGATTGAAATTAAAAACCCCTCGTGCAGATGGCCGTGGTGGAGGGGATACCCCTGACGCGCTCACGGTATAGCTCGAAGTGGTGTGCGTACGCTCACGTACACGGATAGGCCGGCGGGATACGATGTGGTAGAAAGTAAACATCTTGACGTCGCCGAGAAACAAAATTCGTTCGGTCCGAGTTTTTCGCTTTCTGCCCATCATGAGCGAACGGCGCGATTATTTGAATATAGGTCACGAAAATTTAAATGTTATAGACATTTATTAATTAATTACATCGGATGCTTTTTTGTATTATCTTTTCACATTAACCTTTTTATATTATTTTTTTAAACGTTTTGAATTTTGTGCATAATTTTTTAATCGAACTTTTTACTCAGTACAAATTCACATAAAATGTTTATTTATAAGTCATAATAGTTGTATTGACGATGAGATTTTTTTTTTAAATTACATGTGTAGTATGAATGTGCGTTATTTTGTATTCGATTTCTAAAAAGTTCAATTTTATATACAATCAAAGCCATTTTTTTTTCAAAGTCAGCGACTGTCATACGCAATCTGCCTTGTCGGTGCGGCAACATATAGATCGTTACTTCGATGAATTTTGTATGTCTTATTATTAGCTTGGAGAACACTAGTATAAGCTTTTCAGTATACTATGGCGATTAATTGGAAAAAATTTGCGAACATAGAATGTCATAGTAAAATATTGAAAAATAGTTGCAAGTGCCGGGACTCACGGTAAACGTGTAAATACTCACTGTTTCCATTCTTCATCCATAAATATATTTTTATATTTTAGTATCCAATTGTTAATACTAGATTCCCAAAACACGCCTATTTGACAAGTCTTATGTCGATCATAAGTCAACCAGATTGGTCGGAAGTAATAGTTACGGCTTTCGGAATTTTTCTCATGAAATCCGCGACTCGTGGGATTGACGGATCTCGTAAGCTAAATATTCAATTCAAATTTCGCGGCTTAACTCCGCACACCGCGTGGCGGTAGAAGCCGGCTCCAACATTCCATCATCAATCTGGCAACACTGTACTTGGTGGAGCCTTCGATATTCGTGTTCGCGAGGTCGAAATCCATGAGATAGGACCCCTCTCATTGCCTCGACAAAAAAACGTGAACTTTCGACTTTTCGCCTGGACTATTTTCAACTGTTCTCGCATTCAAGACTTGAATTTTGGACGGATGTTCTACGCACGCGCGTACACACACACATATCTGGACATATTCTACCAATGTGGTTTCTGGATGGTTTAGGACCGTCACTTAACTATCGCTATGGGAAAGCGAAATGGATAATTGTGACATTCGCGGGGAACAAATATTGATAAATTTATTAATATTTATAACTGATATTCGGAATATCGACTGATACGTTTGGACATGATATTCTATTTGAATGTCAAATTCAAATTAATCAATCGATTTATATCAAAATTTAAATAAATTGATAATTCTATTAATATATTTCATTGGTAATGTTGCAATAAACTGACGAGGTAATAAAGTTGACGAATAATAAAAAGATTATCAGAATTGAGCTGATGGTATGTTTAAAAAATATATGGAATGGTTTTGAATACGCTCGCACGCCCTCCCCCCCCCTTCCTATGGGTATTCAAGCCCCGTGCATGACTTTATTTTAACCCACGGTTTCTTGCTAACTTCATGTTTACGGGATTGTGCCTTTCGGGCAACTTTTGTCTTGCTTCCATGCCTGTATTTATACTTCTCTTGCTTGACAGTGTGTGTGTTTTTTTTATTACTTGTAGACAATTGAAGTGGATTGAACGCGTCGGTGTGCCTGGATTGTCGCAGTTCACGGAGCGACAATTGTTTGAAAAGCGGATATGCTCGGCGCATTTTGAGGAAAACGATTTTCGGTATTTTGCTCGGGCGGTCGGTAAGCGTCAATTGAATGCCAATGCCGTTCCAGTTTTGAGTACTTTCAGCAGCGAATGCGATGTAAGAACTGCACCCGATCACGTCGATCCTTGTGATAGACTTAATGATGATAACCACGCACGACCTGCAGATTTGCCTTCGCCGCCGCATTTCGACGACGAACATTACGGTAGCCTTCCGTCGACTTCAACGGTCACCTCAAAAATTAAACATCCAGTATCACGCCGGGAGCAAAAACTATCGGAACGAAATTCGTATTTAATGGCCACACTCAAACAATCCCGTGATACTATTCGTAAGTTGAAGCGCAGAATAAACCGTTTGGAAAACGTGAGCAAGAAATTATCCATACCCGAAATAATCGAGGGCGCCGCGGAGCACATTGAAGACATCCGTTTGTTGTTTTTTTCAATGCAATTGCATCACATCAAACGTTCATCATGGAGCGAAGACGAGAAGCAGTTTGCTTTAGCTCTGTTTTACAAGTCGCCCAAAACATATATGTTCCTTAAGGACGATAAAAAATTTGCTTTGCCTTGCGAGTCTTTAATCAGGCGGTGGGTTAACGAGCTTCATCTGACTACCGGAATTACAGAGAATCTATTCGTGATCCTCAAAGCAAAAGTTTCAACGATGCCAACATACGAGCGGCAGTGCGTTCTCTTGTTTGACGAAATGGCCATCAAGAAGCTTCTGGAATATAATTCGAGAGACGATATTATCGAAGGGGTTCATGATCACGCGAAGAATCGTCGCGATATTAGAATGGCAAACCACGCTTTGGTTTTCATGGTCCGCGGGTTACTCTCTCCATTGTAACGGCCGAGACCCCACCGGTCCTCGGTCACGTGGTTGCGAAAACCACGTGAACAATCACGCGACCGAGGAATAGCCAATGATGGGCTAATCGTCGTCGTCGTATGATTTGTGAGTTTCCGAGACAGGTGAACCCCGAATATTCGAGAGAATCTCCCGACGCGTGTCGTCGGGAGCAGACGTTTTCGTTTGCTCCAATAACCTCGTGCGATAACCTCACGATCACAAAAGTTGAAATCAACGTGAAGCAAAAATGAAACACGTGGTGATTAATTAAAATAAAAATAATTGATATAATAAACAACGAGAAGAACAGTGAGATGAATAATTAAATGAATAGTGAATATGAACGCGAAATTAAAATGAAATGAAATCATTGAAAATATAACTAAAATATAAAAGAATGGATTGTGTGGATCGACTAAGCAAGTGAACAGGACTAATGAGAAAGCGAAGCTAATGGAAATATTAAATAAACTTGAAATCATAATAAATGACATTCAAATGATAAATAAAAGTGAAATGATAAATGAAATTGAAATAATTAACCAATGGAAATAAAAAGAAATGTAACTCATAATTGTATGTACTGATTGACTCGTGGAACATAAATGTGCGCTGACTAATGGACACGAATATTGGGCAGTGAGATAAAATCGAAGTTGTACTCGTCATAAAAAGATATATTTGTGGAAACGAACCAGGCAAAGAATAATGATAATGATTAATAATTTGTAAGGGACATGTTCTTAAATATTTGAGGGTATGAATGCGATTATCCAATGTAATCAAGATAAATGCGATAAATCCGTCTATGCATTAAAAAAGTATAATAAAATGATATTTTTTTTTTTATGTCCAACCATGAAACCGACCCTGCTACGACTGATCCCACAAAACAAAACAAAAATAAAATAAATCTCGATTTTCGAAATAAGAAATTTGTTACACCATGGAAGCAGCCTCTGGCCTATTACGTCTCACATGGTAACGCCAATGGCAACGAATTGACTGATCTGATCCTGGAGGTGTTAGATGCAGCTTTTCGAGTCGGTTTTGTCGTCCGCTCCATGATTTGTGATCAGGGTTCGCCCAACAGAAAAGCCATAACTAACTTGGGGATTACTGAACTCGAGCCATTTTTCGAAGCATCGGGGAAAAAAGTATTTTTTAATTACGATATATGCCATTTGACGAAATCTGTTCGAAATAGATTGCACGAAAAAGACATTATTATCGACAACGAACGCATTTCGTGGAGCGCAATTCGGGAGCTGCTGAGGTGGAGCGTAGGAGTCCGTGTAGAGCCGCACACAAGTTGACAGACCGTCACATCGATCCGTCAAATTTCCAGCGAATGACTGTCAAATTGGCGACTCAAGTTTTCAGTAACTCGGTGAGCACCGCGATGATGACTGGAAGTTTAACGGGAGATCTTGAATCTCCGACCACGGTAGCGACCGCAAATTTCGTAAAAAAAAATGAATGATATTTTCTACTGTCTTAACAGTCGCCACCCAAACGATCCGAATCCTTTGAAGCGCGCATTGTCGGAAAAATCGCCGCAAGTCGAAAAATATTTAGAAAACGCCCTCGAATGGTTGTCCAAGTGGACAATATCGCACGGACCGATCCCGCCGTGCTTTCCAGGCCTGCGACTGTCGATCCGTTCGATCTTGCTACTGTGGAATGATCTTCGCGACGAAGGGGTACAGTTTCTTTAACGACGCGTTTAAATCAAGACCCACTGGAGAATTTGTTTGGAACGTTACGCAGTCGTTCCGGGCATAACGACAATCCATCTGCTATGCAATTCCGCCGAAACTTGCAGTACGCGATGACAGTTCGTTTCATGAAACCTCCGGCCGGTGAAAATTGCGAGGAAGATGACGCGAGCTCGATACTTATGTGCGATTCTACCGACAGCAAAGATGTGACGAGCGAAGGCAATGCATTGGTCGAGCTGGACGAATTACCTCATTACGGTCAGGCAAACGGCGAAACCGGAGGGATCGGCGAGATTAACGAGATTTCTGAAATCGACGAAACCGCCGAACCCGATGGAATTGTCGAAACTGGAAGTGTGGTAGGGGTCGACGAGATCGGAGCAATCGACGATGTTTACAAGTGCGTGGAGAATTCGTCCGAAAACGAACAGCCTTGCGATCCTGGCTTGTCAGTCTCTCTCCAAGAATGCTCTATGAGATACGTCGCTGGGTACCTGCTTTGCAAATGTTTACGTACATTTAACTGCGAAAAATGTAGAAGTCGCTTCGCAAAAGATAACCAGGACCTCGAGAGTAACAACGAGTTGTTGATATTTTTCAAATCCTATAAAACCACAGATGGCGCAGAGCTCGGTCATTTGGAGGCTCCCGTTGATAGCTTTCATAATTTAATCGTCGCCGCGTACCGACGTTTCCAAAAAGAATTTCCCTCTAACCTGGCTACGAAAAATATAAGCGCGTATCTCAAAAATTGCATCCACGAGACTCTCATGTCGACAGACCCCGAATTCTGGTCGGTAGATAGTGAGTGCGAGGCCCATCGCAATTATATTGTCGATCTTTTCGTTCGTACCCACATTTTTAACCACCTGAAGTGGATCTCGCGTGACATCCGCGATCGAACTGCGAAAAAACAACAGCGGGCCCGTAAATCCGACGACGATGCTGGTAAACTCAATCGCAAATTGCTGAAAGTTACTCATTGCTGAAACGGCTTGCGACGGCATTTCAGTTGATTCTTCTGTAAATATGTAATTATTATTCTTATTTTTAAGCATATTTCATATTAACAATATTTCAGTTTATTTATTTATAAATATTGAATTAATTATAAATTCATTTTATGACACGCTGTGCGTAAAATGCAGTTCGACGCGAACAAAGTGAGCGTAGAAACCGCATTCACACACCTCAGCATTAACATTTGTACGATACTCGTGCGAACAACGTTTTCTCGACTCGTGATTGCAACACTCGCTTTCGGCTCGCCAGAAAAAAAGTTTCCGCACTATAGTATCATGATTTTCAGCACATTTTATATGCACGATATTTTTAAGCTCATTTTTGTTTTAATTAATCGTTTTTATGACACGTTGTGCGTGAAATGCAGTTCGACGCGAACAAAGTGAGCGTAGAAACCGCATTCACACACCTCAGCATAAACATTTGTACGATACTCGTGCGAACAACGTTTTCTCGACTCGTGATTGCAACACTCGCTTTCGGCTCGCCAGAAAAAAAGTTTCCGCACTATAGTATCATGATTTTCAGCACATTTTATATGCACGATATTTTTAAGCTCATTTTTTTTGAATTAATCGTTTTTATGACACGTTGTGCGTGAAATGCAGTTCGACGCGAACAAAATGAGCGGAGAAACCGCATTCACACACCTCAGCATAAACATTTGTACGATACTCGTGCGAACAACGTTTTCTCGACTCGTGATTGCAACACTCGCTTACGGCTCGCCGGAAAAAAAGTTTCCGCATTAGTATCATAATGTACTATTAACATGTGGGCTAAAAATGTAACCCTCTCTTCTCCCGACTACCTATCTTCCTTGTCAATACCCATCCTTCCCCGATGGAATACGCTCACCACCTTCCCGTGGTTTCCATTGAGTAATGTGAATTAACAACCATTATTAAAGTGTACACTTATTCATGATTTCACTCATTTAACTCGGATGTGTGACTTCTCAAAGCACTTGTTAATTGACATTAGCCGAGAGTGAGCATCTCTTCAAATATAATCGAAAAAGTGATTAAATAGTATGTCATTTTGTACTGAGTTAATACTATTTGACTCTAAATAATTGCATCGGCCGCAATTTGAAAGTAATTTTTTTCTTCGCATTTGAATGTCCAAGTTCTGTGCGCCTAGACGATTGAGTTTAACCCTCTAAATCTGAGACTTTCAAGGCCATCCCTTTTGAAATTGCATAACATAATATTTTTTATACCTCAATTATAGTTATCGCTTGCATCGGTTCATCTTATCGGTTTAATATTACTCGATATTTACTTCAACATTTCCCATAAACGAAACTATGGAAACTGTGGGAGTAAGTATCTCATACATTTTTTATGCTATCCGTGCGTATAACCGAGCTGATTTCAGTCTAGTATCCGCGCATCGTAAGTGGCGGGTTTCACACTGTAGTGTGAAACCCGCCGAATCTCTGACGTTCCGTGCAGAATGCAACTATTTGCACTCATAACGCGATATTCATTTTACACGGTATGAACGCACACTTTTTTGTTCATTTATTTATTCATTTATTTTGTTTTTTTCCGTTTCCATATAGTTTTGTTTTACTTTTTTTTCATCTGTCACGAATATGATATTTTTCGTCAGTATTGTGTAGTGTCTCGCAAGATTCACTTAAAAATAAAATGGATCATCACAAAAATGTTATTATACCAGATAGTGAGGATGAAGTGATAAGAAATTCATCGGACGGAGAAAATTTGTTATTCTCCACTGAAGCAATTGCTGGTTCACCACAAAAAAAAAGTGCTTTGACGGCGAAAACAATAATTGTCGTGATGAAGATCTTCCTCAAGAAATTTTGAATTCAGCGCAGGAAATTATAAATCATTTGATACCGGAAAAATCAATCCAAAAATACAATATTGTTTACAAACAATTTATACAGTGGACAGAGAAAAAAAATATCAGTCAGTTATCGGAGACAGTCGTCATGGCTTATTTTTGTGTATTGAAAAAGATATATGAGCCCTCCTCTCTTTGGGCGACGTACTCGATGTTGAAATCAACCCTCGTTGCGTATAAGAACATCAACATATCTTCATACACCCAATTGCTAAATTTCTTGAAGCAAAATGGAAAGAGGCACGATCCAAAGAAGTCAAAAGATTTAACTGAGGAACAAGTTCGTCAGTTTATTAACTTCGCACCTGACAATGAATATTTACCACTCAAGGTCAGTGTTATTGAAAACAATTATATTGACAGAATGAATAATAAATGCATTTTTAATCGTGTCCATTTTTGTATGATCATAATATTCTTTACATTTGTTAATTTCAGGTGGCATTAATTTTCGGCCTCAACGGCGCATGTCGTCGTCACGAGTTACATAATTTGATCATCAATATGATTAAAGATCTATCGAACTATTATTTAATTTCTTTCGGTAAAAACGATACCAAAAATTGCAAGGCTAGATCCTTCTCAATCATCGAACCATTTTATACGATAGTCAAAAAATATCTTGACTCTCGCCCGTCGAATTGCAAGTCGGAAAATGTGTTTTTAACATATCGAGATGGTAAATGCATTAATTCACCTATGGGGATTAATACCCTCGGTTCTATCCCGAGAAAAATTGCCGCTTTCTTGCAATTACCTGACGCTGATAGCTACACGGGCCATGCTTTTCGTCGGACTGCCGCTACAGTATACACAAACGCCGGAGGCACAGTGTTGGGGTTGAAGGATCTCGGAGGGTGGAAATCAACTGCAATTCCCGAATCATATGTGGCTGATTCGCCATATAATAAAAGAAAAACGAGTGCCACTATAACTGATGCGATAATGACTCCAGAGAATGAGCAATCTAAATCTGAGACCACTGCAACCGACTGCATGTCACCACTGTCAAAAATTGACAATGTTCAATTAAAAAAAAAATTGACATCGAATGACATGATTCAGCCTCCAAAATCATCAACAACAGAGGCAACGACGATTGAAGATAAAGAAAACATTGATTTATCCGATGTACTGCAAAGATTGTATGCGCAAAAAAACGCGACACTTCATTTCAACCATTGCACAAATATTACAATTCATATTCATAAATAAGCATCATTTTCTCTTATTTTTGTTATATTTTATCATATTCTCACCTTTATATTCATAACCCAAATGTAATGTGCGAGCTATTAATAAATATAAGTGTGTTTTCATTCTCGTTCATTTATTTATTTATATTTCAACTTTAATTATGTTGTTTTTTACAGTGGGGGGGCTGCGCCCCCCCCAACCCCCCCTCCCGGGGCTTTGCTCCTGGGCCCCACCGGGGCTGCGCCCCTGGACCCCTCCCCCCCCCCCTTCTCGCCACACTCGGGCGGCTACGCTGCCCTCGAAAGCAACCCCCTCCCTCCGGCCTCTTCGCTACGCACTGATAGCATAAAATAGTATACGCAATTCGTGCGGCAAGCAGGCCGTCAACACTCGGGCGGCTTCGCCGCCCTCGTGCGTAACCGCCTGCTTACTGCACTTATTGCGTAATATACTATTTCGTACGAAGTAATTCGATTACATATTTTTTGCAAATGATAGTTTTTTTCAAGTACGGGCTCCAAATATATAAACGAATTGTACATAAGCATTAAGAATATTAGTAGTACAAGAAAGTAAAATCGTATGTGAACGGAACTTGTAAATTCAAAGGTACCACAAGAAAAGGACTTTCAAAATTGCAATCAATTTGCGAATATTTGTGTGAGGTTGGTATACTGAACGGTAAAATTCGTATTTATCGTAAAAAGCTGCCCATTTCACTTTTCAATTTACTTGTGCCCCCATTGATAATTTCCCCTCTGCGGTGGTACAGATTATTTCGGATGAAGATAATCCGAGTGCCATACTAGAAAAGGAATAATAATAGATCGCCTTAAGGCGATCCCAAACGTTGGGAACTCGTTCTCTCGCTCCGCCGCGAGCGCCCATGGCGCTATCTCTCTCGCACTCGTGGCGGATGCGAAAGGTTTGGGGTCCCCTTAACGTGAACCGCAGCGAGACCGCAATCGTATCCGAGGATTGAAAACGCGATTCTCGGCGCCTAGCATGAAGCTGATGACGCAATCGCACGGTCTCGCGCGAACATGGATATAGGACTAGCCAGCACTAGTGCGAGAGAGCAAGTGTTATCGCCCGGCCGCGATGGTAGGAAAGAGATGCCTGCGTGGGGCGGGGCTTCGGGTCTCTTCCATGTGTTCGTCACACGGACGTATCAGCGCGCCAACTATCGCCAAAAGTCGGAACTCTATTCCTCGTGCTAAACGCTAACACGGCGAATACGGTTCCATGTAATCTATCTTCTTTGATGACGGCTTCGGTTCGGAGAACTTTTTCGCCGTTTGCGTCTCGTTCGCGACAATCCAGTCGCGCGTTTCGCTTACATTGTAGCTATGTTTACCAGGCTCTCTCGCACCACCGTTATCTTCAATTAGCACCTGCTCACTTGGATTCCGTCTTTCTCATTGCATGAGGTCTACTGCATATTTATACATATATATATATATATATATATATCTTTGAGGCATGAACCGTTATATCATATCGCGGAGATATGGCAACGATGTGATCTCATGGTTGCCGAATCTCCGCACCATCCGAACAGCTGTCAGCGAGAATCCGCAAAATCGTGTTTCGCTGAGAAATACATACGGGGGGAGAGCACGGGTTTATCGGAAATGCTCGGGACAACTCGGCTTTCTACGCCGAGATAGCAGACGTATGTGCGTTGAGACTGGCTCGCGCCCACGGTCGTATACACAGGTCTGGAAACGAAGCCGGATTTCAATGGTAGGCCCTGGTCGCCTTATTGACCCCATTTTTTATTCCGTCGCTGGCCACCATTCAGGGCAGCGCTGCTATCGCCTGTACCCGGTGTTAGGAGAAGTTTTCATTTGGCCACGGTCTTATTTAGGTTAGATGGTACCATGCCGCGGAAGTGTGTCGTACCGAATTGTAAGCCGGACTTAATTAAAAAAATACTTTTCTTTCCTTGTCCCGAGCATGCATCCGATATTTTATCATATGCATTATCCTATTATATACGTTTAAGGATGAGGCAAAATTCCTACCGAGAAAACAGTAAATTTAAAAAACAATTCGTTGTTCAAAAAAAATTGTTGAAATTGACAAAACAATAAAGTAGACGTTTTTACGGATTTCAAGCAAATTATTATTTCTTCTCCCCTCACCCCGTAATAGGCAAAAAAAAATCTGAAAAATTTCAACTGGAACGGCAGACGACGGTACCTGGCACGAGCTGCGAAAGAAGAAAGAACAAACTAAAAAACGACCTGAAAAAACATAATTGACCTGAAATAAAAAAATCGGAAAAAAATACCTGAAAGAGTAATAATACATTTTAAGAAAGCAATAACATATGAGCGATTCCACGTGACTTCAGCCACTCAAAAAAAAAATTTTCCACAAATAATTTTAAAAAATTGAGCTATTTTTTTGCAATATATTCACCGAGTGCCGATTTTTAAAAATTTTTTTTTACGGTTTTATCGATAATTAACGTTTTTTTGTATTTTTCCATTCAAATGGCTGTATCTTTGGCAGGATTTGACGTATTTACATCTGTAAAAAACGAAAATGTGCGTCTTTTTAAGGCCTTTCAGAAAAAAATTACTTTAGATCCTATTGAGCAAGTTGCACGTCCGTTTCAGGGCAAAATATGCAAAAATATTTTTTTTCTCAAAAAATGCATTTTTAATTTTTTTTTTCAAAATTTCCCCAAATTCTGAATACGAAAAAAGAATTTTTGGTATTTTTTATATCGTGGGACCGGCAACCGGTAATGCGTAATTTTACCGGTTTCATTAATAGATTTTTTACAGTTCGATTTTTTCGCTTTACGCGATTCAACGAGCATTGATTATCATTAATTTCTCTTTCAAGGAGGCTTCTGATTTCGCGTAAAGCGACTGGAGCACACGAAAAAAAAAAATCAAACTGAAAAAAATCTATTAATGAAATCGGTAAAATTACGCATTACCGATTGCCGATCCCACGATATAAAAAATACCAAAAATTCTTTGTTTGTATTCAGAATTTGCGGAAATTTTGAAAAAAAAATTAAAAATGCATTTTTTGAGAAAAAAAATATTTTTGCATATTTTGCCCTGAAACGGACGTGCAACTTGCTCAATAGGATCTAAAGTAATTTTTTTCTGAAAGGCCTTAAAAAGACGCACATTTTCGTTTTTTACAAATGTAAATACGTCAAATCCTGCCAAAGATACAGCCATTTGAATCCAAAAATACAAAAAAACGTTAATTAACGATAAAACCGTCAAAAAAATTTAAAAAAAATCGGCACTCGGTGAATATATTGCAAAAAAATAGCTCAATTTTTTAAAATTATTTGTGGAAAATTTTTTTTTTGAGTGGCTGAAGTCACGTGGAATCGCTCATATATTATTGAAGCTGTAAGGCAGCATAGGCCATATTTTCCTTACCGTAATCTCAAGAAACCTAGAAAAATACATGCTAAACTTTTTTTTTTAATTTACCGGGAGTTATTCATTCGTTATTAAGACGGATAACAGTATATTTATTTCATTTGCTGCTTTCCATATCTGGTCCTGCCCCGATAAAATAATATTTTGAAGGAATGAGCGCGTATGTGTGTGTGTGAATTTGGTTAGGTCTGATCACCGTTGTTAGGAACGTAACCACGGGTACAGGCGATCCATGCGCCACCGGTGCCATGCCGTGC
The DNA here is from genome assembly GCA_963662125.1 of Diplazon laetatorius. Classification (NCBI taxonomy): domain Eukaryota; kingdom Metazoa; phylum Arthropoda; class Insecta; order Hymenoptera; family Ichneumonidae; genus Diplazon; species Diplazon laetatorius. Next base: position 8,969,307 of record OY759163.1, on the reverse strand, counting down.
CGCTGAAATAATTTTGGCGTCAATAAGGCGACTACCCCCACCACGCTCGTTTCCAGACCTGTGTATACGACCGTGCTCGCGCCGGTAATGAACGTAGCCTTCTGATTGGCCCGCTCTGCGCATGATCGGACCGGAGGCGGGAGATGCGAATGTGACAGAAAGAGTTTATAACTTTCTGACACTGCGTTTGAGGTTATTCGTCTATATGTTCATCTATATGATCTTCCATCGGAACCACGGTCTTACATACAGGTCTGGAAACGAAGCTGGTGGGGGTAGTTCGCTCAACGTCGCCGAACTGAGGGTGACGTTGTAGCCACCAGGGCCGCGCTGCGATCGGGGGATCAACCATAGCATGCGCCATGCGCATGATATACTAACCCGGTACTAACCTATTAAAGCGTAAACTGGAGCGATATTCACAATTGAATATAAAACAGGAGAGCCAAAACTGGTAATTTCATTAAATTAATCGAAGATCGTTATATTCCCATGAATGTGTTAGATTAATATTTTACCCCTGAATATTGCTACATATCAAATGTAAATGTTTATACATCAAATGTGAGGTTATGTTTAAGGCTGATCCCCCGACGACAGCGCCGTCTAGTAGCATCGATAGTTTTAAATGCGTCGACGCTAAGGTACCCTCCCCGACTACCAGAATTTGACTTCGTTTCCAGACCTGTATGTAAGACCGTGATCGGAACCACTAAAAAGGCCTCCTCCAGACATCTCCCAACTCATTTCTGGCTTCACTCATCGACATATAGATATGGACTGCTAACGTCGAAAAAAAAGTGAAATCGTAATAGAAAGAGAAGCGACTATCGTGGCTCTAAACCTCACTCTTTCTAAGTTAAAGCTGATTGGTCAGAATTATTTATATGTCGATGATTGCGACCAATCAGCTTTAACTTAGAAAGAGAGAGGTTTAGAGCCACGTTATTCGCTTCTCTTTCTATTGCGTCTTTACGTTTTCTCGCGACATTAGCAGTCCATATTTACATGTCGATGGCTTCATTCCAAGCAGGAAGACTAGAGTTCAGGAAACCGAACTCCACTAGTTCGGGTGAAACCACACATAACTGCTGTGGTGGTGCTGCGATCGAGCTGGGTCCAACCGACCAATGGGGTACTCGCATCGACCCGCCTAATTCAAATCACCCGCTAGGATCTCTATGGTATGTCAAAATAATCCCTAACAATTCGCAATAGTTGTTCCTCCGTGATTCATGAATAACTATGAGGTGCAAAAATGCTGAAACCTTGTTCCATAGTAAATTGCGGAAGCAAATATCTCGGTGGTGGCTTGAGTCAGAGAAAACTGTTCGGGGTTCCAAAGGTAAGTGCATTTTCCAATCGAAGTAAATGAATCATACTTATATATACAAAATCACTTTGGAACGTGTTTTTAGTGAGAAAATATTAAATATTGAACCTCTAATAATTTTTCAAAAATGCAATTAATACATATGTACCTCGTTTACATGGACTTTCACAGTACTCTTTATTCTCTCCATATCAAGAAAGAACAATTCTTCAAATACTCTTATCATACATTTCAATTACGATTTTATATTACTTTCATTTTCCGAGCACCGCATTGCTCGGACCCAGCTCGACTGCAGCGCCACCATTGCAGCTATGTGTGAGCCTACCCCTACTACCAAATTTGTAAGGAGTTCGGTCTCCTGAGGGCTCATTACAGTTATTTACAAAGTCATCTCACCTCGCGCGATGCTATCTCACATGAGTTTGTTAACCGTATTACGGATCTGTCGAGTGAAAGTGTGAAGTAACTAGGCATTTCCGGTATGGGGATCGCACCTTTTCACGCTGAAGCTGGCTGAAGCGCGCGACATATTGAGTCATTCAAGACCATTAAAGTATACATAGCTAGAATCCATGCATATATAACCTCTAATTACTTCGCTTTGTTTCCCTTCGTCTTGCTTTGATTTGGCTTTCTTTGTCACTTGTCCATCCAGGGATGGGTGTTAACAGGGTGTGAATCAGTTAATAAAAATCAAGATCATAAACCATATCTCCTATTGAACATTATAGAATCCACTGGCAAAGCATACGTCATCTAAATTATTTATAATAATTGCAGGAATGCATAAATTTCAATTGATAAACTGCAAGTTAATGATTGTAATTAGTTTTCATCAAATAAATTCTTTCCCGTGATACAGACGGATGTAATTGAGGTTGTCAACTCTTTGAAGACCACTGTTCAATGTTCCGATCAACGTAAACGGACGTATCATTGTGATGATTATTTCGGCGCGCGAAAGAATTCCGCTCCCGGCCGTAACTTGACACGTTTACGCATGCGCTGCACCGTTTTCGGCATAAAATTTTGTGCCGAGCTGGCTAGCGTGAATCGTCTTCGTATCATCTCTTTCGACGAGTAAAATTAACCATAATACGCTCGGCTACTCACTTTCCTCATTTTCTGTCAAACTGAGTACCGTAATAAGCCTCCTGGTCTCTAGTCTTCTTGCTCCAAGGTCCATTTTCATTGAAGCACGAGTTTAGGGTGGGGCTAGAAATCAAAATGAGCAACGTTCAGATGGGTCGAAATTCCGAACGCCCAATGTTTCGAATTACGGTGTTACGAACGGTCGTGGCGTAGAATGACATTGCAGTGAATCGTCAAAACTCCGAATGACATTGTAGGGAACGTTCAATAATCTGAACGTCTACCAGTCGGCGGGGTTTTCAACATTTCCCGACTTTTGAGCTTTCTCACGCGTGAATTATCAAAGTTAGATATATGCCGTCGCTGACTTGTTTATGGGAAATTTAATTCTCTACAACATTGTTCATGTGAACTTTTGGTCTTTATTGCGTTGTTTATCCAGCGTTTGGACGGGAAGGTAAAAATGCATTATCTTATTGTTTTCATCTTCCCGTTCAAACGCTGGATAAAGAACGCTATGTAGATCAAAAGTTCACATGAACGATGTTGTAGAGAATTGGATTTCCTATAAAAAAGTCAGCAACGGCATACATCTAACTTTGATAATTAACGCGTGGGGAAAGGTCGAAAGTCAGGAAACATTGGACACCGCGCCGACTGGTAGGTGTTTGGAATATTGTACAGTCTGTTCCACAAGAAAGGGTGCGCGTTTTCTCGAAAAGTTTCAAAGAAAACCTCATTTTTCTTTTTTAACACGAAAGTACGCATCAAACACTAGGACGGACTCACTTTATAAACCGTCCAATCGCCTTTGTTCTCGATTATGGCCGGGCGCCTTCTGGGCATGCTTTCGACCAGTTTTTCGGCATATTCTGAACGTAGAGAGCACCATATCTTCCTAATTCGTCGAGAGAGCTGCTTCAGGGTGAATACACGCCTTCCTGCAAGTTTCCTCTTCACGATGCTCCACACATTTTCAATTGGATTTGCATCAGGAGATTGTGAAAGCTAGTTTCAAGTCGTAATGCCATTTTGCGCTTTCCAGCTCGTGTAGAGGCGACGCCTGCGCTATTTGGGGTCGTTGTCCTCTTGAAGGATCCAATTCTTAATGTCGGTTCCAAACATCTTTCTGTAGACTTCAGAAGACCACGTTGGTAAATTTTGACCTTTTTTGAGCGTTGAGGTTCTCTGTAAAGAGCTCTGAACAGCCAAAACCGCGCTGTGAAAAGCGACCCCAAACATCTATCTTTATGTGGCGCTCAACAGTTCGCTGGAGGAAACGCTCACCAGTGGCAGACCAGGCACTTTTTATAGGAAACCATGCCCAAAAGTAAGCTTCGTTGGAAAAAATTATACCGGACCAAGAATTTAGCAGCAGCTGAGTATGAAAGACGTGGTCCGTGTGCATTGGTGAAGAGAAAAACGTTCAGCGTAGATAGCAGTAATTGCTCAATGTTGTGCAATATGCAACACTTTAAACGAGACTCAAACAAATCGGTGGTTCCGCCGTAGTCCTTTGAACGTACAATAAGGCCCAAAAAGAAAGGAAACGAAATCTTCAAAACTTCCCGAGAAAACGCGTACCTTTTCTTGTGGAACAGACTGTACGTTCGCTACAATGTCATTCTATGCCACGACCGTTTGTAACATTGTCATTGGAAGCTTGCAACATTGTCATTCGAAGTTTGCTAACGTTGTATTTATCTCCGTTAATAATGGTTTTTCGACGGAAAGGACGATAATTTGCGATCACTATGGTTTTTCGATTATTTCTCCCGTTTCATCGATTGAATCGCTAAATCTCGGTTAGTTTCGTGTTCGGCGTGAAAAAACACATCGAATAGAGCCTTGAGGGAGCTCGAAACATTGGTAATTCATTTTTTCGCATTCATATCTCCGTGAATAATCGTCCTTTGACGAAAAGGATGAAGCATTGCGCGTTCGGAATTTTGGCTCTTCTGAACATTGCTCATTCTGATTTTCGAGCCCCACCACGAATGCTGCCCCAACTAATAGTACCTGTATCAGATGCTAGTTTTTGGAATTTTTTCCGCCATGGTGGTGAATTTGAAACTGTTTCAACTTAATTTTGACGCAATTTTGGTAGGCGGTTCGGATATATATATATATATTGTAACGCTATTTCTGTGTTACTTAATTTTATAGGGTCTCGAGCACGTAAAGAAATGTTTGTACACGGGCAATAGGTAAAAGTAGGGTTTATTTTCTATAAATCGATGTAGTTACAGACAATTATTATTTTCGTTTTTCGTGCCTTCGCTCGTTACGCCGGAGGAATTTGAGAGATCTGCGCGCTCTCTGTCGGCTACGTTTCGCGTACAGTTTGCCGTGCTTCGTTTTCACGAGCTTTTCGCGCTTACTCTCCTATATCGTCGCTCGCTCACGTGTCACGGTACGCTCGGTAGGGATGTCCCTCTGTAGGCTCGGCGGAGCTTGCGCGCGCGTGCTCTCGACGCCGTACGGTGCCGCCCTCAGGTATCTCGGCGATCGATCGCTCGATAGCGGTCGATATCGATTGCTCTCCCCTCCTAGCGGGAGCTTGCGCGGCGGGTCACGCGTGACGCGGGGCGCTTTCGGCGCGCTATCGGGCGTCGCGATCTACCCGTGGGTGACGAGCAAATTTGATAGTCACCAAGATGGCGGGGACAACGTCGGGTTGGATCCTCGTCGCTCGTGCCTCTCCACCGGAAGTTGGGTTTTTTTCGTGTTCTGGCCGTCTTTCCGGGGTTTTTCGTGTTGTTCTGGGGTTTCTCCGCGTTTTCGTTGTCGATTTCCCGGATTTTGGGGGTTTTGTCGGATGTTTCGGACCCTGTAACAGAAAAACCTCGTTCTCGCCGGTCTGCGCCTGCGCGGCGATGTTGTGACAGCTCGGCGTCAGCGTTTCGGTTTTCAACGGTCGGTGGTCGGATGGCTGTCTTCGTGATGCGATACCGGATTTTGTTTTTCTCGTGATTAAAGATTCCCTCCCGCTGCCCACGGTTTCTTTGTTCGTTCCTGGAAAAGACGAATAAAAGAAATTTGGACTTTGTCCAGCATTCGTGTGGCTCCGGTGGTTCTCTTGGCCCCCTTGGCTTTTCGTATCTCCGTTCGTTCTCGTTCGTGCGTCGCTGCTCGTCGAACTTCCGATGCTTTTCTCGCTGCTTTCCTCCTTGGGTTTTCTGGTTGGCTGCTGGTTTCTTAGCTGCTAGCTGGAGATCCTGAGGCTGTGAACAGAGAAATTCTGATGCTCCGCTCTTCCGGGTGTGGCTTTTTATACCCAGCTGGAAGCCTCCCTCTCTTTTCTCTTTCAGCGTGGCTCATACGTGTCACCTCCTTGGTCCTGTTCCTTTTTCTTTTACAGGTATAACCGTCATTTGGATTTTCTTTTATTGTATCGGTGGACCCAGAGCGGCTGCGCGTCGCTGTTGTTCGATTTACATGGGGTGGGGTGGGCTCGGTATGGCTTCGTATAGCCGATACCGTTACAATATATATATATATATATATATATATATATATATATATACAGGGTGTTCCGATAACTATTAGGACCTCAGATATCTTCGAAACTACTAGGTTCACAGAACTATTTGCTGAATCAAAGTTGCATAGCACGAAGGGGGCCATCCAATGATACCAAAGTGCCTACTCCCACGCCCACCCCCAGCCCAGGGGGTGGGGCAACTTTAAAATCTTAAATGGGAACCCCTATTTTTTATTGCAGATTCGGATTCCCCATAAAAAAATACGTAACTTTTATTTGAAATTTTTTTTTCGATTCGTGATAGATGGCGCTGTAATCGCGGGTGTTCCGATAACTATTAGGACCTCAGATATCTTCGAAACTACTAGGTTCACAGAACTATTCGCCGAATCAAAATTGCACAGCACGAAGGGGGCCATCCAATGATACCAAAGTGCCTACTCCCACCCCCACCCCCAGCCCAGGGGGTGGGGCAACTTTAAAATCTTAAATGGGAACCCCTATTTTTTATTGCAGATTCTGATTCCCCATAAAAAAATACGTAACTTTTATTTGAAATTTTTTTTTCGATTCGTGATAGATGGCGCTGTAATCGCAAAAAATCCCCGAAAGTACAGAAAGGCGATAATACTTACAGTTTCGGTGATAAATCAAATTTTGATTTACTGATTTTGATTTACTTTGATTAATCAAGATTTGATTTACCACCTAAACTGTAAGTATTATCGCCTTTCTGTACTTTCAGGTATTTTTTGCGATTACAGCGCCATCTATCACGAATCTAAAAAAAAATTTCAAATAAAAGTTACGTATTTTTTTATGGGGAATCCGAATAAGCAATAAAAAATAGGGGTTCCCATTTAAGATTTTAAAGTTGCCCCACCCCCTGGGCTGGGGGTGGGGGTGGGAGTAGGCACTTTGGTATCATTGGATGGCCCCCTTCGTGCTGTGCAACTTTGATTCAGCAAATAGTTCTGTGAACCTAGTAGTTTCGAAGATATCTGAGGTCCTAATAGTTATCGGAACACCCGCGATTACAGCGCCATCTATCACGAATCGAAAAAAAAATTTCAAATAAAAGTTACGTATTTTTTTATGGGGAATCCGAATAAGCAATAAAAAATAGGGTTCCCATTTAAGATTTTAAAGTTGCCCCACCCCCTGGGCTGGGGGTGGGGGTGGGAGTAGGCACTTTGGTATCATTGGATGGCCCCCTTCGTGCTGTGCAACTTTGATCCAGCAAATAGTTCTGTGAACCTAGTAGTTTCGAAGATATCTGAGGTCCTAATAGTTATCGGAACACCTATATAATATATATTATATATATATTTATATATATATAATATATATATATATATATATATATACATTAGGGTGGGTCAAAAAAATCGACTATTTTTTTTTTACTTCTTTACACGATAACGTAGGTTTCTAGACACCTTTAGATAATTCACAGCAAATTTGAGCTTTTTATTTAAATGTTAAGATCCTCCGCCACGCAGTTTTTCATTTTTTTTGCAGTATCAGAAGAAAAAATTCATATCGCTCTATTAACTGATATTTTGAAATAGCCCTTCTTCTATACTCGTAGGAAATTGTCCGCTCTACAAAAAAGATCTCTTACAATTTTTTCGTAAACCTCTCTGTTTTGAATATATTTACGGTTCAAATTTGATCATTTTTAGACGACTTCCTGTTTTTCTTATGAATTTTGTAACTCGTTAACAAAAAATCATTATGGAAGGCGCAATGCTTAGTTTTGTAGAATGTGCGCTGCTCTACAAAAATGGTCTCTTATGAATATTCGATTGAATTAAGCGTTTCAAAGATATTCACTGTCGAACTTCAATGCACGCCAATTTTAACAGTTTTTGATTAATAATTCGGAAAATTTTAATTTAATTTATGAGTTTCAGGGAAATTTATACAAATTT
>OY759163.1:8815828-8961261 GCA_963662125.1 Diplazon laetatorius | reverse complement strand
ATCGGAGTACGGAAGGAGATGGAAGGGGAGGAAGAAGCGGGAGGGAGGGAAGTGGAAGGGATAATGGCAATGAAAGTGAAGGCCGGGAAAGAAGAGTGGACTATAGTGGGAGTATATGTGAATGGGGACATAGAAAGCAAACTGGAAAAATTGAGGGACTGGATGGAAACACCAAGAGAAACCGCAAGGACAATGATAGGAGGGGACTTCAACGCGAGGACGGGCACGGAGGGAGGGGGGATAAGTGGAGAAGACGGAGAGGAAGGAGGGAGAAAATCGAAAGATAAGAAAAAGAACACGGACGGGAGGAAGCTGGTTGAAGTGGTAGGAGAGGTGGGGTGGGAAATACTAAATGGGAACATAGCGGGGGATGAGGAAGGAGAATATACATACACGGGAGGGAAAGGGGAAACCGTAATAGATTACGTGATAGGGAACGAAAATACAAGAAGAGGGATAGAGAGAATGAGCGTAGGGGACAGGGTAGAATCGGACCATCACCCGCTAGTCGTAACAATGAAGAAAGGAGGGGTGGAGAGAAGGAATGGGGAAAAGGGGGAAAGGAAAGTAGGGAGCGGACGGTGGTCGGAGAGGATGAAGGAAGAATACGGGAAGCGAGTAGAAAACATGCGGCTGGAGGGGGGGCAGGTGCAAGAAGTAGTCAAGGACATGGAAGAAAAAATAAAGGAGGAGATGAGAAAGAGTGAAGAGGCGGGGGGAAGGGAGAAGAAAAAGAGGAAGCAGGGATGGTGGGACGAGGAGTGTAAGAGCAAGAAGGGAGAGATGAGAAGGAAGCTGAGGAGATGGAGAGAAGGGAGAGGCACAAGGGAAGCGTACAAAGAAGGGAGAAAGGAGTACAAAGAAATGTGCAAGAGGAAAAAGGAGGAGGAAAAGGAAAGACTAATAAGAGAGATAGGAGAAGCGAGAACGGAAAGCAAAGTATGGGAAATAGTGAACAGGGGAAGAAAGAACCGAACGAGGAGAAATGAGAGGATCGAAGAGGAAGAGTGGAAAGAATACTTTATGGGACTGCTGGGGGGAGTAGAGGTAAGAGTAAGAACAGGAGGGGAAGGGGGAGGGAGGGAAGGGCAAGAGGAGGAAATCACTAAGGAGGAGATCAGGGCAACGATCAGAAAGATGAAGGAGGAGAAAGCAATGGGGGGGGATGGAATACCGAACGAAGCGTGGAGGTATGGTGGAGAGAAGATGGTGGAGCTGGCGTGGGAGGTATGCGGAAGGGTATGGAGGGGGGAAGGATGGCCGGAAGGATGGAGGGAAGGGGTAATAGCGCCTATAGTAAAGAAAGGGGAAGGAAGTAGAGTGGAGGAATACAGGGGGGTCACGTTAATGCCGTCACTATATAAGATATATACGACGGTACTAGCGAAGAGACTGGAGGAGGAAGTGGAAGGGAAGAAAATGGTGCCGCAGAACCAAACAGGATTCAGGAAGGGAATGGGTACCGTAGACAACATCTATGTATTGAACTATCTAGTAAACAGACAAATAATGAAAGAGAAAGGGAAATTGATCGCACTGTTCGTCGATCTAAAGGCGGCTTTTGATTCAGTAGACAGGCAGGTCTTGTGGGGGGCGTTAGAGAAAAGAGGGGTTAGGAAGGGCTTGAGAGAGAGAATAGAAGAAGTGTACAGGGAGACAAAAAGTAAGGTGAAGGTGGGAGAGGTGACAGGAGAGGTTTTTTGGACGGCGAAGGGGGTAAGACAAGGATGCCCGCTAAGTCCAATACTCTTCAACCTACTAACAGCAGATATGGAAGAGGAGCTGAGAAAGGGAAGGTGGGGAGGGGTAGAGGTAAGAGGTAGGAGAATATGCACATTAGCATATGCGGATGATGTGGTGATAATAGCGAAAGAAGAAGAGGAAATGAAAAGCATGGTGAGAAGGTTGGAGACGTACTTTCAAAAGAAAAAACTGGAGGTCAACGTAGGGAAAACGAAGATGATGAGATTCAGAAAGGGAGGAGGAAGGAGTAAAAAAGTAGAATGGAGATGGAGAGGGAAGAGGATAGAGGAGGTAAACGAATTCAAATATCTAGGGTATGTGTTCAAGAGGAACGGTGGGCAGGAAGCACAACTAGGGGATAGAGTGAGGAAGGCCGGCGTGGTGATGAGGCAGGCGTGGGGGATAGGGAAAAGGAAGTTTGGGAAGAACTGGAGCAGAAAGATGTGGATATTCGACACGCTTGTATGGACGGTAATAAGCTACGGGGTGGAAATATGGGGATGGGAGGAAAGAAGGGAAATGGAAAGAGTACACGATAGATACATACGGTGGACACTGGGGGTAGACTGGAGGTCACCGGGATATATGATAAGAGAAGAAGTGAAACGGGATAAAATGAGAACGAGAGCCGGGAAAAGGGCGTGGAAGTTTGAAGAAAAGCTGAGAGGAGGGAAGGGAAGCGAGATAGCAAGGGCGTGCTTGGAAGAGATAGAGGAACGGGAGAGAAATGGGGAGGGACTATCGAAATGGGAGAAGGGAAGGAAGCAATGCAAGGAGGAGAGAGGAGAGAGCGGACAGATGGGGGAAGAGTATGAAGGATGGGAAAGATGGGATAAGGAGAGACAAAGAAAGGAAAGGGAGGAAAGGATAAAAGAATCAAAATATAATAAATGGTACAAAGAAATCAGAGTGGAAGGGATACCGGGATATTTGAGAGCGGGATGGAGTGGGGAAAGGTGCCGCAGAATCGCAAGATTTAGAATAGGGAATGAGATGAGAGAAGGAAGATACTGGGAAAGCGAGGAAGAAAGAAGTTGCAGGATATGTGGGACGGAAAGAGAGACATGGGAGCATGTGCTGGACAGGTGCAGGGGAGGAGAAGAGACGGAGAGGGGAATAGGGGAAAGAGTAAAGGAAATACTGGATGAAGGAGGAAGAGGGGAGGAGTGGATGAAAGAACTGGAGAGCGAGAGAGAAGAGAGAGAGAGAATGCGGAACGGAGGAAGGAGAGAGGAAGAAAGAGAATGAAAGAAAGAATGGAGTGAACGAGCGGAAACGGAAGTGCAAGGAAGGAGAAGGAGGGAACGGAGAGAAAAGAAAAGGAAATGTACACAATGTAAACATGTAAATAAATATAAAAAGCGAAGCGACGGACAAGGGAATGGCGAGCGTAAAGAAATATAGGAATAATAAAAAGGAAAAAAAAAAAAAAAAGAATTGTAACGGAAATGTAAACGGAAAGCGAAGAGAAACGTAAAGCAAAAGCGAGGCAATGGGCAAAGGCACGGCGAGCGGAAAGAAACGTAGGAATAAGAATGAGGCGATAGAGTATAAGGTAAAATGTAAAATAGAATATAAGAACAGTGATGTAAAATACGGAAGGAAAAATGTAAGAGAGAAACGGAGGTCACTTGTAACCCGCAAGGGAATCAATAAAGGATACAATACAATACACTCGTTATTTATTTCGATTTGAAATACCAAGTGATTTTTCACTTGTTGTTTATTTCGAATTTAAATACGAAGTGATCTTTCACTTGTTATTTGATTCGATTTAAAATCACAAGTGATTTTTCACTTCTTATTTGTTTCAATTTTCAATAACAAGTGGTTTTTCAATTGTTATTTGTTTAGATTTTAAATATCAAGTGATTTTTCACTCGTTATTTGTTTCGATTTTAAATACCAAGCGATTTTCCACTCGTCATTTTATACGAGTTTAAATAACGCATTCATTTCTACTCGGAAATGTTTTTGAAAAAAAAAAAAATTTATAATTTTTTAATACAATATTGTCGAATAGATTGCAGGTACAACGATATCAGGTAGAAAATTTGATACCAAATGGGGATCCACTCGTTTCTTCGATTTACTTCCAATATAGAGTCATTTAGGACAGACGTAAGTGAGTGGAAATTTATTTGACGCCGGGATATAGGCCAAGTGGAGAACCACTCGAGAGGCATCAAAACAAATGGGCGCCGAAATTCACTTGGAATTTATTCCGGCGTCAAGTGTAGCGTCCATTTGACAACAGAATATATTACGAGTGAAAATAAATTCGTTATTTAAACTCGAATAAAATGTCGAGTGGAAATAAATTCGTTACTTGGACGCAAAAGAAATAACGAGTGAAAAATCACTTGGTATTTAAAATCGAAACAAATAACGAGTGAAAAATCACTTGATATTTGAAATCGAAATAAATGACAAGTGAAAAACCACTTGTTATTTTAAATTGAAATGAATAAGAAGTAAAAAATCACTTGTGATTCAAAATCGAATTAAATAACAAGTAAAAATTCACTTGGTATTTAAAATCGAAATAAATAACGAGTGAGAAATCACTTAGATTTTTTTTAAAATACATTTTGCCCATCCCTGACTCTCAGTCAGTCATCATCTGATCTTCGCAACCCAATTACAATTCGACGAGTCGTACGAAGACCGAACAGATTCGAGTACTGGATATCAGAATTTAAGTAAATAACCCGAAATAAATAACTATATACAAAAGAATAAGATGAAAAAAAACAATAACAATAACAGTAACTATAATAGGCTAATGTTAAGAACAAGTCGGCACGGTAACGAAGAAGAAAAAAAAATTCCAATGGCCGATGACCCTGTATAATTTGATGATTAGACTGTGTCAAAAAACAATTAATTTTTTTTTCGCGTCTCCTAAAAGGGGAAAGGGTGTAAAAAACTGATTTTTTTGAGTCTTCGAAGCTAACGTTGAAGACTCAAGAGGTGAAAAACAATTTTATAATCTCATAAAATGAATTTCCAGAAGCTGTGAATTTCGAATTATTGGATTAAGGCTGTTTTTACCAGATTCTTGTTGTAGAGAATTCAATTGGCTCTGAAATGTATCCGTACATTTTTCTTGTAGAACGAAGCGTTTAGCTGTGAAACTCGTTTGAAGACCAAGTTTCGTCGATGATTGATAATTTAATTTCTTTAGGCCTACCACCAATTTTTCCCCTTTTCGGAGACATAAGAAAATTAATTGTTTTTTTTTACACAGTCGATTGATCATGGAGACTAGAGGTAAGAACGGCTGTGGAAATCGCGGTTAGAATCAGTTTGCCGAAATAATTTTGTAGAGAATCGAACTGAAGTGAGCGATAGGCTGGTAGTCTCCATAATTGATTGGAGTATCCCCCATGACGCTAACTCCATCTCCGTCCCCATGGAGACTAGAGGTAAGGAGTAACGAACGCAAGGCTGAAAAAACGTTCGCGAAAACGTGAAAAAAGCACCACTGAACTTCGAAGAGGACCGAGATGAAGTTAGCGTCATGGGGGCTAGACCGATCAACGATGAAGACTATCGACTTATCGCTCACTTCACTTCGGTCCTCTACAAAATTAGTTTCGACGTTTCGACGAACAGATTTCAAGGTAGTACCCTCCATATGAGAGTTCCTCGTCAGATTTTCATGAAACTTGGCACAATCATAAGTATTGATAAGAAAAAGGTTCAGTTAAATTTTTATGGCTTTCCGGAGCGCGAAAAAAAGATATCAACACTTTTATCCCCACACGTTTAACGTGGAGCCTTATGGAAAATCACGCTCGATTTGATATAATACAAAAAGTCGTCGTTAGATTTTAATGAAAACACTTGAGCTGCAAGTTGAATATTCGGAGAACATTTTGAGCACTTGACAGTAGAGATCAGGAGACTGTGATGATAATAATAAGCAAATAAACATCGGGAAAATACAGTTTATATGAGGAGTTCGTCGTGATCCGGTAGGCATGGCAACGTTGCGCGCTTGTTTCCCATCTTCTCTCTCTCTCTCTCTCTTTCACTAATCGACATCATAACACGCGACGTTGTCATATCAAAGTACTACGTTCCTCAATCAGGAGATGGTATATCTTAGGCTTGCTTTGACTCTTAACAAGTTTGTGGGATACTACCTTAACCGCGATTTCCACAATCGTTCGTACTCCTCACCTCTAGTCTCCATGAAACGTGCACGAAACCGCGTACAATTTCTGGGGACTGAGCACAACTGAACTGAAATAGGAACCGAGATGAAGTTAGCGTCACGGAGCCTAGAGGTAAAGAGACACAACTACGGGTATAAAATATGGCCGAAAAAGTTGGCCATGGTTACCGTTACTATGGACACCGTAACTAAGGCGAGGCTATTGATGTCAGCGCTCCTGTTAGGCACCGCGTGGTAGTCGATTCTTGAACTAATGTTCTGTGACGTCACATTCCATGAAGATACAATATATAGATATACCGAGACGTGCGTCTGACAGATATATCACACTACCCGCTGCCGTTGACAGCGCCGCGCTCGGCGCCTCTCGAACTACGGACCTGGTTCAACTTTTCATGAGTGATTTTGAAGCCAAATCTGGGCCAGTTGTGTCTCCTGACCTCTAGGCTCCATGGTTAGCGTCATGAGGGGCAAGACCAATAAATTATCGAGACTATACCGACTCATCGCTCACTCGACTTCGGTTCCTATTCGAAGATTTGTACACGTTTGGGCGAACAATTTTCAACCATTGACACAATCATTCGTACTCCTTGTTTCCAGTCTCCATGTCCGTCCCCTTCGAAGTTCAGTGGTGCTCAACTCACAGACTTTCCCGAGCGTTTTTAGCCTCGTGTTCGGACTCCTAACCTCTGTAGTCTCCACGAATTTGATAATCGTAGCTCCCGACATTACACTCATCCTCAATGACAATCGCACTACGATATCACAAAGCTCACGAACATCAGTAAACAAATAATCGTCAGCATCGATAATCGATTTGCACCACGATTGCCCGACGAAGCTTCCAATTTCAATTCCTGAAGAATCGATGGAAACCAGTCATCGACGGTGTTGCGAATACGATTTGTCATTGCGGCGACTTCATTTTCCGTTGAATCCGGGGTCGACGTTTTCGTGGGTTTAAACTTGTCCTTATTCTCATTAACGACAATTTCATCAACGTCTTTGGACAAACCCGAAGGCTTCCAATCGCCGCATTGGGGGAATCCCCGCGGCACTGGCTCGAATTGCTCGTGCTCGCCGACCTTGAACACCAGACCCATTCCCACCTCCACGTGAAACTCTATGTGGCAATGAAACAGCCAGTATCCTGAGAAAATAAACGAAAAAAAATAATAATAAACGGTGTCAAGTTATCATTATTATTTCGTAGTTAGTTCGTGACGCATGGGCGTCGCCAAGGGGGGGGGGGCAAAGGGGGCGGCGCCCCCCCTCCTAGGACTTGAAAAAAATTCAATCAAACGCTGTTGTTTCCGGTCGGACTTTTAATTTCCGCGCGATGCGAATTAGTGGCACGACAAAGCCAACGTAACTGAGTTCATTTTTTTTAATTTCCCCAAATTCTGAATACGAAAAAAGAATTTTTGGTATTTTTTATATCGTCGGATCGGTAATCGGTATAATGCGTAATTTTACCGATTTTGTTAATAGATTTTTTTCAGTTCGCTTTTTTTTCATGTGCTCCCAGTCACTTAACGCGATTCAACGAGCATTGATTATCATTAATTTCTTTTTCAAGGAGGCTTCTGAACTCGCGTAAAGTGACTGTAGCACATAAAAAAAAAAAAATTAAACTGAAAAAAATCTATTAATAAAATCGGTAAAATTATGCACTACCGATTACCGATCCCACGATATCGAAAATACCAAAAAAATCTTTTTTTCGTATTCAGAATTTGGGGAAATTCTGAAAACCAAAATGGCGAGTGCATTTTTTAAGAGAAAAAAAAATTTTTTGCATACTTTGCCCTGAAACGGACGTTCAACTTGCACAATAAAATCTAAAGTAATTTTTTTCTGGAAGGCCATGAAAAGACGCACATTTTCGTTTTTGACAAATGTAAATACGTCAAATCCTGTCAAAGATATAGCCATTTGAATGGAAAAAAGGGTGCAAAGTAGAACCTTGCACATTGCTTCCTCATAGTTTTGTACCGTTTTTCAATTATTGAGATGTAAAGTAGAACCTTGCTTATGGCTTCCTTATCTTCTTACACATCTGCCAAAGCTTCCTCCATAAGGAACCATGTGTCGATCAATTTTGGCTTCCTCATAGAGGAAGCTTTCCTTGTTCACTTTCGTGACGTTGAGGGCTCCTTGTGAGTGTGATGTGAGTCGAAATCAATATACATGGGGCAATTTATATGAAATTTGAAAAATTATAATTCGCATAAAATCTGAACTCCTTGTTAGATTTTATCCAAATTCAATAGGAAATCTCTTTGGATGATAGTGCAACTTCGTACTAAATTTCAGCCGGATATCTAGAAAATTATGGAAGCTAGAGCACTTACATTGAATTTTGGAAAAATTTCAAAACGCCATCAAATCTGAACGTCTTGTTGGATTTTGTCCAAATTCAATACGAAACCTCTTTCAATGGCAGTGCAACTTCGTACTAAATTCCAGCCAGATATCTCAAAAATTATGGAAGCTGGAGCAGTTACATTGATTTTTAGAAAAATTTCAAAACGCCATAAAATATGAATGGCTTGATGGATTTCGCCCAAATTCAATCGGGTTTCTCTTGGGATAATTGCGCAACTTCGTACCAAATTTAAGTCCGATATCTCAAAAATTGCTCCAGTTAGAGTGTAAAGATCGTTTTTTTCACATTAAAAAATGCTTTAAAAGTAAAGCAAAGCGTGGATTTTTTCCAAATTCGGTATCGAGCATCTCCCTGTACTCGTACAACATTATACTGAATTTAAGCTCGATATCTCTAAATATGTGGGAGCTAGAGACCAAAAATAATTTTTTGAATTTTGAAAAAATGCTGTGAAAACGAAATAACTTGATAGATTTTTCCAAAAATTAAATTGTGCTATGCGCCGTGAACCCTTCACATGTGTGACAAATTTCAGCTTGATATCTCGAGCCGTTCTCAAGTTGTGAGCGGTTAACCATTACTACACACATACACACACACACACATACATCCGGACATTTTTTCTAAATGTGTTTTTTGGGTGTTTTGAGACATACTGAACACGTTTTCATGAACATCTCGAAAAAAAAAAATTTCACGAAAACAAAGCTTCCTCTATGAGGAAGCAAAATAAAAAAAAATGGTAATTAACGATAAAACCGTCAGAAAATTTTTTTAAAAATCGCCACTTCGTGAATATATTGCAATAAAATAGCTCAATTTTTCAAAATTATTTGTGGAAAAAAAATTTTTTTTCAGTGGGTGAAGTCACGGAATCGCTCATATACAT
Organism: Diplazon laetatorius; assembly: GCA_963662125.1. Lineage (NCBI taxonomy): Eukaryota > Metazoa > Arthropoda > Insecta > Hymenoptera > Ichneumonidae > Diplazon > Diplazon laetatorius. Next base: position 8,952,054 of record OY759163.1, on the reverse strand, counting down.
GTCATGGACATATACATGTCATGTGTATGTGTTCTAGAATTGAGCTGGGGAGGGGTCAAGGGGGGGGGGGCAAGATATCATCTTGCCCCTACCCCTGGCTCTTTTTCTGGCGACGCCCTTGTCGTGACGATTTGACGTTGTCGCACCAGGATTATTCGCGTGAAATCGCAAAATCGTGTAGCCACCGTCGGGCACGGTAACCGTGTCCTTGATCGGAGCTCGATCCAGGTTTCTCTCTATGAGACCTTCGTCGTCCAATCTCTTGACTTCCTCCACCGTAACGTTGTCTCCGACTCGTTTCATGGCCACCACCCGGAACTGATGCCCGTGCAAATGGAACGGGTGATTGGCGTCGAACGTGAAGCCTGTTTAAACACAGCATTCGTGTCACAAGTCATTAAGGCTTATCGACGTATGTGGAATTTTTCAATTTTCATTTACAATCATCTGCGTTCGGACACGTGTGTGTCTGTGTCGTTCGTGACTGACCTTTGTCAATTAGTACCAATTCAACGACGCTTCCGAGTTTAACTTGAAGCACGTGGGTGCACTGACAAAATTTTCCCTGGCATCCGGTTACTGTGGTGGAGTTGCAAAACTGATTTGGCAATATCGAATCGCGCTGCGACAAAAGCGGAAACGACGGTAGCTTCATCGATATGTGATTCAATTGCGGAGTAAATAATTTATTATTTTTCTCGGGCACTGTAAAAATAATATTAATATAACAAATAATGCTCTTTAATTAAATAATTCGTCGAATTATTTAATTTTGAAATAACAACGTAGACACGTTATTAGATTGTGTCGAGAAAACAATTTATTTTCATTTTTGTTTCCAAAGGTGGAAAAAGTTGGTGGTAGGCCTAAAAAAAATTCTCCCGAAGAACAGACTCCAAATTTTTTTTTCAGCTTCGCAATAAAATAAAGTAAAATTGGAAAAATACATTTTTCGCTTATTTCAATATGTACGCGAATAAAAAGGTTGGAAACTGAATTCGCTGGGTATCATTTTCTATGAAATTGAATTTCCTTTAAAAAGTATCGGAGCCCCGAGGCAAAAATTTTGATATCTTCAAGACTTACATGCATTTTTAACCGACTTTCGACGAAAATTCATGTTCAAACGAGTTTCACAGCTAAACTCTTCGTTCTACAAGAAAAATGCACAGGGTACATTTTGAAGCCAGTTTAATTTTCTACGACAAAGGTCTCTAGTAAAAAAAATCTTAATCCAATGATTCACAATTCACAGCTCCTGAAAGTTTATTTTATAAAATTAAAAAAATATTTTTCAACCATTCGGTCCTCAACATTGGCTTTAAAGATTGAAAAAAATCAGTTTTTTACGGTATTTTAAGGAAATAATTTCACCTTTGGAAACAAAAAAAAAGAATAAATTGTTCTTTTGACACAGTCGACACGTTATCTCTCACCTTGATTGAAACCGTAAAGATTTTTTCGATGAAAATGTGGATTGTCTTTGTTGTAGAAATCGTACGATAAATATAATTGATAATCAGGATCCCGAAGAATGGATTCGTCGTTGGGATCTAATGATTCCAGCTTAGGCATACTGATCGTTTCATTGTCTTCCACGCCTCTGTTCAATGCATTTACTTGCTGCAATTGTTCAATGTTCGAAATATCAGATTTGGTAAATTAAATAAGTGGATATTTACGATAAAGCCGAGAATTTAAATGGTTGGGGTGCGAAATTCAATGTTGCTAAAAGTCCTCGGCGTAGAATGACATTGCAGCGAATCGTCAAAATTCAGAATGACATTGCCGCGACAAACAATATACCGAACGTCTACCAGTCGGCGCGGTTCTCAACATTTCCCGACTTTCCAGCTTTCCCACGCATAAACCATCAAAGCTAGACATATACCGCCGCTGACTTTTTTACAGGAAATTCAGTTCTCTACAACATTGTTTATGTGAACTTTTGGTCTATATAGCGTTGTTTATCCAGCGTATGGATGGATCGGTAAAAATGCATTTTCTCATTGTTTTCACCTTCCCGTCCAAACGCTGGATAAACAACGCTATGTAGACCAAAAGTTCACATAAACAATGTTATAGAGAATCAAATTTTCTATAAAAAAGTCAGCGACGGCATCCATCTAACTTTGATAATTTAGGCGTAGGAAAGCTCGAAAGTCGAGAAACGTTGAAAACCGCGCCGACTGGTATGCGTTCGGAATATTGTGCGTTCGCTACAATGTCATTCTGAATTTTGACGATTAGCTGCAATGTCATTCTACGCCACAACCGTTCGCAACGATGGCATTCGAAACTTTGCTCGTTCTGAATCTCGAGCCCCACCCATTCGATAATCATAAATCAAAATTCATATAATATTAATATTGTAGCACACCAACGCAGTTGTATTCATGGGAACTCTGCTGTATGAAACTGCGGCTATGGGATCAATTGTTTCGGCGCCTGCGTATCTCAGAACGGCAACTTGATGAGCGCTGAGAAATCGTTCGTCACAATCCATCAAACCGCGAAATCGAATCCAGTAATTGTCGATCGGTTGATTCATCTCCACGATAAAATCGAATCTCTCACCGGCGTAGCTCACCAAAGATTCGGCTGAAATTCATCGAGACATCAACATGAATCGTCAACTCATTTCCGTGGATTGAAAAATTTTCCGTTGACCGTATCGAAAATCTGGCGATTCGAGCGAATGAGATGGAAAAGCGTACCTTCGATGGGTTCGATGTCATTGCCATCGGTACTCACAACGTACAACGTGTGATTATCGATCGACACCTCGATCGGGCAGTTCAAGAATTCCGCATTGATCAGCCTGAATCTGTATCTGTAACCCTGTCGAAAATTTCAATAATTCACAATGGGGAATATTCTTCGTACGTCTCGTGTTTGAGCGTTTTTTTTGCTTCCTCATAGAGGAAGCTTTGCTTTCGTGGAAATATTTTTTTTCCCGACATGTTCATGAAAACGTGTTCAGAATGTCCCGAAACATCTAAAAATCACATTCAGAAAAAATGTCCGGATGTATGTGTGTGTAACATTGGTTGGGTGTTCATAACTTTAGAACGGCTCGAGATATCAAGCTGAAAATTGTCACACATGTAAAGGGTTCACGGCGCATAGCATGATTAAAATTTAGAAAAATCCACGCAGTTCTTTCGTTTTTACACTATTTTTAAAAAATTCAAAAATGTATTTTTGGTCTCTAGCTCCTTGAATTTTAGAAAAATCGATCTCAAATTCAGTATAATGTTGAACGACCATAGGGAGATGTGACTTGTTACTGAATTCGAAAAAAATCCATGCAGCGCTTTTGTTTTAAGAAATTTCGAAAGGTGTAAAAAAACGGTGTGCGCACTCTAGCTGGCGCGATTTTCTAGATATCGGACTAAAATTTAGCACGAAGTTGCACCATTATCAAAGACGTTTGGGATTGAATTTGGACAAAATCCATCGAGCCATTCATATTTCATGTCGTTTTAAAATTTTTCAAAAATCAACGCAAGTGCTCCAGCTTCCACAATTTTCGAGATTCCGGGCTAAAATTTGGTACAAAGTTCCACTACTATCGAAACATGTTCGGTATCGAATTTGAGCAAAATCTATCAAGATGTTCATATTTATGGAAATTATAATTTTTCAAATTTGACATGAATTGCCCCATATATGAGCGATTCCACGTGACTTCAGCCACTCAAAAAAAAATTTTCCACAAATAATTTTGAAAAATTGAGCTATTTTTTTGCAATATATTCACCAAGTGCCGATTTTTAAAAATTTTTTTTGACAGTTTTATCGTTAATTTACGTTTTTTTGTATTTTTCCATTCAAATGGCTGTATCTTTGGCAGAATTTGACCTATTCACATTTGTAAAAAAACGAAAATGTGCGTCTTTTTGAGGCTTTCCAGAAAAAATTACTTTAGATTCTATTGAGCGAGTTGCACATCCGTTTCAGGGCAAAATATGCAAAAATATTTTTTTTCTCAAAAAATGCATCTTTAATTTTTTTTTCAAAATTTCCCCAAATTCTGAATACGAAAAAAGAATTTTTGGTATTTTTTATATCGTGGGACCGGCAGTCGGTAATGCGTAATTTTACCGATTTCATTAATAGACTTTTTTCAGTTTGATTTTTTTTTTTTTTTCATGTGCTCTAGTCGCTTTACGCGAGTTCAGAAGCCTCCTTGAAAGAGAAATTAATGATAATCAATGCTCGTTGAATCGCGTGAAGCGAAAAAATCAAACTGTAAAAAATCTATTAATGAAATCGGTAAAATTACGCATCACCGATTACCGGCCCCACGATATAAAAAATACCAAAAATTCTTTTTTCGTATTCAGAATTTGGGGAAAATTTGAAAAAAAAATTAAAAATGCATTTTCTGAGAAAAAAAATATTTTTGCATATTCTGCCCTGAAACGGACGTGCAACTTGCTCAATAGAATCTAATTAATTTTTTTCTGGAAGGCCTTAAAAAGACGCACATTTTCTTTTTTTACAAATGTAAATACGTCAAATCCTGCCAAAGATACAGCCATTTGAATGGAAAAATACAAAAAAACGTTAATCAACGATAAAACCGTCGAAAAATTTTTTAAAAAATCGGCACTCGGTGAATATATTGTAAAAAAAAGCTTAATTTTTTTTTAATTATTTGTGGAAAAATGTTTTTTTGAGTGGCTGAAGTCACGTGGAATCGCTCATATATTGATTGAGACTTACACCACACTCACATGGTGCTCTCAATGTCACAAAAGTAAAAAAAAGGATCCAAAGTAGAACCTTGCACATGGCTTCCTCGTCATTTTACACATTTGCCAAAGCTTCTGAGGAAGAAGAAAAATTGATCGACGCATAGTCATGCAAAAGCAAAATTGATCGACGCATAGTTCCTCATTGAGGAATCTTTGGCAAATGTGTAAAATGAGCAAGCCATGTGCAAGGTTGTACTTCGTTTATATTCGTTCGGTTTATTACCCGATCGACCGGAAAAACCGCAACGGGCATGTCCTTCGTAGTGCCGTTTTGGCCTTGAAACGTTCTGTAACGTCCGAGGCCGTTGACCAGAAGGTTCGGCGCTTTGTTGTCGCCGTCCGAATGGTGATGGGCGAGAAATTTTTCCGATCCAATCTCGTGATCCCAATCGAGCACGATAATGTTGTGCTCATCGAAATCGTAAAGATCACGATGCGGATTTTTTTTTTCCGAAGACCTGACAATCAGGGCACCGAAGACACCGTCGCCTCGTTGAAAACCTGTTTGTTTTTTTTCCCAACACCAATTATGAATTATTCGATCTGTCTGTTTTTTTTCTTTTTTTTTTTACAATTATTTCCGGGTTGGGCTCGAAATTCGTAACGAGAAACGTTCGGAAAGGCCGCAATTCGGAACAACAATGCTCGGAACGGTCAAGATTTGGAATACGTATGTATATATGTATAGTTTGCGTACCTCGTCCGTCGGCCGCGAGACTACATTGCCCGACATTCGAGCTTTCCCACGCGTAAACTATCCATGTTAGATGTATGCCGTCGCGGACTTTTTTGAAGGAAATTTAATTCTCTACAACATTGTTTTTGTGAACTTTTGGTCTATATAGCGTTGTTCGGCCAGCGTTTGGACAGGATGATAAAAATATATTCATTGATTCAATACATTTTCATCTTCCTGTCTAAACGCTGGCTGAACAACGCTATATAGACCAAAACTTTAGATAAACAATGTTGTAGAGAATTAAATTTCCTACGAAAAAGTCCACGACGGCATATATCTATCATTGATAGTTTACGCGTGGGAGAGCTCGGAAGTCGGGCAATGTAGTTTCGCAGCCGGCGGACGAGGCACGCCAACTATACCTATATATATCCGAATCTTGACCGTTCCGAGCATTGTCGTTCAGAACATCGCTCGTTCCGAATTTTGGCCTTTCCGAACATTGCTCGTTCCGAGTTTCGAGCGTAACCCGATTTGACCTATTTTTTTTTTTTAACAATTATTTCCATATGAATTCGTACCCGAATGTGAATGCCAGAAGTGAGTACCGGCAGTGGCCGCAACGAATTGGTACCTGAACGTGGCTCCTGGCGGTATGGGACACTGAGTCACGTATGGCACGCCATCCATGTACGGGGTGTCTCTCATGTGCTGCCCGTGCCAGTGCATCGTCGTACTTTCAGCCAGCATCAGATTCTCCACTTCAACCATTAACCTGTCGCCTTGGCACACCTACAATTACACGTTAAGTCACGAGGAGTACATGCGCGTAACTACGCACCGCGCTTTCACTCGTTTTCAACATTTCTAGCGTAACATATATATTCTCCGACTAAACGATGGATCCGAAGGTTGTCGCTATTAACGCGCACCAATTGTCCACGTGTATGTTTTTTTTAATGTACTGCCCGAAACTTGAGGGGACATACACTACCGGCCAATCGTTTGGAAACACTTCACGAAATTCCGAGCCGCATAAAAAGTTCGATTACTTAGTGAAAAATAAAGATAATCGAATTTCCAAAGCGGCATTTCAAAACGGACATATCAGGCTTGATTTTGCTTCCTTGGAACATTTTTTGCGATTTTTTTTTAGCACGGTACATCGGTTTGAAAATGGCCATTTTATGACTTTTTTCGGCTGTGTTCAACCGGTTGCAAGGCTTCTAGACATTTTTTCGTCAATTTCGTTTGGAACATCCTTGAAACGGTAACCAATAGCTTCAATTTCATTTTTTATAAAACTTCGTGCGATTTTTTTTGAAGGAGTTACGATTGTTTTCACCTAAAAACGACCATTTTCAAAAAAGGCGACGCAACTAAAAAACTTTGAGGTTGAAATAAAATTTTCAAGATGGAAAAAAGTTGCGGACACTCATGTTGAATCGACTGGAATTTTTTTGAAATTTTCCTTCACAATTTTTTTTTTCACCATTTTAGGTCGAGCCTCTAATAATTCAAGCGGCTCAAAATCGTAGAATATTGAGTTCGGGCACAATTATCACGGGAAAAAATTTCCTTATTTGAACATTTTGAGCCTTTTATAATGTTTTCAAAATTTTTTTAAGACATTTTTTTTGGTCGAAATTTTTTTTACCGAAAAAAAATTACTCCAAAAAATTTAGAAATCGGTCCAGTTGACCTCGAGATTTTTTTGACCACCGATTTTAAAATGTCATTTCGATATAAACGCGTTCAAAGTTTTGACAAAGTTTTCGCTGCCGAGGGCATCGAGAAACATTCATGTGGATAAAATGAGTTGCAGTCTACAATTTCGAACCGATTTAAACTTTTTTCGAATGAAAGCTTATAATATTTCGCACATAAATGATACTACAGAATTCATGAAAAAGTGGCTGAATTTTGTTTATTTATCATCAAAAGTAAAAAATAAGATGGCCGCTCCTCGGCGGGAGAGGCCCGACATAATTAGCTGTAACTCAGCCAATTTTTGGACTTCCTGAATGAGATTTTCCGAAAATGCGAAAAAAAAAAAAAAAAAGAAATCGATTTTTCGCTATATATGTCCTCTCAATCGAAACATCGGAAATAACGGTTTTAAATGAACGCATTGTCGACGAGATTATAAAATGAATTATCAACTATTTATGTCTTTTTTTTTGTTTTCTTTTTGAAGTGAAACTTCTTTAGCGAGGGTCTGGGATTTTCAGAGCGTTACGAAAATTAAGATCCCGTGAGGGGAATAGGCCGATACGTGGTGGGGGGAACGGCGAGACTGGGGAGTCGGACCCGGCAGCGACACCGCTTGCACGCGGCAAGGCATGGAGGGAGGTGGCATGACGCGTTAGTATCTGGCAGTAGGCATAAACAGAGGGCGGGGGGGGGGCAGAAGAGAGTGGCACAGGTCCCTAGATGTGGACGAGCCAACCCAGGCAAAAAAAAAAAAACAGGGGGGCAAACGGGTGGCTCTGCTGAGCATACTCTGTCTCACTCGCACACTAGTCGCACACTAGTGTGTGTGTGAGAGAGATAGCTCTTTCTCTCTCTCACACTAGCGCCCAGTGACGTCACGAATCAACCTCGATGGCATAAGTACGACATGTTACAGGGTACTTGATTTATTTTGGAAATAAAACAATATTTATGTATTTATTACATAGATATTTATTATATCCAATTCCACATATATGTACTAGATTAGAACTTTTCATTTTCGATGGATAGTCAATATGAATGTACTTAAAATACACAATAAATATTTATCATTGAGAATACAATTGAACACTATAACTTTTCTGTTTCAATAACACAAACTAAAGAATACTGCAATAAAACAAGAGATCATTGACAAGTAAAGATTGAGTCCGACTGACAAGGAGAGCGACGGAAATCCGCTGAAGTTATGGCACTTTCAAACGGCGATCGCGGGTCGGTGGATAGCGTACTAGACAGGTATTCATGAGATCGCGGGTTCAAGCCCCAAACAGATGACATTTTTTTTCCTTCAAATCTTTTTCAGCGCCTATACCCCCAAATCACTCTTACATGAGAATGTTTATATTGAATGAACTTTTGTATAAAAAAATAAAGAGTGTAATGTAAGAAATTTGCTTATTTTATATTTTTCCTTAATTCTAACTAACTTACAGTACAAAAATAATAGTTAAATTTATGGCGTTCATTCTTTTTTATTGCACTTTAGTAAAACGTTTTGTTTTCCTTGCTTTTACGATGACTATCATCCGGGCTCTGGCGGAACTTTGGAGCAAGATTGAAAGGTTACGTGATTGTAAGAAAAACTAAAGTGCGATATAAAAAAAAAGAATGAACGCCATAAAAATGTAACTATTATTTTTGTACTGTAAGTTAGTTAGAATTAAGGAAAAATATAAAATAAGCAAATTTCTTACATTGCACTTTTAATTTTTGTATAAAAAAGTTCATTCAATATAAAACATTCTTATGTAACAGTGATTTGGGTATAGGTGCTGACGAGATTTGAAGAAAAATACACACCTGCTAGTGCAGCATTGCTGAAAAAAGACTGGGGGAGTTTACCCATGATAATGAGCGGAGACTTCAATGTCAACTTTGCCAAGTTAGAGAGTCAACCTCTCATCGACTTTTTGGAAGGAGAATTGAATTTGAAAATCAATAGTAGTGTTAGTACTCCAACAACCAGGTCGGGTACAACGATTGATGGTGTATTCAGCAAGCATTTGACGAATATCAAGTCACAGACATTTGTGTCCTATTTTAGTTATCACAAACCAATTGTGACAATGATAGAGCCCGATAGTTAGAATGGAGACATGGAAATCGAATCATAAAAATTAGGGTAGAATTTCCATAAATCACGAGAATTATTTTTAAATATAATCACAAATTTTGTATAAGTCATATTCGAAATGCGGAACTCAATGATCAATACTAAATCTTCGAGAGTTGTAAATGCAAAAATTCGCTAATCAATCATGGATTAATGTCATTTCCATATACTTTCCAATGTAATCACCAATTCATGTAAAATATATATCCACAAAAATGAATCCTAAATTGTCTTTTTTTAATTCATTTAAGATCATCCCTGCATCCTATACTCATAAAATATGGGGAATTATGTACACTACTAACAGGCGCGAAGTTTCACTTCGGTCGCGCGTGGTTTCCACGCACACAATTTTTTTTTTTGCTCACGGTATCGTTTGGCAAAGTGATAAGTGTCAACGTTAACGTGGACTTTGATGAAAATTTATATATTCATCATTACTCGTCACCCGCGCAAAAAAAATTGTATAATCAATCAATTGTATAATTTGAAATTCCGAGATTTTCAATCAATAGAATCCAGATTTACAAGTTTCGCGATCTCCGCTGTGGAACAAAGAGAACGGATGTAAAACTGTCATTGCTCCGTAAATATTCAACATTGTTGGGAAACTCCCTCGCAATTATGACTCTGAATTGCATTTGTTACTCGCGATAATCGCGAAAAAAAAAAAAAAATTACTCACTCGAACTAACGCGGTCTCAACTACGCTAATTGACCGTCTTGTTTAGTCATACGACAACCAGGAACCCGGAGATCCCGCGCCGCGTAGCGTGCTATTAATATGCAAGTTCAGCGCGTGAAACTACGTCTACCGGTTGAATGAAGAGACGAAGAAAATACGCACACGACAAACGTTGCAGACATTAAGGGGGGAGTAAGGTAGTACATTTTTTTGCATATTTCAAATTTTTTTCAATCGAATGCATAATATCTCAAGAATATTGTGTCAAAATTTCAAGTCGATTGGAACAAAATTGACGACGTTATGAGTATTTGAGTGTCCGTTCCTCCGGGCCCGAGTAACGAGTGCGCAAAACTTCAAAGCGTTTTCCTGGAAACTTTACATTTTTTAAGTCCGTGTTCACCGATAACGCTGAATCTACTGGACCAATCGTTTTCGAAATTCTGCACACTACTTTTTCACACAATTCACCAGGTATTGTCGAGAGCTTTTTTTGTTTTTAATAATTATTAATTTTACAGCAAGAAATTAGCTGATTTTTATAGCGAAAATCGGTTTTTTTGCTTCCAAGTGCTACGAAAAAATAAAAAATCAAAACAAAAAAAATTACCCTCGTGATTACCTCGTGAAACATCTCCTTTAACGAATGCATTTTGATTTTTTTGTTTCGGATAATTCTTTAGCGAGTTATGATGAACGCCGCAAAGCAACTTTTTCTCGAGGCGCCTACGGAGATTCACTGTCACCCGCTTAATTTTCAATATTTTCGAATGAAAATTCAGGAAAATATTGTTTAAATGTTGTATTATTATATGGAAATTTATTGAATAAATTTACACTATTTGTATCGCCAGAAAAAAATCTTAAAAACAGCTTCTTTTTCACCGAATTAACCTTACTCCCCCCCTTAATTTGAACGATCCCGGAACGCGAATGATGAATCTTTGCGCACGCGAGATAAGTCAACCGTTCGCGCGTGTGGATTGCAATCGAATTGTAGATTATTTCCGATCGATTATTCGTTGCGATATTTAACAGATTAGTTTGTAAATATTAATTTGAATGAATAAAAATGAATAAATCAATGATAATGCATAGCGACAAATTGTTTTTAAGGGGGTACATCTGTGTAGATTGCCGAAAATATAGATGAATTTTGGGAATTATTATCTCAAAAACTGATCCGATTAAATTCAAGTTGGTTTTATTCGAAAGTGTATACATTGAGGTATGTTGACGAATTTTCGTTTGAATATATAGTGAATGTGAGTGCTGTTATTCTGGCCGGCGTGAAATAACTTTTTCAAAGTCGGTTCCCACTTTTTTTTGCATAACGGATTGACCGATTTCTTTGAAATTTGGACACAATATGTACGGATAGGTAATGAAGTTCGGCACGTAGGATTTTTTTTTCTAACTAATTTATTTATTTTTTTATCAATCAACAAAGGTCGTAAATTGAGGTTTGAAAGTGAATTTGAACTTCAATCAAGCGCCATTTTGTGAAAAAAAAAAAAAACAAAAAAAAATCCTACGTGCCGAACAGCTCAAGACGTTACACTTTAAGAATCTTCTTGAAATTTTGTGTTTCGGACCAAACGACTGCCAGAAAAAGTGGGAACCGCAAAACGGTGCCGACGACAAAGTTGTTTTACGCCGGCCAGAATAACAGCGCTTCCATTCACTAAACATTCGAACAAAAAATCCTCAACATACCTCAATGTATATACTTTCGAATAAAACCAACTTGACTTCAATCGGAACAACAGTTTTTGAGATAATAATTCCCAAAATTCACCTATCGCTCCAGCAATCTACACAGTTGTCCCCCCTTAAATGATGTTTTAAATATTATTATGGGTACTCGCCTCAACCGATGGCCCAGGCATCTGACGATTGACAACTTGTACCGAACGTTTCACACCGTCCGCGGGCACGCAATGTGGACGAAAACAATCGGTCACGATGAAAGGACAATTGTAACAAGCTTTGCTCATCGCGTAGTAAGATTCGACTCTGAATTTGTAATAACAATCCATCGGGGCTGATCCGTCGACGCACGAACGTCTGCACGGATGATTCCGCCAATCTATCTCATCGGGTTCGTCAAAATCGTGGTTGCTCCAATCAAATCCATTGTCCACGCTAATTATGGACGCTGAACAATCAACATTTTTTTCAACATTTTATTTTTGGAATGGTCAACTTTTTTTTTTTTTTTAACTGAAATATTTGTATTACGCAAACCATCGAATACAAAAGATATTTACCTGACAAGCAAATTTGGATATTCGAAATAATCTGAATGACGATTATCATAACTTTCCACGAAAACATTTTTGTTCTGAAAAAAAAAAGAAAACTGTCAGAGAGTCATGTCAAAATTGCAGAAAAAAATTGGATTTTTTGTAATGCCACGATGACGTATTCATCATTGTTTTGCTTTCTCATAGAGGAGGCTTTGTTTCGGTGAAATTTTTTTTTTTTCGAGATTCTTATGAAAACGTGTTCAGAATGTCCCAAAAAGTTCAAAAATCACATTCAAAAGCAAAGTTGGGATGTATGTGTGTATGTATTTCGGTTGGTTTAATGGTTAATTGGCTTAACGTTCACTACTTGAGAACGGCTTGAGATATCAAGCTGAAACTTATCACACATGTGATAGGTTCCAGGCGCCTTGCTTCATCCAATTTTCGGAAAAATCCATGCAGTTTTTTTGTTTTTACGTGATTTCGAAATTCTTCAAAAATCGATTTGCGCCCTCTAGCTTGCGCAATTTTCGAGATATCGTACTGAAATTTGGCACAAAGATGCACTATCATCGAGAGACGTTTCGTATTGAATTGAGGGAAATTCTATCCAGACGTTCAGATTTTATGCGAATTCGAATTTTTTAAATTTGAAACGAATTGCCCCATATATATTGATTCCGACTCCCATCACACTCACGATAAAATATTTATGTCACGCTGTCCGTAAAAGTGCGGTTTTACGGACCTTGTGACATAAAAATTCGTACGACACTCGTACGAAAAACGTTTTCTAGACTCGTGTGATTGCAATACTCGCCTTCGGCTCGTTCTGCAAACTCACACTCGTCAGAAAACATTTTTTCGTACTAGTGTCATAATATACTATTTCGCATTATTAATGATTTTTCGCTGTTGTTGTTATTTTACGTCGCATCCTTGTGGGCCTTCTAGAGATTCTTATGGGTTCACGAGAAAAAAAAACCAGCTTGGTATTGAATTCAGGCAAAATGCACCCTGACGTTCAAATTTAATACGATTTTCAGTTTTTTAGATTTGACACGGAATCTCCCATATATTTATTCTGGACTCGAGGTATTTACGAGAGAATTTCATATGAAAACAAGGATGCAAAGTAGAACCTTGCACATTGCTTCCTCATAATTTTGTACCGTCTTTAAATTATCAAGATGTAAAGTAGAACCTTGCTCATGGCTTTCTCATCATTTTACACATTAGCCGAAGCTTCCTTTATGAGGAAGCCCACATTGATCTACACATAGTTCCTCATACAGGAATCTTTGGCAAATGTATAAAATGATGAGAAAGCCATAAGCAAGGTTCTGATTTGTTATTTTTTCACACTAATTATTTTCTTTCGCGTCAATTTTAACGAATCTAACGAATTTAAATAAAGTTAATAATATTAATAGATGCGTCAGAGACTAATATACATATGAAGGTTTCTATGCCATTTGGATCAAGTTTCGGCGATCATTTTTCAGCTCCCTTCATAATTTTTTATTCGAAAATACTCATCGAAAAAAAGGCATCCAATTTTATTCAAATTTTTTCGAACTTCATTTTTTGAGACATATAAAAAAGAGCATCCGTTTTTTTCCACCTGAAAAAATTCACAAAATTCTTACGGATTATAGAGAAATTTTCAAACATTATTGCAAGATGGAGCTTTCAAAACTACCGGAAGAAAAAAATAAAAATCAAAGAATTCGCCAATATATATTGGTGATCATACCGCGTATCGGTGAATATTGGTGGCACTTGTCACATAAAAATACTGAAAAAAATGTTCGCTATCATATAGGTCGGAAAATATAAATAATACAAGATACAGAGTTATGTATACATTACTCTGCATTCAGTATTACTTATATTTTGTATTATTTATATTAAATGAATATTGTTGGCATTTGTCACATAAGAATACTGAAGAAAAATGTTCTTCATCATATAGGTCGAAAAATATAAAATATTCGAAATACAGAGTTATGTATACATAACTCCGTATTTTGTATCATTAAAAATATAAATAATACAAAATACAGAGTAATAGATACATAACTCTGTATTTTGTATTATTTATATTTCCCGACGTATATGATAGAGAATATTTTTTCAGTATTTTCATGTGACAAATACCACCAATATTCACCAATACGCGGTATGATCACCAATATTTATTCGTGAATTTTTTTTTTCTCCGGTAGTTTTGAAAGCTCCATCTTGCAATAACGTTTGAACATTTCTCCATTATTCGTAAGAATTTTGTGAATTTTTTCAGGTGAAAAAAAACGAACGTTTTTTTTTAATAAATCTAAAAAAATTGAGTTTGAAAAAATTTGAAAAAAATTGGATGCGTTTTTTTCGTAGAGTAGTTTCGAATAAAAAAAAATTATGAAAACGATCTGAAAAATTTTCGCCAGAACTTGATCGAAATGGCACGAAATGCTTCGCATGCAAATGTGTATGCCAATAATTATCATCGATGATAATTTATCGTGACACGTCGAGTCTATACAGCTTTGTTCCTTCTCATTAATCTCAACCTTCGCTCCTGCGGCCTCGGCCTTCGAGAGGGGAGAGGCGGCACCTTACAAAATCTCATCTGCATAATAACATTCTCAACTTCCGCCGATAAAACCACCTACATGATAATTATCATCGACACAACGAAAAAAAACTCTTGTAAGCTTGTAAAACGATAACTGAACAATCACTATAATATACACACCGATAAACTTATTGATAATGATGAGATATTAATTGATTCGATGATTCAAATTTATTTGTGAAAAAAATAAAATCCAATCAAAACAACAACGAGGATCGAATTAGGTTGATTATCGAGACTTTTGATAATTCCGTTATATTTTTATATCGGAATGAAACAATTTTTTTTTTTTTTTTATGTCGAAGAAATATAATCGACGACGTGTAATCGACTCTCTTCCGGCAAGAGCTCGAATACACCGAAATACCGGAACCCGTTGTGTTTGACTTTGATTCGACCGCGAACGGTGTTTTTTTTTTTCAAACACTATTTGGAGGTTAGGTCGTGGGTCTGAGTGTGTTAACCGATCGCGGACAACTGTGCATCGTACGCGAGAAAACCCGGGTATCTATACGAGATTCATCGGGAGGTCATGTTTTTCTTTCTTTTTTTTTTCCCCCACGATGGAGAATCCCTTAGAGTCCTCTCACTTGGCCCCGAAGTGGCCGTCGTTCCGACTGCGTTGCCTCTTCGCCCGCGCTGGCGTCGCTCGTTGCCCCGGAGGCTCGACCAATCACGCACGTTCGCACGAAACCCCCGTTTCGATATCTCCCACGTCAAAATCACCGGGTTTTCCAGTATCATATTTTTTTTTATTGAATCAATTCTCGTGGTGAGACATCGCCCGCTACTGAAAATTCCCCGGAAACTATGAATAAAATGCATTCGATTGATTCGTATAATTTATGACACGCTGTGCGTAAAATTGTGCGGTTTGACGCGAACGAAGTGAGCGTAAAAACCGCATTTACACACCTTGTGACGTAAAAATGTCGTACAATTAATCTTGCGAAAAATGTTTTTCCGCGATGGGGTCATAATGTACTATTTTCAAATGAAATTTTAAACAAAATTTCTTTCGAAATAATTAATTAAGGGCGGGGTAAGGTATTGAAAATTTTTCTTTTGCACTTTTTCAATATTTTTTCAACTGAATGCATAATATCTCAAGAATATTGTGTCAAAATGTCAAGTTGATTTGAGCAAAATTTACGAAGTTTTGAGTATTTTAGTGTCCGTTACTCCGGGCCCGAGAGACGAGTGCGCAAAACTTCAAAGCGTTTTTCTGGAAACTTTACATTCTTTAAGTCCGTGTTCACGATAACGCTGAATCTACTGGACCAATCGTTTTCGAAATTTTGCACACTACTTTTTCACATAATTCACCAGGTATTGTCGAGAGCTCTTGTTTTTTCAATAATTATTAATTTTACAGCAAGAAATTAGCTGATTTTTATAGCGAAAATCGGTTTTTTTGCTTCCAAGCGCTACGAAAAAATCAAAAATAAAAAAAAACTAGTAGTGCCCATGGTTAGTAGTGTCCATGGTTAGTAGTATCATGGCTAGTAATGCCTATAGCTATCCATGTTTACTTTGTGTGTGACCCTTTACGGGCCGCACAAGTAACTCCCCGATTCGCGAGTTTCAATCTATTCGAGTTTCTTCCAATTTGGGGGGATGAAAATTTGTCAAATAAGTCCCATAACTTTTTTTCGGTCCTACTAAAAATGAAAATTCGTTCACTACAAACGTTTGCACACCTCAATCTTTAGGAATGACGAAAGAAAAGATTATTTTTCCCAACTGGAGTGCCAGAATTTTTTTTTTTAATTACATGAATTTTTTCCCCAAATTTCATGCCTCATTCACGGTAACGAGAAAAAAAAAGAAAAACCGACAACAACAAAAACAACAACAACACCATATTTGATATTATTGCCACTTAGTAGCCACTTGCAAATTGCTACTCTCCAGTGTAAATTCCGTTCTTAAATTATGATTTTTGCTAAAAAAACTAAAACCTACTTGACCGATCTGGACCAAAATCTAATCAGCTCTAAGTTCCGGCGAGACACATCGATTGCATCATCGATCATCCCGATCGCGTGATTAGTTTTGGAGAAAACTTTAACGAATTAACATACACACACACACACACACACACAACATTTTGCTCAAAATAGGCTCAAATGAACCCAATGACCTCGAAACGTGAAGATCTGCAAAAAAAACGATTTTCGATTTTCGGGGTCATCACAATAACTTCCCTATAATCGGGAAGTTAAAAAATCCCCCCGTAATTACCTCGAGAAACATCTGCTTTAACGAATGCATTTTGATTTTTCTGTTTCAGATTATTCTTTTGCGAATTATCATGAACACCGCAAAGTAACTTTTTTTCAAGGCGCCTCCGGAGATTCACTGTCGCCCGCTCAATTTTCAATATTTTCGAATGAAAATTTGGAAAAATATTGTTCAAATGTTGTATTATTCTATGGAAATTGATTGAATAAATCTACACTATCTGTATCGCCAAAAAAAATCTTAAAAACATGCATCTTTTTCACCGAATTAACCTCACTCCCCCCTTAACGCTGTTACGATCGATCGACGAGATCGTCACTCGATAATTCATCGGTTGTCATTCGGATGAATAATGATGCGATGATGAAACGACGACGTTAAACCGCTTTGTCAAAAATGAAGTTGAAAATTGTAGTTACATTGATTATTCAATTAACCGCCTCTTATAAACGAATGTTGATAATTAACGTTCCAGACACTCGCTCATGATTATTACCGACGAACTGGCAATTATTACCGTCAATCTATCTGACTGGTGTTAATGAAAAAGTCGCACACACACATATACATATATATGTATATATACATATGCTATTTATATTTGCTCGAATGAGATAAGAAAGAGATTTGTGATCGATAAGAATTTTACGCGTCACGTTGGACATGTTTCACGCGCAGTGTCTTCGCGGAAAAGTACCGCTATAGTACTACCGCGACACACTAGACACTTAACGGCGTGGTAAGGTTAATTCGGTGAAAACGAAGCATGCTTTTAAGATTTTTTTTCTGGCGATAAGAATAGTGTAACTTTCTTCAATAAATTTCCATATACTAATACAACATTTAAACGATATTTTCCTAAATTTTCATTCGAAAATATTGAAAATTAAGCGGGTGACAGTGAATCTCCGGAGGCGCCTCGAAAAAAATTTGCTGTGCGGTGTTCATTGTAACTCGCAAATGAATCATCTTCAACAAAAGAATCAAAATGCATTCCTTAAAGGAGATGTTTCTCGAGGTAATCACGAGGGGATTTTCATTTCTTTTTGATTATTGATTTTTTCATAGCACTTGAGCGCAAAAAAACCGATTTTCGCTATAAAAATCTGCTAATTTCGTGATGTAAAATTAATAATTATTGAAAAACATAAAAGCTCTCGACAATACCTGGTTCATTATGTGAAAAAGTAGTGTGCAAAATTTCGAAAACGATTGGTCCAGTAGATTAAGCGTTATCGTGAACACGGACTGAAAAATGTAAAGTTTCCAGTCAAACGCTTTCAAGTTTTGCGCACTCGTCGCTCGGGCCCGGAGCAACGGACACTCAAACACTCATAACGTCGTCAAATTTGCTCAAATCGACTTGAAATTTTGACACAATATTCTTGAGATATTACGCATTCAGTTAAAAAAAACGAATTTTTAATACCCCACCCCGCCCTTAATTACTTTTACATAATTTTTTTTCGTCATCTTTCATCGATGTATGTCATCAACGCGTATATTGATGCACCGACGTATGTTGATGTTCGGAGTACATATTAGATTTACCGGGTCCCATTTTACCGGTTATGCAAATTTTAATTATACAATTGTTTGTGATGATTGTTTCATATGTGCAACATAATTGTAAACTTTCTCATCGTGTGTAGCGCGTGCGTGAACGAAGGGAAGAAGTCTTTTTAGGGTTCCGTAGAAATCTAGAAACCCTTATGATTTCGCCATAACCGTCCGTCTGTCCATCCGTCTGTCTGTATCTATCACAGTCCTCCCATTCTCTTAGTTACCCACCGATTGAGATGAAATTTGGAACACAGACGTAGATCGGTGACCTAAAAACAAAGATAATATTTTTGAAAAAAATAAAAAAAAATTTTTCCCAAAATTAAATTTTTCGAAAATTTTTTTTTTTCCAAAATTGAATTTTTCGAAAATTTTTTTTTTTTCCAAAATTGAATTTTTCGAAAAAATTTTTTTTTTTCTCAAATGCCCAATGGCTACTAAAGAATGCCTACGGAACCCTATTATGTGCGCGCTCAACACGCTAATTAACAACTTTTTTTTTTCAATTGTCACTAACCTTTGTTGAGATATATCGACTTGTTTAACACGTCAAACGCGTTTTTCATAAGAACAAAAACTATAGCTTCCGAACGATACGTCCAGCCAAGTTCTGCAAGGTGTAAGAATTTATATTCTCGTTCAAGGAATTCCATAAAAAAATTTAAAAAGTTGTTTTACTCGTTTTTGTTCTATGCAACTTTTAATTTTTAATTGTTGATGAATAATTGTTTCACTTGTGGAAATTAATCGGTGAATATTTTCGTCGTGAAACGCGTGTAAAAACGATGAGAAAACACACGTTATTTTTTTTTTCCAATTTATCACTGACCGTTGTTGAGATATATCGATTCAAATAACCAAATGACATCGACAGTTGAAAAACTTCATTTGACAGTATTTCAATAGTGAGTGCTCAGAATGAAAAACGCTGATATACGGGTCCCTTCATATTCCGCTTACATATATCCCCCCAAAAAACACAATGTGTAAAAAAATCGAGACAAGTACATTTACCTGAGCGCGGTCCACTTTGTAAAAAAAGGTATCAGATAAAATCGATGGATTGGATTTTATCTGATACCTTTTTTTACAAAGTGGACCGCGCTCAGGTAAATGTACTTGTCTAGATTTTTTTACACATTGTGTTTTATGGGGGGACTTAACTAGTTTTTGCAAAGTTAATATATAAACTTCAAGGAATTATTTGCTCACTCACCGTGTTACGAATATTGGTAATTAATAATCCAAATGCAATTCTGAATGGAGCCAGGTTAACGTAACCTTGAACGGTATCACAGAATTTCAGCACGACTCACCGCTTATTCCAATAAATGTTCGTAGAAATATTTAGATTTTCTCTAGAGGATAAAAAATCGGCCCATCAAAAAAGTCTATTGAAAACTTTTCATCTCACATTACCACACAAACGATACGTTTCGAATTTTTCATTATTAATAATTTTATTTTATATCATATACCGTCTTTGGTTCATTCTTCAACCGCACCGCAAACTGTCACATTCAATCGTTTTTATTTCCGTTGTCATTTTTATTTCCGATAATGCGTTGATCGCGGAAAAAATGTATTGTATTTATGATTGAACGTATTTACATAAAATTTATCACCAAGTGTTATGCTCGATAAAAGTACATAACGCCGTTTATTATTAACTTTCGCGGATTAACGAGATTCGGGTCTTAATAAATTACACAAAACAAGTTAATCGTACGGATTTAACATGCAGGTTGTTGAGTGACAAACGAGTAGGTAAGTGTAACATAATAAATATTTCATCCGCAAGTGGATCGAATAATAATTATAAGGAATACAATAATGACTCGGTGAATTAATATTCGATTGAGGGGACTGTCACCTGAAAAATTGGAATTTTTTTTTTTTCGTGACATGATCGATCCAAATTTTTAATCAATTTTGCCCTCATAAAATACCTATACGCAGCTATAATTTCGAATTTTTTCATAGCCACATAAAGCATCCGGGCGCTGTAAGAATTATGACGACATTTTTTAGTTGTCGTAGCTTTTGGACCATTCGACTCAACGGATTTTCAATTCTGACATCTCATTTTTTTCATAATTTGGGATGCGAGATGAAATGAATTTATGGTAATCTATTATTCAACTGTTTATCCAAAAAATTACAGAAAACTTGTTTTTTATTTGAATTATCCGATTTTCTTCAATACATTTTATCTTCCCGTCCAAACGCTGGCGCTGGCTGAACAATGCTATATAGACCAAAAGTTTACATGATTAATGTTGTAGAGAATTAAATTTTCTACAAGAAAGTCCGCGACGGCATATATCTAACATTGACAGTTTACGCATGGGAAAAGTCGAAGGTCGGGCAATGTCGTCTCGCGGCCGGTGGACGAGGTACGCAACTATACGTATACAGGGTGTCTTATTTGAAACGTTGCGGTCAAATAGCTCGTCAGGAAAAGGGGTGACAACGAAATGGGTCGGATGAAAGTTGTAGGAATCGAAAGGGGAAACACAGTTCTGATAAAAGCTATGCTCTCAGTTTGTTTTTATGCTACGAGCATGATGATATTTTTATGAATGGGAATAATACCTTTGAACCACCTGAAGTTGTTTCTTTTTTCGAGACGAATTCAACGATACCCTATGTTAAAGATTCCTTATCGATTTTTCATGACAATATCGATCCTATTGGAACGTAGAATTCGGTGTGCCTGACTGCATAGAACACAGTAATCGTGTCCAATAACACTTGATAATAATAATTTTAATATTAGTTTGCGTGATATCAGATTCGATTTAGGTGTTCCGGGCAGTGAGGCACACAAATTTACGATCTGATACGAACGATTTTTCATGAAAAACCGACAAGGAATCCTTAAGGAACCCTCCATAAGAGAGTTCCTTGTCAGATTTTTATGAAACTTGGCATACTTATAGGTATTGATAAGAAAAAGGTTCAGTTAAATTTTTATAGCTTTTTGGAGCGCGAGAAAAAAGATATCATCACTTTTATTTTCACACGTTTAACATGGAGCCGTATGGAGAATCACGCTCAATTTGATATAATACAATGAGTCCTCGTCAGATTTTATTGAAAACACTTGGGCTGCAAGTTGAATATGCGGAGATCATTTTAGGCACTTGACAGTAGAGATCAGGAGACTGTGATGATAATAATGAGCAAATAAACATCAGGGAAATACAGTTAATATCCCGAGTTGGTCGTGAACCAGAAGACATGGCAACGTTGCGCGTTTGTTTCCCATCTTCTCTCTCTCTCTCTCTCTCTCTCTCTCTCTCTCTCTCTCTCTCTCTCTCTCTCTCTCATTAATCGACATCATAACACGCGACGTTGTCACATCAAAGTACTACGAACCTCAATCAGGACATGGTATATCTTAGGCTTGCTTTGACTCTCACAGTATGTGGGATACTACCTCAAAATAGGGTATCGGTGAATTTGTCCAAAAAAAGGAACAACTTCAGGTGGTTCAAAAGTATTGTTCCCATTTAAAAAAACTACCGTTATCCTCGAAGCATAAAAACATGAACTGTAAGAGTATCGACTTCATTACCACTAAGTGTACCCCTTCGAACCCTACAACTTTCATCTGACCCATTTCGTTGTCACCTCTTTTACTGACGAGTTATTCGACCGTACTGTTTCAAATGGGACATCCTGTATATAAGTTTCCCGAATCTCGACCGTTCCGAGCATTACCGTGCCAAATATTGCGCATTTCGAAATTCGGACTTTCCAAACATTGCTCGTTCTAAGTTTTGAAAACCAAAAAAAAAAAAAATGGAAAAAAAATATTCCGTGCGATATTTCTGTTGACTGCGTCATCTCCGACGGCCAAATAAAAGTCATTTATACTGGACAGATAGATGATATTCAATATAGATGTTCTACGATGCGGAAGAGGACGTTTCCCGACTACATTCAGGCAGGAAATTATAATAATTCAAAATATTAATTTCACCGAAATGCCCGATTATAATTCAAACTATGAATAAACTCAGATGATATTTAGAATTATTTTATCCTTTTTTAATGTTAATTTCATTACAAATATTTTTTATATCGTGTAACTACTAAAAAAAATCATAAAGATGAAAAAATTGCGATATTGCATAACTTTTGAGGACGTGATCGGCTGAGAAAATTACAGTCAACACTTTAGATTCCGCAATTTTCTACAAAATGGCGGCCAGATAACTGAAAAAGAAGAGAATGCCATTTTTTTCACATGTTGAAAAGAATGAGAATGCCGAGGGGAAAACATGTTTCCTTGCAAAATCGCATGTAAGCAATTTAAAGGGGGGACTTTCAGCTTTCCAATGATATCAAGCCAATTGTTGTGCGATCACGATTCGGGTTGGGGTCGAAATCCAGAACGAGCAATGTTTAGAAAGGGCAAAATCCCGAACGCGCAATGCTTCGAATGAAAATGTTCAGAAAGGGCAAAATCCCGAATGAGATTGTAGCGAACGTATTATATACCGAACGCCTACCAGTCGGCGCGGTTTTCATCATTTCCCGACTTTCGAGCTTTCCCACGCGTAAACTATCAATGTTAGATATATGCCGTCGCGGACTTTTTTATAGGAAATTTAATTCTCTATAACATTGTTTATGTGAACTTTTGGTCTATATAGCGTTGTTTATCCAGCATTTGGACAGAAAAAAATAAAACGATAAGAAAATCGATGCATTTTTTATCTTCCCGTCAAAACGCTGGTCAAACAACGCTATATAGACCAAAAGTTCACATAAACAATGTTGTAGAGAATTGAATTTGCTATAAAAAAGTCAATGACGGCATATATCTAACTATGATAATTTACGCTAGGTTTTAAATTGAAGATAATTTAAAAAAAATAAAAATCCGCCGCGGTTTTTGACATTTCCTGACTTTCGAGGTTTCCCACTCGTAAATTATCACAGATAGATATATGCCGTCACTGACTTTTTTATAGGAAATTCAATTCTCTACAACATTGTTTATGTGAACTTTTGGTCTATATAGCGTTGTTTAACCAGCGTTTTGACGGGAAGGTAAAAATGCATCGATTTTCTTATCTTTTTATTTTGTTCCTGTCTAAACGCTGGATAAACAACGCTATATACACCAAAAGTTCATATAAACAATGTTGTAGAGAATTAAATTTCCTATAAAAAAGTCCGCGACGGCATATATCTAACATTGATAGTTTACGCGTGGGAAAGCTCGAAAGTCGGAAAATGTTGAAAACCGCGCCGACTGGTAGGCGTTCGGCATATAATATACGTTCGCTACAATCTCATTCGGGATTTTGCCCTTTCTGAACATTTTCATTCGAAGCATTGCGCGTTCGGGATTTTGCCCTTTCTAAACATTGCTCGTTCTGGATTTCGACCCCAACCCCTTTACCATCAATCTTAGATGTATGCCGTCGCGGACTTTTTTGTAGAAAATTTTATTTTCCACAACATTGTTCATGTAAACTTTTCGTCTATGTAGCGTCGTTCAGCCAGCCTTTGGACAGGACGATAAAAATATATTCATTGATTCAGTAAATTTTTATCTTCCTGTCCAAACGCTGGCTGAACAACGCTATGTGGACCAAAAGTTTACATGAACAATGTTGTAGAGAATTAAATTTCCTACAAAAAAGTCCACGACGACATATATCCAACATTGATTGTTTACGCGTGGGAAAGCTCGAAAGTCGGGTAATGTAGTCTCGCGGCCGGCAGACGAGGTACGCCAACTATACCTGTACATACGTATTCCGAATCTTGACCGTGCCGAACATTGTGCGTTCCAAACATTGTGCGTTCGGAAGTTCGACTCGATGGCCGGTCAGAAAAAAAACAACTGGATCCACCGACTGCGCTGGACTTTGATTATCCGACTCATCGATCGCCTCTGAATATAAATAATCGTCAGACGTATTACGAGCCGGAATCTCGTACTTTCTCGTATTCGCCTCGTGTCAGCCATCAAGATCCAGCCGAGATCCGGCTTCGGACGCGTTTCAACAGTCAAACCTGATTTTCATTATACCCGGGTTGAAGCAATAAATAATACGAAAAAAAACCATCCACACACAATAAAAAGTGGTCCATCCAGAAATAGCATCGCATCCGTGGCAGGTGAAACACATTCAAAGTGTTGACGCGTACACGCCGCCGGGCTAACCGTAACCGGGACATCAATGCCGTCAGGGATTTCCCCGGGACTCCCCACTATTTTTTTTCTTCTTTTTTTTCATTTCGTTGACGATCAAGTTTTTAACATTTCGTTGCATCTACGTAGTTGTCTGGATCGCACGCAAACGGGACTTCCACTCACCGATGAAACCCCACGATTTATTGGGAGAAACTCGTATCTTGGGAGTCAATCAACATTCAGTTTCTCAATTATCCAAATCGTCGTGAGGATAGGGGACGACGTTTGTCAATTACGTTTGTTATAATTAATCCCAATTGAGATAATAATACTTCCAATATTATTACGATATTTAGAGTGGGGATTTACAATTACGTGTGTTATCAAGGTATTACTGTATGGGTATCGAAAAATGTAAGAAATTCTTGAAAATTTGAGGAACGATAGTCCTTATTGGAATAATAATACGTTAATTGTTTCAGATTTTTTTTACTGAATAATTTAGTGGTTATAGATTTATGAATTTACTGGGATTTAACACGGTCGCTTATGGGAAAATAGTTTCTGCAGACAATAATGGTTGCAAAATGAATGGAACTAAATGTCGGTAAATATTAAAAATATTATATCATCATACTTTAGGATCAAGTGATTGATTACGCTAAGTTTTAAACAAATCGGCTACGTAGTTGTCGAGAAATTAATTAAAGAAATGACGGAAGATCGTCTTTGTCATGAATTGTTACCGTTGAAACAGTCGAAACGGGTGTACAGTCACTGACAAAACCTCAGTCAAGCACATGCCAAAATCGTCGAATTTGACTTCAATGATCATTAGAATTGTAAAATTAAGGTAATACCCTCCATAAGAGAGTTCCTTGTCAGATTTTCATGAAACTTGGCATACTTATAGGTATTGATAAGAAAAAGGTTCGGTCAAATTTTTATGGCTTTCTGGAGCGTGAGAAAAAAGATATCAACACTTTTATTTTCATACGTTCAACATAGAGCCTTATGGAGAATCACGCTCAATTTTGATATAATACAAAAAGTCCTCGACAGATTTTAATGAAAACACTTAAGCTGCAAGTTGAATATTCGGAGAACTTTTTGAGCACTTGACAGTAGAGATCAGGAGACTGTGATGATAATAATGAGCAAATAAACATCGGGAAATGCTATTTATATTAGGAGTTGGTCGTGATCCCGTAGACATGGCAACGTTGCGCGTACGTTTCCCATCTTCTCTCTCTCTTTATCTCTCACTAATCGACATCATAATACGCGACGTTGTCACATCAAAGTACTACGTACCTCAATCAGGAGATGGTATATCTTAGGCTTGCTTTGACTCTTACAGTTTGTGGGATACTACCTTAACATTGCCCAGTGTCAACTGTATTATTGGTTTGGCTATTTGTAAGGCCAAACATGTACGACATCGTCTACATTGGTAAATCCACGATTCGTCCATTCTATACCAACTCTTTGCCCGATTATCCGTCCAGTAAGATCTAAAACGATAATAAGAATAACCAACGGATGATTGTTTAATTATTTTCTCACGACTAACATCGGGATACAAGCCGGGGTAACAATGCTAGGTTACAAGTTGAAAAGGTCAAACTCCCAATGACGAGATCCAATCGATGATGAACCGCGATTACCACAGTGAGTTATAATTTGAGAAAAAAATGTTTTCTTCATTTGTTTATAAAAATAGTATCGTATACAATTTTATGTCACAAAGTGTGCAAATGGGGATTTGCCCACGCGAAGCGTGGGTAAAACCGCATTTTACGCACGGCGTGTCATAAAAAAGGTTTAGCTTCGTTGCGAATAAATTTGGTGCACGTTACAAATCGTCAGAATTATTGCGTTGAAATATGTATCAGTGGCCCGTGTTCGCGACGATCGTCCACATGGTTGGCAAAGATGTGGTAATTGGAACGCAACAACGGGCACGAAACTCTCATGGCGATGTGTTTAGCCTCGTGACCACTCGTGACTTTGTCGCACGCGTGTACGTTAACGTGTATGTAGAGTGGAGAGTGTATCCCGGCTGTCGAACGTAACAACGATAATCCTTGTACCCGTTGCCGCCGCGTAATCGCTCCGTTCATCCATGCATCACAACATATAGTTGACTGTCTCTCTCCCTGTCTCTCTCTCTCTCTCTCTCTCTCTCTCTCTCTCTCTCTCTCTCTCTCTTTCTGTCCCTGTCTTTTCGCTTTTATACTCGTGTCGCGTCCTTCTCTAGCATCTACATATAATAACGTAGCCCGATCATCTTAGCCCAAAATTGACGATTTAAAAGAATTAATTTGATCATTCAATTTTTTGACGCAGTTAGGTTTCACTGATGCCGTATAATATAAATTTACGGTTTTAGACGAAAATTTGCGACAGCGTATCCCAATGATTTTGGATTTTGCGCGTTTTGTCGATTTGCAGCCGTATTTTGCATTTCTCGCTAAAAATGGTGGGCACAAAATTTATAGAAAATTGAATTCTGTGTCTTTTTTATATGAACAATTTTGTTGTAAAATAATTATTTATTGTTAATGATGAGCAAAAAGTGTGAAAAATTAGGACATTGGCCCAGTTTTTTTTAACTTTTGGACCATTTTTATTGAAAATGAGTCACACATTTTCGCGGCAAAGTTATAGAGGACAAAATTCTCTAGAACTTTTGTACGAACAATTTTTCTGTAGGACGAATAGTATACGTTTGGGAACGCGGTCAACACAGAGGCTAGCGGAAGCGATTCGACTTATTTCCCTAATCCGCTGTGTTGAGAGCGTTTCCGGACGTGTACTATTCGTCGTACAAAAAAATTGTTCGCACAAAAGTTGTGAAGAATTTTGTCCTCTATAACTCTGCTATTTAAATGTGTAACTTATTTTTCAATAAAAATGGTCCAAAACTTGAAAAAACTGGGCCAATGTCCTAATTTTTCACACTTTTTGCTTATTATTAAAAACAAATAATTATTTTATAACAAAATTGTTCGCCTCAAAAAGATAGACAATCAAGAGACGTGGTAGCGTCTCGAGACAAGTACATTCACCTATTCAGTTACCTACCTTACCGGCCTTCTCTCGAGACGCGACTGCACTCTCTTATTCTGTGAACCGAGCTAACTATAACCCGACTTTAAAATATTTTTATAGATACACCGCGCTATTCATAGATGTTTAATTGCAGTTACATGCGTAATTTTTTTATATTTCGATTGGAACCAACACCAGTGCTGTAGGTGCTGTTATGCGGGAGATATCGAATTATTTTCATGATTAAAATCGTGTTCCCCACGTTTTTCGCCAAAATCGTTTTTAGAGCTGTCGCACACTTTCCAGTAGTCATAGCTTGACAGATCAGACGCGTCTATTTGCTGACATATCGCTGTCATCGCAGTCTTCACAGGTTACAATCACTGAGGATGATCGGATATGACAGTTCGCGGTATTTTTGAAAAATTAACCGAAATCCACGTATGATATACACTACCGCTCCGCAGTATCAGACCACTTACCGCGCGCCCAACCAAAAACTGGTCGCGACTTTGAAAGGTGGTAGCTCTGTCAAAAATGAAGGTACAGATTTCTTATGCAGACCATTGCAAAGCTTACTCAATTGTGCGTCGAATGAACCCTAGCCAAGTGGATCCGAACTTCTGTATGTCGATAAATCATGTGAGGAAGACAAAAAAATAATTCCGATTTCGACCGAATTTCTTGCCCCAACTTCGACCCTACCCCGCTTCTAGGAAAATTTTTCTAAAAATCTGGAAAAATTCCGGAAGCACCGTTAAGACTTCAGCTCTTGATCCGTCGAAAAAAAATCAAAAAATCTCAACGGGTTCTTGAGATATGAGATTATATGTGTGAGCGTGCAGAATCATCATCACGACCGTCGATAGCCCGATTCGAGGTTTCCGCGAGCGATTCGGCTGTCACGCCAGGGCCGAATATCAAGTAGGGGCTCGCGTGGGCTACTATTACTCTACTCAAAGTTATATATTATACAATACACTCCATGATAAATATATTCGTTTACTGGCGTTCATAATACTCACAAGATAATTTGGCGAATATACTAGAAATTAATCGAAAATAAAAACTTTGAGTAGAGTAATAGTAGCCCACGCGAGCCCCTACTTGATATTCGGCCCTGGCGTGACAGCCGAAGCGCTCGCGGAGACCTCGAGTCGGGCTATCGACGGTCGTGATGATGATTCTGCACGCTCACACATATAATCTCATATCTCAAGAACCCGTTGAGATTTTTTGATTTTTTTTCGACGGATCAAGAGCTGAAGTCTTAACGGTGCTTCCGGAATTTTTCCAGATTTTTAGAAAAATTTTCCTAGAAGCGGGGTAGGGTCGAAGTTGGGGCAAGAAATTCGGTCGAAATCGGAATTATTTTTTTGTCTTCCTCACATGATTTATCGACATACAGAAGTTCGGATCCACTTGGCTAGGGTTCATTCGACGCACAATTGAGTAAGCTTTGCAATGGTCTGCATAAGAAATCTGTACCTTCATTTTTGACAGAGCTACCACCTTTCAAAGTCGCGACCAGTTTTTGGTTGGGCGCGCGGTAAGTGGTCTGATACTGCGGAGCGGTAGTGTATGAAACTGATAACGAATTATTCAAAACGCATTCGTTTATGGACTGGAGTAAGATGAAACGTTTTTAACAAGTTTGTATATTATCTTTGCAAAAAGTAGTTAAATCCCAACAAAAAGCCCAATGGGTAAAAAAATTGAGACAAGTACATTTACGCGAGCGCGCTCCAACAAAAAGGCGTAAGACCAACTGGAAACATTAAACGTATGTATTCGAATCAAGACGATTTTTTAATTTATAAATTCCAATTTTTTTTTAAATCACAGCAGTACTTGGCGAGTTTTTTTTCAAAGTCAAGACAGATATTTAATTATTCAATGATAGTGTAGAGATATACTCTGTCCATTTTTACGAAATAAAGTTACATCTTTTATCATTGGATAGTAGCTGTAACATATCATCTCGCCAAATACTGCTGTGATTTTCAAAAAAATTGGAATTTATAAATTTAAAAATCATCTTGATGCGAACACATGCGTTCAATGTTTCCAGTTAGTCTTATGCCTTTTTGTTGGAGCGCGCTCGCGTAAATGTACCTGTCTCAATTTTTTTACCCATTGGGCTTTTTGTTGGGTTCAATACGCCATAAATTTTGTAGTTACCATTTGCAACGAGAAATGCAAAATACGCCTGCAAATCGACAAAACGCAAAATCAAAAGTTAAAGGGATACGCCGACGCAAATTTTGGTCTAGAACCGTAAATTCACATTATACTCCATCATTATAACCTAACTACGTCAAAAAATTTAATGATCAGATTAATTTTTTTGAAATCGTAGATTGATCGGGCTAAACGGCGACGTATTTGTAGCTATCACCATTATATTATACATTTCGACCACTCCGGTTAATATTCGTTCGTCCCATCCGTGAAATAAGGATTGTTAATTCCGCGAGTCCCCCAAAGGCGAGATATACATATTTACGAGACCCCCCTCCCCCCGCCTATCGTTATGATGCTGCGTACGCCAACTTACGCAATCGGAATTCTTGAGAAAGCACCGACCCAAGGATGCTGCAACGTCGCGCTTGCTTGTAAACAGAAACCGCGGTGGAATAAGTTTTCAAGTAGGTGAAAGTGTCATTGACACGTCTCCATTTGGTTTCAACGAGATACGTATCATGAGCTATATATTAAATATAAATTCATTGGTCAGGTTGACTGTTAGCTGTTTACCATAAATGTATCGTGGCATTGAAAATACAAATATCAAATAATAGGTTGTTTATTGAAGTATTTTCGTAACAACTGCCTTCGGCCTTGGGCCTCAAGAGATGGCTGAAGGTCGTTGTTTGTTTCCACGCGATGGAACGTATAAATCGTGTGGATATACTATTCATCGATCGCTAACAAGGGGACCTGGTATTTTTTGTTTGAAGCGAGACTCTGGTCAACGAAAGATCATCACCGGAGGTGTAATTTGTGAAAGTGATAGGACGCACTATTTTTTTGTTTTGAAGATAAATGGCTTTGGAAAATATTGTAATGATCATATAGACTGTTCATAGCGACCATTTCAACCAGCTACGAAAGCTTTAATGGTAAGGTGCTTAGTTAGCGACCGTAACGTTGCGAGTTCAAGTCCTGCTGACGATTGTATAAGCAATGTGCGAATGTTTATTATGTCGAATTCTTGAAATCACATTACATAACAATTGATTATTATTCCTCCGTTTTGTTTCTGTAACATTCCGGAAATAAATTCATATTTAACTTAAATTTTTTAATGTCACGCTGTCCGTAAAAGTGCGGTTTTACGCTCACTTCGTTCGCTTCAAACCGCATTTACGGACCTTGTGACATAAAAATTCGTACGACACTCGTACGAAAAACGTTTTCTGGACTCGTGTGATTGCAATACTCGCCTTCGGCTCGTTCTGCAAACTCACACTCGTCAGAAAAAATTTTTTCGTCCTAGTGGCATAATATACTATTTTGTCATCCCCACATGAGAATGACCCCATTCCCGTACCAATTTCAGTGCGCAATGTGCCTAATTCTCGCATTCTAGGAACGACGCAAGATTGTTCAATTCCTGCATTATTTCATCGTTACACAATGCGGAAATTCTTTATTCCCGCACTGTTTCACCGCCAAATAATGCGGAGATGTCTGATTCTCGAATTATTTAATTTACATGACATTCGTCTTTGTGGTTGCCTTGGTAAAAAAACAAACAACGGCGGCTTTTGTCAATCTCGTTAAACAACTGTCATTAGCGTCCAGTCACGCCTTGATCTTGTGTCGTTTATTATGAGAGAGTTCGATAATAAAGGAGAAAAATGAACGATACAATTATACCGAAGAGTGACAGTGACTCAGATGACGAAATCGGAAGCGGGATTCGTCAAAAAGCAGCGCAAATATTTCAAAACTTGCTTCCTGCAAAATCAAAGGCTTAATACAAGAAAGCTTACGATGAGTTCGAAGCATGGAGAAAGTCTGAAAAAATTACGTCGTTGGATGAGTCAGTGGTGACAGTCTATTTTGATTTTCTTTTGAAAATCAAGAAAATGAATTCATCCACCATTTGGGCTCGCTATTCGATGTTGAAATCGACTCTCAGAGTTTACGAAAATTTCGATATCGGTGTCTTCAAAAAATTGGGAAGTTACCTGAAAAAAGAAAATAAAGGATTTGTCGTAAAAAAATCGCGAATTTTGTGTTCTGACGATTTGGTTAGGTTGTGCAACGATGCTGAAGACACGGTTCACTTTGCACGAAATGTAAAAAAAAATTATTTACCGAGGTCTTATTGTATATTATATTATTCATCGAGTCTGTAATCGTTGATAATGAATAAATTTTAAAGCTGGATGTCACGGATATTTTTGTTTTTTATAGGTTATCTCAATAATCAGGGTATTTGGCGCATGCAGGAGAGCGGAAATACATGGAATAACCGTGAACCATGTTCAGGACAATGGGAAAGAGCTATTCATTTCCATTCCAAAGACTAAAACTGACGTTGCTCGGTCATTCGTCATTACAAATTATTTATATGAAATTTTCACAAAATACATGTCGTTAAGACCACAGAATGCACCTTGTGCAAATTTCTTCGTCAATTACCAGAATGGTAAATGCACTTGCCACCCAATCGGGATAAACAAAATTGGTAGGATACCAAAAGAAGTGGCTTTTTTGGAACTACGAAGTCCCGAATTATACACCGGGCAAACTTTCAGAAGAAGTCTATCTGCAACACTTTTTGCAGATACAGGTGCTGATATCACCACCATCATGCGCTTTGGTGGTTGGAAATCTCCAACTGTTGCAGCAGAGTATGTTGAGGACTCAAAAGGCAACAAAAGGAAGATTTTCGGAAAGCTGTCGAATGAATTATCGATGCATGAGCCCTTATCGTCGACGATGAATAAAAAAACCAAATTGGTAGAACCGTTTTCTCCAATTTATACGAATTCAACTCCATCAACATCTAAGGTCCCTGTGGATCAACTCGTGGATCAACGATGAATCCATTATCATCCATGGTCCATTCCGGTTCGAATCCAAACGTCTCGAAAACATTTCGGTCTGTTTCAATTTTAACTCGTAGACACCACACTCCCTTTGAGGTCACACTCTCACCACACTGGTGCAAATTTGCACTTCGACTTCTCAAAACTTTGTATTTCTTCGATGAATGTATGGAATTAATCTCAAAACCATACTTTTTAGGGGTAATAATTCCTTAGTGATCGGTTGCAATCATTTGAAAAATTGAAAAACGAAATTTTATTGTCGAAAAATGGCCAAATTGAAAAAAATTTTTTTTGAAAACCTGGTTTTTTTGTTTAAATGCCATTGAAATACTAATCGAGATATCGGCATGATTCTCGCGCAAAATGAAAGATAAAAAGTCATATTTTAAGGAAAAAAATAATCCAGAATTGTTGTAAGAAATTTAAGATTTTTTCAGCGTGCCTGAAAATGGGGTTATTTTTTAGGGGGAAAAATCGTCTAAGTCGGTAGTTTCGAACGCAATTTTTGAATTTTATTTGACAAAATGGTTAAATTTTAGACGAAATATTATACTAGTACATAAGTCATATAAAGTAGTATAAAAATACTTTAGTTGAAGCATGCACTTGACCGATGATCGTCGCAGACTCGTCGCCGGCCGGTATGGCGTCTCATGCGCGTGTGTACATTTTTTTGAAAATCAGCAGTACTTGGCGAGTTAATATGTTACAGATACTATTAAATGATATAAGATGTAACTCTACTTCGTAAAAATAGGCAGACTATATCTTTACTTTATAATTTTTTTTTATATAGCTTTTCCAGTGATTAACTATAAGCTGCTATTATTGTAGCATTAATTAGTTGGCTTGTCTTGCAGGGTTTTTTGTTAAGAGGGCAAGTCCACCGATTCGCACTACTCTACTTTTTTTTTTTACCACACAACTACCGCACTCACACACACTCACCTTTCAATACATAATTCTTGTGTCTACGCCGTTATTTTGGTCCTATGCATTCTGAAATCTTTCTCTTAGATCCAGTGGCTTACATTTTTCCAGTCTTCTGGCGATAGTACTTTGGTCGAAAAGCTTTTGCGCCAGCTCGTTCGGATGGCTCACGAGTCTTTGCTCGTAACTCGTGCTTAATTATAGAGCTGTATTCTTTACTGTATCGATTCCAAGATCTTTGTGGAGGTTGGCATTTGTGATGTACCATGTTGCATTAGCGATTGTTCTGAGAGCTTTGGATTGGAATCTCTGTAGAGTTTCGATGTTCGAATTGCTTGCGGTACCCCACAATTGTACACCATATGCCCATATCGGCCTCAGAACGGCTTTGTACACCGCAATTTTGTTCGAGGGCGACAGCTTCGATCGCCTTCCCAGTAGCCAGTACATTTTTTTCATTTTTACGTCCAGTTCCTTTCTTTTCTTTCGAATATGGCTAGCCCATGTGAGTCTTCTGTCGAATAACATACCTAGATATTTCACTTCAGTCACTGTTGGAAGAGGTTGGCCGTTCAATGTAACCGTTGGGCAGTCCTTCTTTTTTATAGTGAAGGTTATGTGCACCGATTTTGTCGCACTGGCTTGAAGCCTCCATTTCTGTAGCCACAGTTCCACGTCGTTGAGCCCTTTTTGGAGCTTCCGCGATGCTGTCACCTCGTTCCAGTGGGTAGCCATGATTGCTGTATCATCAGCAAACGTTGCCACGACAGTATTACGGCGCACCGGTAGATCGGCCGTAAAAAGCGTGTACAGCACTGGCCCGAGCACTCTGCCTTGCGGTACCCCCGATTTTATTGGGTGGAGATCTGTAATTTCCGTTTTGTGCTTCACCTGGAATGACCTATTGCCTAAGTACGATCTTAAAAGCAAGTAGAATTTGGGAACTGCCTGCTTGATTTTATAGAGCAGCCCAGGGTGCCACGCCTTGTCAAAGGCCTGCTGGATATCGAGGAACGCTGCGGCGCAGAATTTTCGGCCTTCGAGTGCGTTAGCTATGGTGTTGTAGACTCGATTTGCTTGCTCCACTGTTGAGTGTCTGCTCCTAAAGCCAAATTGATGCTCTGGTATGATGTTCTGCCCCTCTATGTGTATTTTTATTCTGGCTAGCAGAAACTTCTCGAAGAGTTTGAACATAATCGGCAGCAAACTTATCGGTCTATACGAGCTGACATCATTTGGTGGTTTTCCCGGCTTTGGTAGTATAATGATTTGGGCGACTTTCCATTGGCTGGGCATGTATGACGTTCGAATGATAGCATTGAACAGTCTCGTAAGGAATACAACCCCTTTTTTGGAAGCTTCCTAAGCAGAAACCCGGTTATAAGGTCGTATCCCGGAGCCTTCCTGGGATTCAGTTCTCTATTAATTATATAGTTTATTTCCGCCGGAGATACGTGCTTAATCGGCATTTCCATCGGTAGAGGGCTGTCGAGAAATTCCTGAATTTCCATAGCATTTTGCTGCGATTCGATTGGTGTGAACACTTTCTCTAGGTGTTCTGCGACGGTTACCGCTTTCTCCACCTCACTCTGCGCCCATTCACCGTTCCGTTTCTTGATTGGAGGATCATGGTTTTGCGTGGTGTTGATTCTTTTAGTTGCTTTCCATAGTGAATATTCCGTGGCTGCCGTGTTGGTTAATTTGAACAAGTACATCTCGGAACTGCTATTATTATTTTGTGCAATCATCTTTTTAAGTTCTCGAGTTACCTTGTTAGGTCTCCTTTTGTCGCTATTGTTCCTACTCAGCTGCCATTGCCTCCTAGCTCGTCTTTTTATGCTATTTTCTTTCTTACTTGCTCTGGGAACCGTTTCAGTGTCATAACTTTCCGTGGTTATTGGTGAAGATTCCCAGGCTGCTCTCTGGATTAGCCGCGTGAACTGTTCGGCAGCGTCATCTATGTCATATCCATTTTTTTAAGGTATATTTAAGTCCACGTGTTCGCTTATTATTTCCTGAAACGCCGCCCAATCAGTTTTTTTGTTGTATAGTGTCAAGCGTTTCTCTTTTATTGTTATTTCGTTATTTAGGGTTAGTGTTATGGGCGTATGATCTCATGATAAATCGGCGTATGATCTGAAATGAATCTCTGGATCCTGGAGCAGAAATCGGGGATATTCCAGATGGCGAAGTAACTGCGAACGATGATCTGATATTTTTCGATAATCCTCGTAAGAATACTTATCCTGAAGCTACGCAGCAGGTACTTGTAGAAGAAAGCACAATGAATACAAATGGAAAAGGACGAGACTGTTACAATCTACGCAAAAATATTAAAGCATCAGAAAGGTTTCAAGCTAATTCTGCAATTGTCGAAGAACCAGAGACTTACGAAGCTGCAGTTCAATCGTCGAATGCCGACGTATGGATCGGAGCGATGAACGAAGAGATTAATTCACTTGAAACAAACAAAACTTGGGATCTTGTACCGCGCCCAGGAAATCGATCCGTAATAGGATGTAAGTGGGTATTCGAGTTGAAGCCAAATATTGGGACGGGTCAAATTCGAGCAAAAGCTAGACTAGTTGCCAAAGGATATTCTCAGAAGGCTGGTCTTGATTTTAATGGAACTTTTGCACCTGTAGCTCGACATAATTCAATACGTATCATTCTCGCACTCATGACAATCAAAGATCTGAGAATAGCGCAATTTGACGTCAAAACGGCATTTCTTAATGGCGAACTAAGCGAAGAAATTTATATGGAACCTCCCAAAGGCTATGACATGGACAATAAAAATCTTGTATGTCGTTTGAAGAAAAGCCTACACGGACTTAAACAAGCCTCGAGAGCATGGAATGATAAATTCACTGAATGTCTCAAAAAGCTAGGATTGAATCAATGCAAAGCGGATCCTTGTGTCTTTTACGGAAAATTAAATGACGAAATAATTTATTTGTTGCTTTACGTCGATGATGGATTAATTGCATCTTCAAGTCAAAATGCTCTGGAAGAATTACTGACGTATCTTGAAAAAAATTTTGAGATAACGCGAGGAACGGGATATTGTTTCATAGGATTCGAAATAAAGAGAGATCGTCAACGAAAAATGACATTCATCGGACGAGAATCATACATGAAGAAAATTTTGAAGCGCTTCGAATTGTCAGAATCGAATCCGGTCTCCGTGCCTGCGGATCCAAATGTGATTCTTGAAAAATCGAAAGACAAGGAACAAATCGTTTTTCCTTATCGAGAAGCAGTTGGGTCGCTGATATATGCCGCAGTAATATCACGACCAGACATAGCCTATGCGGTTGGCGAAGTTAGCAAATTCATGGAAAATCCAAATTGGACACACGTTGGAGCAGTGAAAAGAATATTCAAATACCTGCAGGGAACACAAAAACTTAGCATATTGTATGGAGCGGATGAAATAGGACTGAGAGGTTACACAGATGCGGATTTTGCACGGGATCCAGATACGAGACGGTCAACAACGGGTTTTGTTTTCTTAATGGGCGGAGGACCAATCACATGGCGGAGTCGTCGCCAAAAGACAGTGTCCCTTTCAACGGCAGAAGCTGAGTACGTGGCAAGTGGTGAAAGTGTCAGCGAAGCACTATGGCTCCATCAATTTCTTGAAGATATTGGTGAAGAGATAACGATAGCTATACCAATTATTATCGATAACCAGAGTGCTACTCGAATAATTAAGAATCCCGAACTCCATCACAGGACAAAACACATTGATATAAAGCTACACAAAATTCGAGAAGTCTACAAAACGGGTTTGATTTCTGTAGAATTCGCTCCGACAACAAAACAACTTGCCGACATCTTGACAAAACCATTAGCGAGAGATAAGTTTGTATCAAATGTGAACAAATTGAATATGATTTCGCAATGATAGATCATGTAAACAGCGAGTGGGAGTATTGAATACGACGCTGTTTAATATTAACGTAGAAGGCAATGCCATGTTTTTGTTCTGGTTGGCAACCGTCTGCGTTTTCGTTACTATTGATTCCTACCGACATGGGAACTGACGTGTTGATCAAAGTCTTGCAATAAGCTATCATTCGTTTTTGTATATTATATTCCGAACTGTAATTCGCACATATATTAGTGCGTATTATATACTGATAAATTTATACATAATAAATGTATCAGTATTGCTGAGAGGTGTATATCTATTGTTACATGGGACTCTATTGTTTTCCTCATCATCGGTATCCGAAGCGTTAGCGTACCTGGGGCGTTTTCTGTTGTGGACGATTTGCCATACTGATGGTTCTTTACCTCCACTTGATGGGTTTTTGCGCCTCGATAGAACGATATGCATATCCCTCGAATTATCAGCTATCGGAGTAACGGGCGGCTAGCGGTATTCTGGTGTTAGGGAAGTCCCTGTCGTTGCATTATCGGTAATACTCGATACGTTCCGCACCGAGTTCGATGGCATGATGGCCGAGTGGCCGCTGCTCATATTTTTTTTGTCACTTTGCGTTTTTCACATTGCTAGTACACTCTGTTATATAGTAAGTTGCTTTACTTTGAA
Source organism: Diplazon laetatorius (assembly GCA_963662125.1). Lineage (NCBI taxonomy): Eukaryota > Metazoa > Arthropoda > Insecta > Hymenoptera > Ichneumonidae > Diplazon > Diplazon laetatorius. The sequence continues at coordinate 8,913,618 of OY759163.1, read as the reverse complement.
ATCTTCCGGAAATAAGCGCTAACACACACTTTGTCTTGATAAACTCGGTAATATGTCTATACGTCTCGCTCATAAACACGTCTTTACTCGACGAGGGTTCGAGCTAAACTACTTTATAATTGAATAATTAAATATCTGTCTTGACTTCGAAAAAAAATTGCCAAGTACTGCTGTGATTTGAAAAAAAAATGGAATTTATAGATTTAAAAATCATCTTTCCAAGCAATATGTACGTGATGCGAATACGTGCGTTCAATGTTTCCAGTTGATCTCACTCCTTTTTGTTGGAGCGCGCTCGCGTAAATGTACTAATCTCAATTTTTTTACCCATTGGGCTTTTTGTTGGGATTTAACTACTTTGTGCAAAGATAATATACAAACTTGTTAAAAGCGTTTCATCTTACTTTACCCCGCAAACGAATACGTTTCTAATAATTCGTTATCAGTTTCATATATCATACGTGGTTTTTGGTTAATTCTTCAAAAACACCGCGAACTGTCATATTTGATCGTTTTTATTTCGGAGCTCGGTCTCTATCTGTATCACTCTCATGTCAGCTGATCTCATCAGGCTGGCTGGCTGATCCTTAGTGATTGTAACCTCAGAAGACTGTGATGACAGCGATATGTCAGCGAATAGATGCGTCTGATCTAACAAGTTATGACTACTGAGAAGTGTGCGACAGCTCTGAAAACGATTTTGGCGAAAAACGTCGGAAACATGATTTTAATCATGAAAATAATTCGATATCTCCCGCATAACAGCACCTACAGCACTGGTGTTGGTCCCAATTGAAATATAAAAAAATAACGCATGTAACTCCAATTAAACATTCATGAATAGCGCGGTGTATCTATAAAAATATTCTGAAGTGGGGTTACAGTTAGCTCGGTTCACAGAATAAGAGAGTGCAGTCGCGTCTCGAGAGAAGGCCGGTAAGGGAGGTAACTGAATAGGTAAATGTACTTGTCTCGAGACGCTACCGTGTCTCTTGATTGAGTCGGTGGACTACATTACACTCCTTCGTTCTCTTCCGCTCCGCTGTAAGCGCCGATTTGCTATGTGCGATGTCATACTATAGCGTCTGGATAGGACTCAAGGCGCCCATGGTGGCCGAAACTGGTAATTTTCGGGGTCAGTCAATCGTTGTTTCATAGAGCTTCGCAATGGAGAAGTCACAAAGAGGAAAAGTTTGTTCTTGCATAAAATCCTGGGAGAATATATTAAAATCAACCAGTGGAGAAAGAAAAAGTATTCGTTTCCAACAGCGAGATATAATAAAGCCACCTAAAAAAAACTGTGGATAAATTGGGTTAAAAAAGCGGATTAATCTTGAAGTGTAGGTGGCTACGGTTCGACCGATTCCCGACGTTGTTGACAGCTTGACAGACCGGTGGATACTCCAGTATCAGTACCAGAGTATCTACCGATCTGTCAAGCGTTAACGACCAACCTCAACGTAACGATACGCGAATGAACAAATACTCGCTTACATAATTCTCAAAAAATGATTCAAAGTGACACACGATCCGAAATGTGCGAAACAACACACACCGTACGTCACTTGACATCACAAAAACGAAGTCCATCAAATTGTAAACAAACCGCAGGATAATAAAATTTCTGAAGAGGATCCACACACAGGATCGAAACGTTAAAACCGTGGAAAATTCATTACCAAAGTTTTCCCACCCACACCCATCAACATCGGGAATCGGTCGAACCGTAGCCACCTACACTTCAAGATTAATCAATAATCAACGACCGCTCAACCTTACAAACAATTAAAAAAGCGGAGTAAGTATATTTTTGGAAGTTATGTAGATATGGCAGCCCCGTTCGTATAGCAGTAAGGCTCATTTCCGAAGGTTCCTGAAGGTTATGAATACATTCCTGAAGGTTGTGAATATTAACATTTTTGTAAAAACAAATCGTTGCAACGTTTTTACCTATGTAAACTTGGGCTCGAAATTCGGAACGAGCAATGTTCGTTAAGGTGATGGAAGAAATCTGCAAGTGCGAGAGAGACAGCGCTATCGGCGCTCGCTGCGGAGCGAGGGAGAAGGAGAGACTTTATGTCTTCCATCGTCTTAAGGTCAAAATTCGGAACACGTATATATAGGTAGATTAGCGCGTACCTTGTCCGCCAGCCGCGAGACTACATTGCCCAATATTCGAGCTTTACCACGCGTGAACTATCAATGTTAGATGTATGCCGTCGCGGACTTTTTTTTAGGAAATTTAATTCCCTATAACATTGTTCATGTAAACTTTCGGTCTATATAGCGCTGTTCAGTCAGCGTTTGAACAGGAAGATAAAAATGTATTGAAGAAAATCAATACATTTTTATTTTCTTGTCCAAGCGCTGGGTGAACAACGCTAGGAAGGGGGAAGGGCCTTAACTCGTGCCAACTCGAATATCTCTGTAATCATTGACGTCACAAAAAAATGTTCCAAACAAAAAATGTACTGTACGAAGGAGGTCATCAAGTGCAACCCTTTTTTCATCTCAGTGAAGGCGCCGCCGCACAGTGAAGGTCACCTTCACTTTTTCAAATGGAACGGCACATTTTTGATTCAACCATATTGTAAAGCAGCGCAAACTAGCTAAAAAATGGGGGGGGGGGGTCAGAGTCGTTCGAGGTCATTTGAGATTGAAAAGTGACATTGGAATCGATATTGCTTTGAAAAATGGTTTTTGAATTTATAAATTCGATTTTTTTTTTAAATCACAGCAGTACTTGGCGAGTTTTTTTTTAAGTCAAGACAGACACTTAATTATTCAATAATAATGTAAAGATATAGTCTGTCTATTTTTACGAAATAAATAAGTTACATCTTTCATTATTGGATCGTAGCTGTAATATATGAACTCTCCAAGTACTGCTGTGATTTAAAAAAAAATCGAATTTATAAATTTAAAAATCATTTTTCAAAGCAATATGTACTTGATGCAAATATACAATGCCCTCTAATGTTTCCAGTTCACACCTTTTTGTTGGAGCGCGCTCGCGTAAATATACAAGTCTCCATTTTTTTACCCATTGGGCTTTTTGTTGGGATTTAACTACTTTTTGCAAGGATAATATATAAACTTTGTAATGTACGGTCAGGGTGGAGCAGGCACAATTATTGAGGCTGAACATTGCTTTTTGAACGATTCAGTTCCTGAAAATTCGCGTATCTAGAATTGTGGGTTCATTGCAACAATGAAATTCAGCAGATATTTGTAACAATCATTGATTCTTTTTCTTAGTGCGTGATTCTCTAAAAATTTTCACGCCTTGAGTGCCGCATCCAGTACGCTATACGTCTCCTGCTTCACGACCTAGACGACGATTGCGAACGTTCGAATGATCTGAAAATGAAAAACCAGGCATAGTGAAAAAGAATAAACGAGTATTTATCATCGAAACTACGGTCATTTTATTTGAACCGTATACCACTTTGAAAAAGAATCCTCATTTTCACTTTTTCAAAGTCGTATTATTTCGATACAATTTATAATTTTTTCATTTTAATCTTGTACGTTACTTAGGTAATTGTAATCGTCACTAACTTCTCACATGCTTTAACACGTTATGTACAATATTCTTAAGATATGATTGAGTACGCTACAAATTGTATGTTCTTTTAGATGCATACATAGTGGACATGATACAATTCTATCTGTGCTATATTGGCTCAAAAATGCTTGTAGCATCAGAAAAAGTAAAATACACCGTGAATGAGTGATATTAGTCGATAGACGTTACATATAGCAATGTTTTTCAATTACCTTCGGTAATAACTTTATTTTTCTGATGATGCTTTTCATGCGGCATCAAAATTTGGGTCGAAAACTTCATGGGCTCCTGTTTTGGGATCGTGTTTTCGCTTCTCTCCAAGGAGCCAGGTCGTTTTTTTACAGCAACCAATAGTGCTATCAGCGTCTACCACAGCCGCTGCGGAGCCTCTGCGACGCGTATTACACTGCACTGGTCAATTTCTATTATAATAGTATATTAAGCAACGAGTGTGGAAAGCCGGCTATTACCGGGTCATAGCCGGCTGTCCGCATGAGTAGCTAATACTATTTTTCTTCACAAGTGCGTTTAGGTGTGTTTAGCTCGGATAGGTGTCTTCACGAGGGCGGCGGAGCCGCCCGAGTGTGTATGCGCGGGGCGCGGGAGGGGGGTTCGGGGGGCGGAGCCCCCCGAATGAATTATAAACGTACTTTTTGTCGATTTTTAAAAATTTCTGTATAAAATACTTTTAATAACGTAAAATTCAACATTTTTTTGGAGAACGTTGGGAGAATACAAATTACGATAAAAAAAAACGACCATCATTCTTTCAATTTAATTTCGCTGATTATCATTAATTGTTATCGACAAGTTCGGCCAATTAGTGAAATTAAAAGTTATATTTCGTCTTCGAGATAGATCGGCGAGAACTTTAGGTCGAAGAATGTTGTTGGGGTCGGCATTCTCCTCCTCCTCGTCCTCAACATTCACTTCCATCGACGTGGGTGGACATTCATTTTCCACTTCGAAGTTGTCGTGTGCAGGTGCTTTACATGTTATACCGGTAGGCGTAGCTGTTGGTGTGATCGATGACGACGTGCTCGGCGTTTCCGGTATTATCGTTTTCTTAATTTGCTGACTCAGTTTTTTTCGGAAGTGAGCGGATTGATCGATGTAACCCTCAGCGGCGGTCGTGGACTTCCATTTTCCAGCACGTTTCAACGTTAGAATGTCCATTCCGGAATCAGCCAGCAGAGTTGCTGGGCTGCGGCGAAACGAATGTCCTGTATATTTTTCGGGTTCTGGCAACTCGAGATACGTGGCGATAATTTTTGGCATGCTGCCGAAAGTATTTATTCCGATGACTTGGTGTGAACATTTTCCCTCGTGGTACCTCAAAAGAAATCTCGACGTGGCTACTGACTTCGTCGCAGGACAGCGTAGCGTTTATAAATTTCATAAAATTCATCCGCTATTTCGAAGGTTTCTTCCGTACCGGTTTTCGTTTTCGGTATCCGTATTATTACGGTGTGACCATTGTCGACAAGATCATTCATCGTCAAATTCGTCACCTCTTCCCTCCTGCAATCATGGATGTTTATTCCGTGCTTCAAGTTAATTATGCTTTTAAGCATCGAGTACGTTGACCATAGAGTACTTGGTGCAAGATTTTCCGATAAACTCTTGAAGTAGGCCAGCATCACCGTTTTTGATATCGACTTGATTTTGTATTTCCTTCGCCAATCCTCGAATTGGTTGTATATTCTCTAATATTTATCTTTCGATATCGGCGGCAGTGTATCAAAAGCAGCAGTGTTAGCTGCTTCTTGGATTTCCGGCGGAAGTGATTCATCGTCATCGGGCGTCGATTCCTCTTCACGCATTTTTTATTATATTTTATTTTTAATTTTTTCTCAAAATCACGATACGTTGACGGGAGAACACAGATCAGACTTTTCTGCTCTGTTATATCACTTAGCAACGAAGAGGTGGGGATCGATGTTCCGAATGGTAAAAATGTATATATAGGTATAGTAGCGTAGCTCGCGCAACCGCGTGACGATCGTAGCTTCTACAATCTTTCTACGTCACTATACCTATATATCTGTAGACGCAGGCGTGGGTTAGAAGTGAGAAGCGTGCGTTTTTGGTCACTTTTTCCACGCTACGTGAAGTTAGTAACAGTGGGTAATGGAAACGATGGGAAATATCGTATTTTCCAAACGCAAAAGGGACAAGGAAAGTAGCGCTATTCACGCACGCGTAAAGAAAGAGTATCGTACACAATTTTATGTCACAACGTGTGTGAATGGGGATTTGCCCACGCGAAGCGTGGGTAAAACCGCATTTTACGCACGGCGTGTCATAAAATATTTTATGTCACGCTGTCCGTAAAAGTGCGGTTTTACGCTCACTTCGTTCGCTTCAAACCGCATTTACGGACATTGTGACATAAAAATTCGTACGACACTCGTACGAAAAACGTTTTCTGGACTCGTGTGATTGCAATAGTCGTCTTCGACTCGTTCTGCAAACTCACACTCGTCAGAAAAATTTTTTTCGTACTAGTGTCATAATATACTATTATATAACGCAAGCATGTTTTCCTTGCGTTTTTGTGCCCGTTAGCGGGAGGTAAGCTAGGCGTTTTAACGATTGTCGACTGTCGGTACAGTAGAAGTTAAATATTCATAACCTCACTAGGACTTAAATATCGGTGACTCATCCCTATGTTGCTATGGGAACGATTTTGTTCCACGATTTTTGCGTACCAATAAAGGGAGTCGGAACGAAGTGTAAAGCTTTCGTCAGAAAAGCGCGGCGAATTTGAATTTGCAATTCAAAGATTTTACGTGAAATAAGTAATTGAGTGGGGTTCGTTGAGCTACGAAGAGCGAGGCTCACCTTGAGGAATGAAGTTCGTTTGGAATAATTAAAACTCCTAATCGAATATGTTTGTAATGTAAATTTATTATGAACTCAACAGCGTCTTTCAAAAATCAAAAGGTTTACAAGTACAAATGTAGTGAGATTGAAGATCTCTTCTGGTATTTTGAACTGTCGCGTAAGACTGTCGTAAAAGAAGTGATGATCGACTCTCTGACTTTTCTATTAGCGGAGCCGCTGATGGCGGAGGTCACGCCCCTAAGTCCCCGAATAAGCCAATTAACCCGTAGCCCGCGCGTCGTGCCACCCCCGCGTGCACGCGGAGACCAACCGCTCGAAACGCGTTCGGTCTCGGCACCAACGTGTCGGGCCTGTGGGGTCCTGTTTCAGCAACCACTTGCAATTCATGAAAATTCACGTCGAGTGTGCCCGGCGACAATGTATCGCCGATCGACTTTCCCGAGAGTTTACTTTGAATAGATTTTTCTCTTGAAGGGTTTTCTTTGTTTAGTGGAGCGTCTAGAAGAGAGCTCTGGTTTGTTTCGAGTTTTACTGTGTGGTCTTTTGAATTTAAGCTAAACCATAAATTACAGTAAAATAATAACCCAGTCGAGAGTACGATCATAAATTCTAAGACGAAATGTGTTTTCTTGGAACAAACTGCATGTGTACAGCATCGTGGTAATTTATGTACATGTGTAACTATTTCACTCTATATGCCTGGAAAAATATGTAACTTACATAGACACATTATTCTAACATTTATTTCTTCAAATCTACATGCTTTATGAAAAGGTAAAGGCATTGTCAGCACGCCTTTATAATAAATTGATCTCTGGGTATTAAATGAATTGAATTTACGCGCGCTCGGCTACAGCCGGCGCTGTTCCTGCGGCGCGTCCGCGAACCGCGTATCGAGATCCGTTACACTTCCCCCCTTATTCAAAAAGGCGCTTCATACAAAGCGGCTTTTTAACACGCGCGCTATAGCTCGCACGCCATGGATTGCGTATTTTTAAGTCTGAAACGTGTTTAAATTTGAGATGTTCAAGTTTATTTACATTCACAATTTTTAGTACTGCTCGGCTCGACCTGTGCTCGACATTAAAATCGTTAAACATTTTATTTATCGCGTACGATCCGGTATAATAGTCCTCGAGTTTATTGTTTCGCGGCTTTTTTATGTTTTTTTTTTTTCAACGGTACAGTCAAGATATTCGCGAATCACTTACATCCAGCCCGATCCTATTGGGATTCCCCCCCGTTCACACCGTAGCGTACTGCACATTCGAATAATTTCTTTGATTGCATCACTTTATGCAACGTATCTATAAGGTTGATTCTAAATTCCTTATATAAAATCTATCATTAAATTATTCTTTAATGAACAAAGTAAGGAACATGCTGTCACTCTCGTCCTGTGTATTACTTGTCCCACCTTAGGTTTTCAATATTTAAGTTTTTCATTTTTTCTATTTTTTTCATTTAAACGTCAAATTGTTGAGCAATTTCCGCCTGGCGCGCGTGGTAAGAATACAGTCACATGAAATGAAATTCAATAAATGATTTTTCGAATCGACTTTTTCTTAATTTTACGGAATTATGTCCTTTCTTAGTATTTTGATCTATTCGTGGAAGGTCACACTGTTGCATTTTTGCCATTTCCCAAGCAGAGTCCTTTACTGGGATAAGGCCCGTCGACCTTGTCAATTCGTCTGTCATTCGTCATGATCGTCGTTCCCGTTTTTCCCCATTTCAAGCTGTTAGTCATTACTGCGTTGTCATCAACATTTTTCGTTTCAACCGAGCAACTCTCATTAGTTCTCGTATCATTTCATTCCAACCGAGCAACTCTCATCAGTTCTCGTATCATTTCATTTTCATCTACTGTCTCGTGACGAGTGGTTTTGAGCCCCTGCACGCGTTTATGGCCCGGCGATGCGGGGACGGCAGGATTGCATTCCCGCCTCACGTCGACCGCTAACTTTAACAATATTTTCCTCTACAGCCCCATGACGAGTGGTTTTGAGCCCCTGCATGGTTTGGTATGGCTTGGCGACACAAGGACGGTAGGGTCCTCGCGTCGACCGCTTATTTTGACAACAGCTTGATCTCTTGTATAACAGTTCTGTACTCGTCTCGTTTCCTTCCGTCAAGTTCATAGATAGACCTGCAGTCCTCTGTCTCATACACTGTATCAGTTTCATCGAGCCTCTGCTTAGGAAAACTCTCTCTGCCTGGCTTCAGCGGTCCCGAGACGTTTGCGACATTTTTCATATGCATGTCCAGATTTTTTACAATATCTACACGCCTGTGTTACGCATATGGCTTAGAAAGTGACTCGAATCCAACTAGCGTTCGTTATCAACTCTGTCCTTGTGCAAAATGCACTTCACAAGGAAACCCGTTTCAATAAAGAACCCAAGGTTTTCGAATCGCCAGGTTAAGTTTTTGGTGAAGCCCTTCCAAGGCTTGTATTACGTCGATAGATGGTAATACGCGTAACAATAGGTCCGTAGCCCAACGGTGTCTTTATTGACGGCGCAGTCTTCCTTCGATTATCAGAGTCAGGACCAATATGTGAAGCGAATCAAACCCTGTGTGTATGAGAATACTTATCTAAATGTTGATCAAAGGTCTCGTTCCCTTGGACTTCCGTTACCGTGGCAGGTGATGTCATCGGAGAACGAGTAACGAACCTTGATGAATACGACGCGAAGCGGGTGAAGAATCAGAGCTTCAAGGAATCAGGAAGATGTCTTCGGACTTTACGCGAAGGAGAAGGATCACGATTTATGAGCAAGAACAGATTTTTTATTCACTTGGTTTTCACTTTTTATCGAATACAAATAACAGATTCTCAATATTAAAACTTATAGATGTTTGTTACAAACGATCCGCGTTTAAAGTTGAAGTCTCTGTTATCCCGTTATTAATGCGTTACAATTAGTGCAACTAATTGTAGCAGAGAGGACCTCTGCACTCGATCGCGTCAAAACGACTTCTATCGGTAATTGTTCAAGTCGCGATGCGTTTCACTGCAAAGTGCGGGGGGAGGCGAGGTCTAATTGCGAGTCGCCGAGGTGGTCGAAATGAATATGATTCGCGACATATCGGACCGGACGTATTCCGGTGACTATTGTTAATTATTCGATGGCAGCGGAAAGTGATACTACAATAGCGACAGACGAAACTCTCTGAGTTTCGTTCAACGAGCAAATTCTTATAATATCTTTTATGATTACGAAACGAAAGTTCTTTTGTTTAAACGGATGGCTTAACACCCCCTACGTTAGAGTGAACTTCGGCGATAGTGAAGCTGGATGCCGAAGTTCGTACACCTTTTGGTTTCGCTTTGATTTTTGAGGAATCAGATTTCTAATTTTTCTCTTCTACTATAGAATCTAATTGTTTTCTCAGTTTTTGCAACTCTATATTTGCTTTACCATCGTAATTTTCAATTTTCTTATTGGCTTCAGGACAAAAACACTTAAATAGTCCCTTCCCAATGAACTTGAGTATAGGCATCAATGCTCCAAAACGCCATAAAGTGGAACGTATACTGATGATACCCATCGAGGGTAAACCAAATTTTACAAATCAAATAATTCATTCATGGTGTTCCAAAATTTATCGTCTTTCAGCACAATTTTAGCTTTTTCCAGATCTTTACTGATGCTATCCAAATTTTGACCAATATCTCTGAGATACGTGACGTCTATTTGGTTTGCTACTTCTGTTACTCGAATAGTTAATTCCGAAAAATTCGTGCTCAAGTACGTTGCACTAGGATTTATTAATTGGTACTCTTCTGGGAAACCATTTTAGTATTTTCGTAAACCAGAGTACATTTTTCCGTTGTTTTCAATAGTGTAACTCCTTTGATGTAGATTTCGCTTGTCCGACTCTTGCAATTCACAAGGATCAGGATGAATTTTCCAATTTCCTGTATTATCAATACTCCGTGATTATCGTACAGAGATATGTAACTTACATTATTTACGTGGATTTGGCTGAGCTAACATTGGTTGATATTATTTTGACAAGTCGGTGTATTAATTTTGTTATGAATCGGATGCGTGTAGTGCGTGATAAAATAGTTGTCAAGTTTTTTCATTTGCTCGATTTCGTTTTCGTTAATTACCATATAATTATTTTCTTGTCGCAGCAAGTGAGAAAATCGTGGCGCAGTTACAATATAAGTATTGTTGTGGATTTTAGGGATAGGTATGATACTATACAAGTCCCATTTGTCGTTTTCTAGTTTCGGAATAGTCAATTCGAATATCAAATTATTTTTTCTCAAAAGTATCATTTTATCGGCAATATCGATGAAATGTTGAACTCTAGTATCATTGAAATAATTGAATACGTGGTCATTTTTTGATTCGTTCAGCAATCGGTCAATCATCTTGAGAACAATGCTCGGCTCTACTAATTGGGGCAGTATTGCTTTTGTTTCTATCGCCAAAATTACGTTACTTACATCGAAAAGCAAAGTATCGATGCACGACATTAGTGAAACAGCATAGCGGAGTCCGAGTTGTGTTTGCTTCATTTCGACAATGGAATTTCCTATTTCAGTTGCGAGTTTTTGAATGACGGCGGACTGTTTTTGAACTGAAATTTTGATAATATTTACGGAATCCGTCACGTTTTGAATATTCCTGTCAATTCGTTCCAAGTCTTTGTTAGTAGGAATTCCGTAGAGGAATTTTCGGATTTTTCCGCAGAAGTTACAAAGTCCTCTTTTTTCTCTCCTTGAAGATGTTCTGATGCAAAGCTGAACAATGTTAGGATTTCCTGTTTTCGTTACATAATTTTTAATTTTTCCCAAACTTTGGAGTATCGGTATCACTTTCTTTCGGTTTTCAGGCGTGTTTTTGATGTTATTGAGTAGTAAGAATTTTGTTTGGAGGTTTAATATAATTTCATCGGTGTGTAAACAGGTGTATCTACTATAAACGGGTGTTATTACTCCCCATGTTTGATATGGTTTCGCATCTTCGAAGTTTTCTACTTCTTTGATGAGCGAGTTTTCGTTAGAGGCATTATCGGATTCCGTGGCTCAATGTTGTCAAAATCTGAATTTGATTTCTCAATTTATTGAATTTTTGATTAATGGGACCAATTATTTCTTCAAGTCGGCTTGGTAACGCTATGTACTGGCTAACTTGTCGTTTGATTTCCGCGTACGCTTTATTAATACTCTTAAGATCTATGATAATTGTAAATTTCATTTCTTTGCTGTAAGTTAATACATACGATTGATATTCTTCTATAAATGAAGTGTTCGCAAGAGTTACCAGTTCAACGGTAAGAGCGCTGTTAATTGCGGTCAATGCGATCGTCGCCGTCAACAACATCTTCATTATGTTCATCATCTGAAACAAATGCCTTTACTCTATTTAGATGAACTATTTTAGTCTTATTATTAATTTTAAATTTAACATTAGATTTGTCCGTATATAATTCTATTACTTTGTATCGTCCTAACCATTCGAGGTCGAGTTTATGTTTTTCACTTTCATTGTGAAGCCAAACTGTTTCTCCGATTTTAATTTGATTAAAATCCGTTCGATTTTGCTTCCTCATAGAGAAAGCTTTGTTTTCGTGAAATTTTTTTTTTTCGAGATGTTCATGAAAACGTGTTCAGTATGTCTCAAAACACCTAAAAAACACATTTAGAAGAAATGTCCGGATGTATGTGTGTGTGTGTGTGTGTGTGTGTGTGTGTGTGTGTAGTAGTGGTTGACCGCTCACAACTTGAGAACGGCTCGAGATATCAAGCTGAAATTTGTCACACATGTGAAGGGTTCACGGCGCATAGCACAATTTAATTTTTGGAAAAATCTATCAAGTTATTTTATTTTCACAGCATTTTTTCAAAATTCAAAAAATTATTTTTGGTCTCTAGCTCCCACAATTTTAGAGATATCGAGCTTAAATTCAGTATAATGTTGTACGAGTACAGGGAGATGCTCGATACCGAATTTGGAAAAAATCCACGCATTGCTTTACTTTTAAAGCATTTTTTAATGTGAAAAAAACGATCTTTACACTCTAACTGGAGCAATTTTTGAGATATCGGACTTAAATTTAGTACGAAGTTGCGCAATGATCCAAAGAGGAACCCGATTGAATTTGGGCGAAATCCATCAAGCCATTCATATTTTATGGCGTTTTGAAATTTTTCCAAAAATCAATGTAACTGCTCTAGCTTCCATAATTTTTGAGATATCTGGCTGGAATTTAGTACGAAGTTGCACTACCATCGAAAGAGGTTCCGTATTGAATTTGGACAAAATCCAACAAGACGTTCAGATTTTATGGCGTTTTGAAATTTTTCCAAAATTCAATGTAAGTGCTCTAGCTTCCATAATTTTTTAGATATCCGGCTGAAATTTAGTACGAAGTTGCACTATCATCCAAAGGGATTTCCTATTGAATTTGGATAAAATCTAACAAGGAGTTCAGATTTTATGCGAATTATAATTTTTCAAATTTCACATGAATTGCCCCATGTATATTGATTTCGACTTACATCATCACATCACACTCACAAGGAGCCCTCAACGTCACGAAAGTGAACAAGGGTGCAAAGTAGAACCTTGCACATTGCTTCCTCATAGTTTTGTACCGTTTTTAAATTATTGAGATGTAAAGTAGAACCTTGCTTATGGCTTCCTTATCTTCTTACACATTTGCCAAAGCTTCCTCTATAAGGAACCATGTGTCGATCAATTTTGGCTTCCTCATAGAGGAAGCTTTGGCAAATGTGTAAGAAGATAAGGAAGCCATAAGCAAGGTTCTACTTTACATCTCAATAATTTGAAAACGGTACAAAACTATGAGGAAGCAATGTGCAAGGTTCTACTTTGCACCCTTGTTTGTGTTTGTTAAGTCTTTCGGCTGTTTGTTTTTGATTCAGGTGTAATCGTTCGCGTGCTTCCGATAATATCGCATCGTGTGTTGGTGTCCATTTCTTCAACAAATCATCATATGTTAATGATTTTTTATGCGGTAGACTCGATGGTTTTCTGAGCTTTCTATTGAATGCTAATTCGTCAGGTCGATATCCAGTCGCACTGTGCTTTGAACTGTTATAAGCGAAAGCTATTAATTTAAGTATATCTTTCCAATTATTGTAAGCTTCAAGCATTTTTATACCTTCAGCCCACAAATCTATTTAAAATATTATTTAGTTTTTAGCCTTTTTTCTTTTTAATGTTATAATCACCAATATCTAATGAAACACAATTTTTCAATTAAATGGTTAAGGGATAATAGAAATACACATGAAGAAATGATTAGACAAATACGTACGACAGTCTGGTTGCAACTCTGTGTGGCACAGATATATATATACGTATATATATTCGTATTGATATTTGTATTCTGTTATATAAAATTATCACAATCTCATTTTTCTCTATATTAACATTTTTTCAATCATCCATCCATTCATTTTATTCTCTCACCTATACATAAATGTTCTTTCTTTTTCTCGGTAAATTTATTTTTTTTGTTAAATGTTCAAGTACTTATGTCACAGCTGTGTTTCGGTTTGCAAACGCTTTTTTTTTATAATGTTGGCTACTTTCTTCCTGGAGTCGGAAATCTTGTCGTGATAATATTGGCCCACCAGGCCCGAGGACGAACTCCGGATTTTGGATGGCACGTGGTTGTGCGGAGACGATGCTGATTGATTGAGACGTGTGATCACTTCGGCGTTCCAGGGAGAAAGAGGCCGATGTGGTCGTCGAACTGTGGCTCGTACTCACGAATTTGATTTCGCGACTTGCGCACTTTCTCACTTGCACAATACGCGTGCGTGATAATATTGATACGCGCGATCGATCTGTCGCGCCGCTTACGCGGGATATTCGAATCATTTTTTGATCTTACAAACCACCCCTTTTATGCGCTATGGGGTTTCGACTACATGAGCATAAAATTCAAATCGAGCCTCGTAAACTCACATATCTTTTCACTGAACTTACGGGTGCATTTTCACTACTTATACATGTAGCAAAACCAGATTTATCCTCTTATTATGAGGTATCCTTTCGATCATATAATCATTTTCATACCCATGTCTTTGCCGTTAACGTTTGAAATAGATCATCGCGAAAAAAAGCTTAATTTCGTCGTGTATAGTTCTCCTCGAATAACGTTTAGATACATATTTCTGTATCATCCGTCCAAAAGTCAGATTCTTTCATTCTTCACTCACTCATTGCACACATATAATTCTATTCGATGAAATATTATCATTGCTTATGTTATCAGTCTTTTATCCTCCTCGTATTTTATCACAGTCATTCTCGTAATTCACCATCATATCATATTCGATTTTTCCTCACACTATTTTTTCATATTTGACAGTACCAATACATGCTATATTTTCAATCGTCCAATCATTCCGTATTTTACAATATCGTTATTTTACATTTGCTATCGTTCATCAATTTTATATTTTACAATATTAACATTTTTTTTTCTTTCTAGGAGTCTAATTATTCTCTATCTTACCACATCGTTATTTTACATTTGCTATCGTTCATCAATTTTATATTTTACAATATCGTCATTTTTGTCGTTTCAATCGTCTAATTATTTTCTATTTTACCATATCGTTATTTTTATCATTTCAATCGTCTAATTATTTTCTATTTTACCATATCGTTATTTTACATTTGTTATCGTTCATCAATTTGATATTTTACAATATCGTCATTTTTATCGTTTCAATCGTCTAATTATTTT
Organism: Diplazon laetatorius; assembly: GCA_963662125.1. Lineage (NCBI taxonomy): Eukaryota > Metazoa > Arthropoda > Insecta > Hymenoptera > Ichneumonidae > Diplazon > Diplazon laetatorius. The sequence continues at coordinate 8,898,455 of OY759163.1, read as the reverse complement.
CTATTTTACCATATCGTCATTTTTATCATTTCAATCGTCTATTTTTTTCTATTTTACCAAATACTAGCTTTGCAAGAAGATTTAGCGAGGCCTTTGTACATTATTATCATCGATCTCCGCCCTCACTCGTTCTACAGGCGCATGATATTTTCGGAGATTTAGGCGATTGTAAATACCGAGCTCCTTCATTTTTTTATTCGGGTCGGCTAACAGGAATGCGTTTTCTCCTACTCTTTTTACAATCTCGTATGGACCCTCGAACAAATGGAAAAACTTTTTAATAACTTTATCAAATGGATTCGACAGGTGTGGTACTCGGAGCAATACCTTATCACCAACAGCCAGGTCTACCTTTGACACGGTTTTTTGCGATTTTTTTTTTCATCTCAAAACTTTTTTTTATATTTTCGCGTGCTAGAGTGATGATATATTCGTGAGCTAGAACTCGCGTTTCTGGAAATTTGACAGCCTTGTGGATTTTTTCTTGAATTGGTTCTCCAAAATGGAGTTCATGAGGTGATATTTGCGTAGTTTGATGTACAGTTATATTAAGAACTTGTTTAATTTGAGGAACATACTCCACCCACTTGGTGTGTTTATCTGCGCATACTGTTCTAAAAAGTCTGCCCAGTTCGCGCATAACCCTTTCGGTCGGGTTCGATTGAGGATGTCTAATTGAACTATAGAGAACCTTGATTCCATTTGCTTCCAACTCTGTTTTCCATCGATGTGAAGTAAATTGTGTTCCGTGGTCAGAGAGAATACGAACGGGTTTTCCGAATTTTGGAATGAATTGAGTGAATATCTTTTTTAACGTCATTCTAACCGTAGCATTTTTCATTGGATAAAGGCTAACATATTTTGAAAATGCATCAAGCATTACAAAAATATATTGAGTTCCACCCCTAGCCTTGGGAAGGGGTCCAAAGAAATCTACCGTTATCAAATCGTTAGGTTTTTCTGAAGAGACACAATTATATTCACCTTCCATGGATATTGATAAATATTTTACTCTCTGACACAAATCACAATGGGTTACTACTTGTTTAACTTCTACTGCCATTCCCCTCCAATAATAAAATTTTTTTAAGTGACTCAATGTCTTGTAAACCCCTGGATGACCTAACTTCTCGTGGATGGCGACAATGAGTTGGTGCTGAAGGCGCTTTGGAATCACGATTCTCCATTCTTTACTCTCATTTTCTCTCTGAAATAATATATCTTCATGTACGACGAAGTTTGCTGTCTTTGCATTTATATCGATTTCGTTCATTATTTTTATGATGTTGGGATCCTCTTTGTATACTTGCTAACTCGCGAAAATTTCGATTTAATTCTGGATTGCTTTCTAATAAGGCTATCATTATTAAAGTTGTACTTTCCTGGGGTACTTTGACCAATGGTAAACTTTGATGCAACGATGAAATAATAAGTTTTTCCGAATTTTCGTCTCCAAACTTCCCTTCTGGGTTTCTACTAAAAAAATCCGCGACTACATTATCCATTCCCCTGCAATATTCTACTATAAAAGTGTACTGTTGTAACGAGAGACTCCACCGAGAAATTCGTGAGTTATGAAATGTTGCTTGATGCAAAAATGTAAGACATTGATGGTCCGTGATCAGGAGAAAAGGATTTCTGATAAGATAAAGTCTGAATTTTGCGATTGAATATACCACGGCCAACAACTCTTTTTCCGTCGTAGTGTAATTGATTTCTGCCTTTGTTAAGCACCGACTCACGATATTTACGACGTTATGAAAACCCCTTTCATCCAATTGATACGAAATTCCGCTAATTCCACGGTCACGCGCATCGGTTTGGACTCTAAACTGTACGTTCGGAATTATGTGCTTGAGCATAATACAATTTGCAAAATCTTTTTTCAATGTGTTAAATGCGACAGAATGTTCATTAACCCACGTCCAATTTTTATCATTTGATAAAAGCTCTCGTAGAGGATCAATTGATTTGCTCTGATTTACATTGAATTGCCTATAGTAGTTGCATACCCCCAAGAATTGCTGAAGTTGTTTTTAATTTTTTGGTTCCTCAAATTCGATTATATCTTTGAGCTTTCTGGGCTCCGGAGCTATTCCTTCCCTTGAGATAATAAAACCTAGAAAAGGTACGGTCTCTTGAAAAAATTTGCATTTCCCAATTTTTATAGTGAAATTAAAATCCATTAATTTTTTAAAAATGGCTCTTAAAACCGTGATATGTTCCTCGAAAGACTTAGTCCCAATAAGGATATCATCTATATAACACGATATATACGAGTCAAATTGATTCTCAAGCGCATAACTCAGAGCTCGCATGAATCCACTCCCCGCAGTTTTAAGTCCAAACGGTATTCGGCGAAATTGATATAATCTTGAATTAAAAAGGAATGAAGTGTATTGTCTCGAATCTTTGTGCAGGGGTACTTGCCAGTATCCCTGAGTCAAGTCTAATTTGGAAAACCATCGTGCTCCATGGAATTTTTGCAATAACTCATTTATTAACGGTGGGGACTCTTGATCATCTTCGATCATTTTATTCACGAATCTAGCGTCTAGACATACTCTCACGGTATTATCGGTTTTCATTATCACTCTCAATGGGTTGCAATATTGGCTAATAGCCCTCTCAATTACCCCGTTTTTTAACATTTCATCAATTGCAGTTTGGGTCAGTTCCCGCAGCTTGAACGGCACCGGATAAGTGTGTCTTATACTCGGTTTGTCATTGATCAGTTTTAATTTATGTTCGTAACCCCGGGCACAACCGGGCTTATTAGAAAAAAGTAATCTGAACTGCATTAACGTATCAAGAATTATTTTCCTTTCGGACTCTGTCAGTGATGCTAGTGTACACGCGATCGCTCGAACACCATCTAAAAAGTCTCCCTCGTTCGCGAATTCCTCACTCGTGTTTATATTTTTAACATTATCATTTATCTCCAAAATATTGTTGTTGTCAGTTATCGTTCCATTACTCTTTTCAATATTCTTTTCGATTATCTTCACACATATATCATTTCCACGGGTCATTTCATCATCATTTTTTTTCACACATATATCATTTCCGCGGTGAATTTTATCATCATATTCAATTCGTTTAATCTCACGTTCGCTTTCGATTTCTTTTTTATTCTCTTTGTTAATTTCAACTGACATTTCATGGAGGTTTATTATATACACAAGCATTTCATTATCTTTTCGCGAACAAAGGAGAGTTTCCGATGGTCCTCGATCGAACACCACCGAAGAATCCGAAAGTACTTTTCCAGCTACTTCGACAATGTTATTTTTATAATCTAGTATAACCTTATTTCGGAGCATCCAGTCGTTACCTAGGATTACGACCGAAACCAAATATGGTATAATCAAAACGGGTGATCCCACACTATGTCCATCTATTACTATATTTAGCCATGCTTGGTGTTTAACGGTCGTTGCCTTTTTTCCGATTGCCGTTGTGACATGAAGACGTGAAACTGGCAAAATGTCTAAATGTTCTCGAGAAGATAATTCTTTATAAAAATTCTCTGATATAGCCGTGATTTGGCTTCCCGAATCAAGTAAAATAAGGTATTCTTTCCCGAATATTTTCGCCTTTACATGCGGACATCGCGCTAACCTCCGATACGAATCCTCGTCATCATCATGGTCCGGCATTCCATCCATACCAACCGAAAGTTCTTCTAAAAAATCAAAATCTTGACGACGCGCCGGCGGACCTACGTTCAACGCGTCGTGCTCTAGTTTAAAGGTCGGTTATTTCCTTGTACCGGATTATTTACATCTCTTCCCGAAACATTCGATTGCATAGGAGTATTAACAGGTGGGGGGAATCGGGTGTCTGGCAAGTGAAAACGAGAATGAGAACACTGAGTGTCTCTACAGTACTGGTCAGTATATCTATATCCGTTTTGATTGTGAGGAAAATTATTATAATATCCCTTTCTATAACCGGAGCTCGGTCGTGCTCCGTTTTGATATCCCCTATTATTATTCGAGGTGTGTACATTTATTTCGCGTACGCGTTGAGGTGCCGTGTTTCGATAACCATCATAATTCGCGGTTTGTTTACTTTCTCTGTTTTTCGTTCTATCTCTTCGAATTTCGTCGAGGCTCGCTAGCGTTTGACCGATTATTGTATCATCATTGAAATTTATTGTAGCTAACGTTTCTCGAACCCAGATGGGATATTGCTGTGTAATGCTATAATTTACTTCATACGACGACAACCTTGGTATAAAATATCGCGCATCTCGGACCTGTTTGTGATAATATGTTTGCAAGGACTCGCTCATATTGTATCGTCGCTCTGACCACTGATTTTTAAATAGAACTCTAATGGGGATTGGGTGAAATTCTTTCAAGAATCCCTCTTTGAAATGTTCAAAATTCGTAAATACCGGCTTTAATTCGAACCACAATGCTGCTTTTCCAATTAACGCGTGTTCAATTATTAACATTTTGCGCTCAATTGCAATATCTTTTATTTTAAAAAATCTTTCCATTTCTTCTAAAAATTTCATCGGATTTTTATCGATTTCGTTATTAAAATTTGGCATTTTTGTCTCGATGTTAAAGTTTTGGACATTACTCACAATCGCCGATATCTCCGCAATATTCGTACCATGCTGGCTCGGATTTCTCCCGGCGCTTGGACCAGCCAGTGTTGAGGACTGCTGCTGTTGTTGTTTTTGCAGCTCAAGAGCCGCGCGCTGGGCTTCCAAGCTTTCGCGTAACTGCTCCAACTCTTTACGCTGCCTCGCTAAATCTTCCTGGTCCGCTTGTACTTGTGGACGTTGAGAACCCTCGCTCCCACACAATCTGTCGTCCGGCAATATCGGCATTTTCGTTTTGGACCTGCTAAGCGATTGCAAATTATTATATTTTTGTTTTGATATTCTCCCTGATTGCGTTATGTAAATATTCTGCTCGGCATTTGCCATATAATATTAAATTGCTTCTAGTGAGACCATAATTGATTATTTATCCTTTAAATCTATTTTTTTTTTTGCAACAAAATATCTTATTTAAACTTTTTAAAAAATGTTTTATAAATATTTCGAGTCTATCTGTTCCGGCGCCATTTTGTAAGCTTCAAGCATTTTTATACCTTCAGCCCACAAATCTATTTAAAATATTATTTAGTTTTTAGCTTTTTTTCTTTTTAATGTTAATCACCAATATCTAATGAAACACAATTTTTCAATTAAATGGTTAAGGGATAATAGAAATACACATGAAGAAATGATTAGACAAATACGTACGACAGTCTGGTTGCAACTCTGTGTGGCACAGATATATATATACGTATATATATTCGTATTGATATTTGTATTCTGTTATATAAAATTATCACAATCTCATTTTTCTCTATATTAACATTTTTTCAATCATCCATCCATTCATTTTATTCTCTCACCCATACATAAATGTTCTTTCTTTTTCTCGGTAAATTTATTTTTTTGTTAAATGTTCAAGTACTTATCTCACAGCTGTGTTTCGGTTTGCAAACGCTTTTTTTTATAATGTTGGCTACTTTCTTCCTGGAGTCGGAAATCTTGTCGTGATAATATTGGCCCACCAGGCCCGAGGACGAACTCCGGATTTTGGATGGCACGTGGTTGTGCGGAGACGATGCTGATTGATTGAGACGTGTGATCACTTCGGCGTTCCAGGGAGAAAGAGGCCGACGTGGTCGTCGAACTGTGGCTCGTACTCACGAATTTGATTTCGCGACTTGCGCACTTTCTCACTTGCACAATACGCGTGCGTGATAATATTGATACGCGCGATCGATCTGTCGCGCCGCTTACGCGGGATATTCGAATCATTTTTTGATCTTACATTATCAATGTATCCCTCACACATAGTTTTGATTGACTCCTTCAGCAAGGCATGCATTCTTTCTATACTTCCCTTACTTCGAGGGTGGAATGCGGTGGTTTTGATGTGAAATATACCGTGTAATTGTTGGAAATCTTGCATTAGATTTGAATCAAACTCTTGTCCTTGATCTGTAAGGAAAATATCGGGGACTCCATGGATTCATACGAAGTCATCGTTTAATGCTTGAATAATTTCTGAACTTGACTTAGTTTCTAGCGGGCACAACACTTTCAGCCAACTTCTCGCCACCTTACCGATATATCTGTAGCAGCGAATGTGTATAGATATGTAGGTAATGTTAAAGTCGCGATAAGTTGGCTGAAAAGACTTTGCCTCGGAAGACTTCGACACGCATCCCATCGCGGTCGCCGCGGCAGATGATCCGGGTGCTGGTCATGTGCGACTATCGCAAGAAGTGCCGTTGGCGCCGGGCGAAAGTGTTGGTACAACGACCGCGAAGTCGTTGGTTCGAATCCGAGAAACGAATTTGTTTTTTTTATCAATTATTAATTATCGATCATTAATTATCAATTATTCATTATTCATTATTCATTATTCATTATTCATTATTCATTATTCATTATTCATTATTCATTATTCATTATTCATTATTCATCATTCGTCATCCATTATTCATCATTCATTATTTATGAGTTACTAGTTATTATTTACGGGGCATGTCGATGTTTTCAGCCAACTTCTCGCCACCTTACCGATATATCTATAGCAGCGAATGTGTATAGATATGTAGGTAATGTTAAAGTCGCGATAAGTTGGCTGAAAAGACTTTGGCTCGGAGGACTTCGACACGCATCCCATCGCGGTCGCCGCGGCAGATGATCCGGGCGCTGGTCATGTGCGACTATCGCAAGAAGTGCCGTTGGCGCCGGGCTAAAGTGTTGGTACAACGACCGCGAAGTCGTTGGTTCGAATCCGAGAAATGAATTTTTTTTTTTATCAATGATTAGTTATCGATCATTAATTATCAATTATTCATTATTCATTATTCATTATTCATTATTCATTATTCATTATTCATTATTCATTATTCATTATTCATTATTCATTATTCATTATTCATTATTCATTATTCATTATTCATTATTCATTATTCATTATTCATTATTCATTATTCATTATTCATTATTCATTATTCATTATTCATTATTCATTATTCATTATTCATTATTCATTATTCATTATTCATTATTCATTATTCATTATTCATTATTCATTATTCATTATTCATTATTCATTATTCATTATTCATTATTCATTATTCATTATTCATTATTCATTATTCATTATTCATTATTCATTATTCATTATTCATTATTCATTATTCATTATTCATTATTCATTATTCATTATTCATTATTCATTATTCATTATTCATTATTCATTATTCATTATTCATTATTCATTATTCATTATTCATTATTCATTATTCATTATTCATTATTCATTATTCATTATTCATTATTCATTATTCATTATTCATTATTCATTATTCATTATTCATTATTCATTATTCATTATTCATTATTCATTATTCATTATTCATTATTCATTATTCATTATTCATTATTCATTATTCATTATTCATTATTCATTATTCATTATTCATTATTCATTATTCATTATTCATTATTCATTATTCATTATTCATTATTCATTATTCATTATTCATTATTCATTATTCATTATTCATTATTCATTATTCATTATTCATTATTCATTATTCATTATTCATTATTCATTATTCATTATTCATTATTCATTATTCATTATTCATTATTCATTATTCATTATTCATTATTCATTATTCATTATTCATTATTCATTATTCATTATTCATTATTCATTATTCATTATTCATTATTCATTATTCATTATTCATTATTCATTATTCATTATTCATTATTCATTATTCATTATTCATTATTCATTATTCATTATTCATTATTCATTATTCATTATTCATTATTCATTATTCATTATTCATTATTCATTATTCATTATTCATTATTCATTATTCATTATTCATTATTCATTATTCATTATTCATTATTCATTATTCATTATTCATTATTCATTATTCATTATTCATTATTCATTATTCATTATTCATTATTCATTATTCATTATTCATTATTCATTATTCATTATTCATTATTCATTATTCATTATTCATTATTCATTATTCATTATTCATTATTCATTATTCATTATTCATTATTCATTATTCATTATTCATTATTCATTATTCATTATTCATTATTCATTATTCATTATTCATTATTCATTATTCATTATTCATTATTCATTATTCATTATTCATTATTCATTATTCATTATTCATTATTCATTATTCATTATTCATTATTCATTATTCATTATTCATTATTCATTATTCATTATTCATTATTCATTATTCATTATTCATTATTCATTATTCATTATTCATTATTCATTATTCATTATTCATTATTCATTATTCATTATTCATTATTCATTATTCATTATTCATTATTCATTATTCATTATTCATTATTCATTATTCATTATTCATTATTCATTATTCATTATTCATTATTCATTATTCATTATTCATTATTCATTATTCATTATTCATTATTCATTATTCATTATTCATTATTCATTATTCATTATTCATTATTCATTATTCATTATTCATTATTCATTATTCATTATTCATTATTCATTATTCATTATTCATTATTCATTATTCATTATTCATTATTCATTATTCATTATTCATTATTCATTATTCATTATTCATTATTCATCATTCATTATTCATTATTCATTATTCATTATTCATCATTCATTATTCATTATTCATTATTCATTATTCATTATTCATTATTCATTATTCATTATTCATCATTCATCATTCATCATTCATCATTCATTATTCATCATTCATTATTCATCATTCATCATTCATCATTCATCATTCATCATTCATCATTCATCATTCATCATTCATCATTCATCATTCATCATTCATCATTCATCATTCATCATTCATCATTCATCATTCATCATTCATCATTCATTATTCATTATTCATCATTCATCATTCATTATTCATTATTCATTATTCATTATTCATTATTCATTATTCATTATTCATTATTCATTATTCATTATTCATTATTCATTATTCATTATTCATTATTCATTATTCATTATTCATTATTCATCATTTATCATTCATTATTCATCATTTATCATTCATTATTCATCATTCATTATTCATTATTTATGAGTTACTAGTTATTATTTACGGGGCACGTCAATGTTTTCAGCAGACTTCTTGCCACCTCACCGACATATCTATAGGAGCGAATGTGTATAGATATATAGGTAATGTTAAAGTCGCAAGAAGTTGGCTGAAAAGACTGCTGACAAGTTGCGACAAGAAAGAATACCTCAAGTGCTCGCGTCTGATCACTGTTGTATTTGAAGGACATTGTTTTTTTTTAAACCGATGTTAATCACTTTACATATAATCATAAACGTATCATTCCAGCGACAATTGTCTTTCGGGATTGAACATTTTCGCTATAAATTTGGTAATAACGTGTTTTGTTTGCAATGGGTATTTTGAAACATTGAAACACTAATTATCCCTATCAATTAATTATCTATAAATTATCTATTAAATATTAATATATCAATTATTTATATTCAACTCGTACAATTGAATATAAATGGCGTTTACAAATTTCAAAATACCCATAGCAAAAAACTTGAATTTTAAGTATCTCTGCAGCATGAAATTAAAAAAAAATCGGCTCTGACAGACAGAATGACTCGTGGACCCAGTAAGTCAGTACTTGCGGACATTACGGTAGGTAACGCACGGGTAGTAGGGTGTGGCCGCGTGAGATAGTACACGTTGTAAAAAATGTAAACTGTAACTTTATAAAATTCGACTTGATTGAAACAAGTACCTAACCAAAGTCTTCATACAAGAATTAAGGGGACATATCTAGCGCGACGGCTCTAAAATTCGATAATTTTTTCTGACCAAACGAATCAAGATATTCATGATTTCTTTTTTAATGATCAGTGCATTCATGAAATAAGCTCCAATACAATTCTCAAGTGGAAGTATTACAAAATGGCGGAGTTATTCCGGTTCCCATGCCGGCTTTTTATTCGGTAGTCACGATATTTCTCAATATACACTACCATCGGATATTATCAGAACACTGCCGAGGGCTGCTCAGTGAAATAACTTTTCTCTTTGAACGCCAGTTACGTCGCGACAAATGAAGCTAGAGACTTTTTTGAAGCGCCGTTAGTCAGGTCATGAATTTTTGAATCCAGTGATATCTTTTAAATAATATTTTAATCACCGAGTACTGAGATAGCGTGTAAAAAAATTGGAAAGAAACCGGATTTTTCCGAAATTTTCTATCTCGACTTCAAGTCATGGCCAAAGTTGGAGAATTTTTTTTCGAAATTTGAAACTTTTTACGCATGATCCCTGAAAACTTACCTGCAATTCGAGCCCAAGAAGTATGAAAGATCTTCGGGGATTCTTAAGATATCATCGAAATTGTGCAGACCTGCGTAAGTCAAGCGCGGGCTATCAATTGCACAAGTCAACGGTCTCGCTCGCTTGTTTTCTCGCGGAAGCAGGACCGAAACGGATCTTGAGTGCAACGGGCGCTTGTACGGGGTATTCTATCAGGAGCGTATTTCCATATTTCAATATACATGCATGCATTGTTTTGAATTTAGTATGGCCTGCATCGATATAGAAGAAATTATTATTTTAATGCTTCAAAGAAATCGAACTGCTATGAATAGTGATGACAAAAATAAAAATTCATCAGTCAATGTTAATTCGGAAAAAACTACTTTATAAGATTTTTTATCGTGGTACGGAAACATTGAATAAATTAACAGACGGAATGGCGGCTGGCTGCAAGATGGTGATTCGATCTAGGGCGGTTACTTCCATAAGTGGAAAATTTGAAGAAAACGTTATTGCAATATCATAATATATCGTCGTTGAAAATTAAAAAGAATGTATTCTTGTTCGAATGAAGAAAGTATTTTATACCTTGAATCATTTCTTGTCGTGCGTAATTACGTTCTATCCGTCGATATTTTTTCATTTTATTGTTATTATTCATGGCAGTTTAATTTTTCTTCGCTATATTGAAAACATCATTCTGGGTATATAAAATACGCTGTCGCTGAGTATCACGTATAGGTACACCATACAAGCGCCCCTTGTACTCACGATCCGTTTTGGTCTTTCCCCCGTGAGAAAACAAGCGAGCGAGACCGTCGACTCGTGCAAACGATGGCCTGCGCTTGACTCACGCACGCCTGCAAATTTTTATGATATCTCAGGATCCCCCGAAGATTTTTCGTACTTCTTGAGCTCGATGTGCACGTAAGGTTTCAGAGATCATGCATAAAAAGTCAAACTTCTGAAAATTTTTTCCTAACTTTCCACGCTATCTCAGTGTTCAGTGATTGAAATATTTTTTAAAGATACAAATGGCTTCAAATATCCATGACCTTTCTAACGGTGCTTCAAAAAAGTCTCGAACTTCATTTCCCGCGAAGTTATCGACGTTCAAAGAGACACGTTATTTCTGCGAGCACCCCTCGCTAGTGTCCTGATAATATCCGACGGTAGTGTAAGTACACTGACGTCGGATATTATCAGGACACTAGCGAGGCCTGCTCGCGGAAATAACTTCTGTCTTTAAACGTCGATATCTTCGCGACAAATGTAGCTAGAAACTTTTTCGAAGCAATATCGCATTATAATATTGCGAAAACAGCTTTTTTAAATTTTCGACTCATCGAAGTAACCGCCCTTGGCTCGAATCACCGCTTTGCAGACAGCCGGCATTCTATCTGTTAATTCGTTTAACGTTTCCGTACTTATATTCTTCAAGACGTTTGGAAGGAATATTATAATCTATCGTCGTTAAAAATAAATTAAAAAATTTGTTCTTGTTCAAATGGAAAAAGTATTTTATACGTTTAACAATTTATTTTCGTGCGTAATTACGTTTGAACTGACGATATTTTTGAAATTTTATTGTCGTTATCTATAACAGTTTAATTTTTCCTTGCAATATGAAAATTGTTGTTTTGGCTATATAAAACATGCTTTCGCAAGGGTACTCCATACAAGCGCCCGCTGCGCTCGTGATCCGTTTCGGTCCTGTTCCCCCGAGAAAACAAGCGAACGAGACCGTCGACTCGTGCAATCGATGGCCCGCGCTCGACTTACGCACGCCCGCACAATTTTCGTGATTACTCAAAAACCGCTGAAGATTTTTCATACTTTTTGAGCTCGAATTCCAGGTAAGGTTTCAGAGATCATGCGTGAGAAGTTGCGACTTTCTAAAAAAAATTCCTAACTTTGGCCATGGGTTGAAGTCGAGGTAGAAAATTTCGCAAAAAACCGTTTTTTTTTCAATCTTTTTTATACCCTATCTCAGTGCTCGGCGATTAAAATATTATTTTAAATATCAATGGATTCAAATATTCATGACCTTTCTAACGGTGCTTCGAAAAAGTTTCTAGCTTCATTTATCGCGAAGATATCGACGTTCAAAGACAGAAGTTATTTCCGCGAGCACGCCTTGCTAGTGTCCTGATAATATCCGACGGTAGTGTATCTGAAATAAAAACGGGTGATGGCTTATCGTTTTAGAAGAGAGTTAATCTTGCAAGTATTGAAGAATTGATTGGTGCATTCAGTTCCATGTAGATATATTGTTAATAAGCTTGTGATTTTTGTTTTGTAGAAAAGTAAAAAATTGACGTCGTCGAAATTGTCCGGGAGAGATGGCAGATCTTTATAGAAGACATATTGGGGGGGGGGGGGTAGTGAACATGTTGTTACGGTATTTCTCCGTTTACATTAATTTTATGTCTCGAGAGTCGAGAATTCGGAGCTTGAGCAGGGAAACAATTAATTTAGACTTTTATAGGAGGTAAAAGTAGGGTTTATTCATAAAATCGTTGAAATATATAGCCCTCTGGCGGCTATCGGCCTCACAACTATGTTTTTCGTTTTCGAGATACACGATAGTGTAATGCCCTATGAGAAGCTATCTCGATCGTTGCGCTACGACTGTGCTGTATTGTACGGCGGTCTAAGCTCGCAAAATGTAAATCAACGAGTGATCGTTGTTCAAGTGTCGCTGTGGGCGCTCGCTTCTTGATACGTTTGAGAACACGCGATCGTAGTTGATAATGTTCGATGACAGGTGATTTTCGACAGTAGCCAAAATGGCGCGTACTGATACGGGTGAGACCGTCGTTCGTTGCGTTAGGGATCGTGTTTCTTCGGTTTTTCGGGGTTTTGAGGGGTTTTTCGGATATATTTTCTCGTCGAATGTTCGTCGTTCTTGCTCCTCGTTGACGTGTAAAGTCCGGGCCTCCTCCGTCGTCGTTTCTCACCGGGCAGTGGAAATCCGTTGACGCGATTTGTGCGCCGGCGCAGTTATGTTTTTGTGGTTAAAAACTCCGATAGTGCCGGCCGGTGGGTGTATTTTGCCACGTCGGTGCGTTTCGTGACGCGTTCGATCGTTCGATCCTCACAATTTCGTACGTTCCGACGCCGCAGATCGTTTACGAAAATGTATGTGAACGATCTGTAACATATAAGAAAAACGGGAGGATGTGTCCGTGTCTCGTGCTCATCGGTTTTGTCGTCTCCTCCGTGGATTTCGGTGAGTTCGTTCCAGTCGCTTTTCTCCTGTGAGCCGCTAATTCTCCGTTGTCCACCGGTTTTCAGGTCCGTCCTCTCGGCTGATTTCTTCCTTCGGCTGCTGGATTTCCTGGAGTGATGACTGGAGCTGTGGACAAATAAAATTGCCCCGAGCCGGTCGCTGGGCCCCGAATTTATACTCCATCGGCCTTATGTCCATCTCTCGCGCTCTCATGGATCTTCGTTTGGTGACGTGGAGCTGTTGCGTGCGCCGCTTTCACGTCGTCTTTGCCGCCGTTTTCCTCCGCTTGGCGTCGCTGCTGTCGAGGTTACTTCGCTCTTGCACGGAGTGGTGGGGTGGGGGCAGGGGAAAGAGGGGTGCATGGCCGCTGCCGTTACAATGTAGAAGTTCTTTCAGCACGTATCAAGTCCAAATGGGTCCCAAAGGTCGGCATACACGTGACACAACGTTCCTCCAAATACGAACCTCAGAACTTTTTTCTTGGAGTTACGGAGCGACAAATTAAAATAAAAAAATTCGTTTTGCTCGGAAACGGATGCGCTGTCTGTAATGACCGATTATCGATCGAGTCGGTGACCATCGGGGCTTAGCGGAGCACTCCGCAGTGATCCCTAGTTCCCGAGCGAGGGCGCGTCAGCGCCATAGGGATTTTGACCGTAGATGGTTGAAGGCAGGCCCGAGCAAGACGTACGATTGGCGAGGAGAGAACACTCGAACAAGGAGAGTCAACCATTACGGACGACAAAGTCCGCCATTACGTGGACAACCCACATAATTCATTTTCACCGGCACAAGTTCGCCGCAATTTGCCACGTGGCACATAAATCAACAAAACGTGAAAGAATTACATCTTTTTTGGTTCCAACGAACCTATCTACAATCGTGTAAATCAACGGCAAACAAATTAACTCGCCGCCCACGTGTATCTCGCGCGTCGGCACATTAAAACGTCGAAGCATCATCGTCACGTGCAACACGACGAATCACGGCATCGACGCTGTCTTAAAACGTTTATCCACGTCATCTCGTTCACCACACGGCTATCTGACCGTGCGGTCCGGATCGAAAAAGAATCAACATTTGCACGAAGATCCTCACGCCATTATTCGCCGTCCAGGCACGAGGCGGGGTTGGATTCATTTATTCCTCGCCGGAGACCTTCCAAGAGTATCCGTCGGCATCCGCCGCCAGATCACGTTTTTTGGGTGAGATCAAAAAGGTTCACCCTATAAAAAGACCACATCGAGACCGGTCGAAGAATATTTTCCTTTTTTTTTGGTGTGATTTGGAACATAACCCTACACGTGTCATGACCGACGCCGCGGGTTACGAAGTGAACAATATGTATTGTGAGTGGAAAGGTCTAGACTGTCTCTTAAAGCATCTTCGAGGACTTGCGATTTATATTATATTGATTTTTGTATAATCGATTATCATAATCTTGTTTTTGAGGTTATTCCCGTTATATCCGTTGTGCAAAGACGGACACGCTCGTCCACCCTCGTGGGTTCGCTCTATAACAATCGAACAATTTATTTTTCGTTTATGTTACTCACGGACAGGGATGGGCACACTTGAGTGAAAAAGTATTTAAATACACCATTTAAATACCAAGTGATTTCTCACTCGTCATTTATTTCGATTTTAAATACCAAGTGATTTTTCACTCGTTATATATTTCGAATTTAAATACCAAGTGATTTTTCACTCGTTATTTGATTCGATTTTAAATAACAAGTGATTTTTCACTTGTCATTTGTTCCGATTTTGAATAACAAGTGATTTTTCACTTGTCATTTGTTTCGATTTTAAATATCAAGTGATTTTTCACTTGTTATTTGTTTCGAATTTAAATACCAAGTGATTTTCCACTCGTTATTTCTTTCGCGTTCAAGTAACGAATTTATTTCCACTCGTCATTTTATTCGAGTTTAAATAACGAATTTATTTCCACTTGGAATTTATTCTGTTGTCAAATAGACGCTCACTTGACGCCGGAATAAATTCCAAGTGAATTTCGGCGCCCATTTGTTTTGATTCCGCTCGAGTGGTTCCCCACTCGGCCTATGCCCCGGCCTCAAGTATATTTCCACTCACTTACGTCTACTAAATGATTCTCTATTAGAAATAAATCGAAGAAACGAGTGGATCCTCATTCGGTATCAAATTTTCTACCTGATGACGTTGTGCCCGCAATCTATTCGACAATATATCGTATAAAAAAATTATAAATCTTTTTTTTTTCAACAATTTTTTTTTTTCAACAATTTTTTTTCTTCAACAATTTTTTTTTTCAAATTTTTTTTTTCAACAATTTTTTTTTTTCAAAAAAAAATTCTTTTTTCAACAATTTTTTTGTTTTTATTCGACAATTTTTTTTCGAATAAACTTCCGGATGTGTGCGCGCGCTTGTGCGTGCGTGTGTGTATGTGCGTGAGGAGCGTTACAATATTATATACAAAAATTATACGAAAATTATTTTTAAAAAATTTTTTAACAACAAAGTCTATTTTTTTTATTTTTTTTTCGTTTAAGACCGAAATTTCTTTGTCCAAACAAAAAAGGTTTTTTCAAATTTTTTTTCCCAAAAAAAGTTTTTGAAAAAAATCACTTTTTTTCAAATTTGTTCACACAATTTTTCTCAAATTTCCAATTTCCGGGTGTGTGTGTGTGTATGTGTGTGTGTGTGTGTGTGTGTGTGTGTGTGTGTGTGTGTGCGTGCATATCTGCGTACGTATGTACGTATGTGATCAAATTTTTCGTTAACGTTTTCTCTAAAACTAATAACGCGATCGGAATGATCGATGATGCAATCGATGTCTCGCTGGAACTTAGTGCTAAATAGATTTTTGTCCAATTCGGTCGAGTAGTTTTTTAATTAAAAAAAAAAATGATGCAAACATTTTTTCGTTAACGTTTTCTCGAAAACTAATAATGCGATCAAACTGATCGATGATACAATCGATGTGTTCCGGTTCAACTTAGAGCTGATTTTGGTGCAATTCGGTTGAGTAGTTTTTTAGTGTTTTTGCAAAATTTGAAAAATTTGCAATTTTTCGCAATAATCTCTGGAATGGCAATAGATAGAGTTGAACATTTTCATGGAGGCTTGAATCATACAGTAGGTACTCACAAGCAGAGGATTTGCCGAAAATGAACCCCTAAGGAGGTGGAGTGGGGTGTGGGCGTTTGTGATCACTGTTGTTGTATGTCGGGAACGGAATTAGAGGGAGAGAGAGAGAGTTGAAACTTGGCATGGAGGTTTCGGTCACACAGTAGATGCTCATCGAGGAAGAATTTTTCCGAAATCAACCCCTGAGGGGGTGGAATAGGGCGTGAACGTTTGTAAGGACGGTTACTCTATCTCTGGAACGGCAATGAATGGAGGGTCGAAATTTTGCATCAGTGATGGGCAAATTTGTACTCCCGGAGTACGGGAGTACGGAGTACAAATGTACTCCGTACTTGGAAAGACCCGGAGTACGGAGTACAAATGTACTCCGGACTTGGTAAGCGTGGGAGTACGGAGTACGAATGTATTCCGTACTCCGGGAGTCCGGAGTACGGAGTCCAAATGTATTCCGTACTCCGGGAGTCCGGAGTACGGAGTCCAAATGTATTCCGTACTCCGGACTCCCGGAGTACGGAGTCCAAATGTATTCCGTACTCCGGGGGCCCCGGAGTACGGAGTCCAAATGTATTCCGTACTCCGGGAGTCCGAAGTCCAAATGTATTCCGTACTCCGTACTCCAACGAATGTACGGAGTACAGTGTATATTTTTCCAAAAAAATTAATTGTTTCTTAAATTTTTTTTGATTTTTATTTTTTTTTATTGATTTTTTTATTTAAAAAAAAAATTTTTTTTTACTAGAGTACATTTTTTCTAAAAATTGATTTTTCAGTAAAGTTATATGATTTTTTTTGTTTTTTTTTTGTTTCAAATAAGAAATACGGAGTACAACATCGTCGTTAATTTGTAATGCATGATCAACCATTTCCTTCCATCTCCCACAGTGGGGGATAGAAGGAAAAAAAATAATTCATATAACTTTACTGAAAAATTAATTTTTCGGAAAAATATACTTTAGTTAAAAAAAAAAAATTTTAATTTTAAAAAATAAATTTGAAAAAAATAAAAAGAAATAAAAAAAATGTAAGAAACAATTAATTTTTTTGAAAAAATATACTCTGTACTCCGTACATTCGTTGGAGTAAGGAGTACGGAGTCCAAATGTATTCCGTACTCCGGACTCCCGGAGTACGGAATACATTTGGACTCCGTACTCCGGGCTCCCGGAGTACGGAATACATTTGGACTCCGTACTCCGGACTCCCGGAGTACGGAATACATTTGGACTCCGTACTCCGGACTCCCGGAGTACGGAATACATTTGGACTCCGTACTCCGGGAGTCCCGGAGTACGGAATACATTTGGACTCCGTACTCCGGGAGTCCGGAGTACGGAATACATTTGGACTCCGTACTCCGGACTCCCGGAGTACGGAATACATTTGGACTCCGTACTCCGGGAGTCCCGGAGTACGGAATACATTTGGACTCCGTACTCCGGGAGTCCGGAGTACGGAATACATTTGGACTCCGTACTCCGGACTCCCGGAGTACGGAATACATTTGGACTCCGTACTCCCGGTCTTTCCAAGTACGGAGTACACCCGTACTCCGTACTCGTTTCGTACTCCAAGTACAAATGTACTCCGGGGCTGCCCAACACTGTTTTGCATGAAGGTTCGAGTCGTAAAGTAGGTGCTTACTAGGAAAGGATTTGCCGAAAATCAACCCTTAAGGAGGTGGAGTGGGGTGTGGGCGTTTGTAATCATTGTTGCTGTATGTCGGGAACGGAAATAGACAGAGAAAGTTGAAACTTTGCATGGAGGTTCGGGTCACACAGTAGATGCTCATCGAGGAAGAATTTTTCGGAAATCAACCCCTGAGGGGGTGGAATAGGGCGTGAATGTTTGTAAGGACGGTTACTGTATCTCTGGAACGGCAATAAATAGAGGGTTGAAATTTTGCTTGGAGGTTCGAGTCGTGTAGTAGGTGCTCACTAGGAAAGGATTCAAAATTCGACCGACCGGAAGTGGTTTAATGTTTTTTTTCATATGCGAGCGACGGGATGGGATGGGACGGGACGCGGGCGAAGCCGCCGGTCAACCGCTAGTAATTTATATAATAATGATAATGATACATTTTAACTCGCGAATCGGGAAGTTACTTGTGCAGCAAAGGGTCACACACACACACAATAAACACGAATAGCTATAGGCGTTACTAGCCATAGGCACTACAAACCATCGGGACAACTCACGATGGATACTACTAACTATGGGCACTGCTTGTTATAATTCTGGTTATCCAAACCAAGTCACACAACATGAATAAATATGTGTGCATACGTCGTGACGATTCGCACACAACAAATATCTATCTAACAAGGTATTTTTCCCTCTTCACGTTCTGAAGCAGCGGATGCAATTTATCTGCTCTTATGATGTATTCGGGTGACGATCGTGTCCACTGGCCGGAAGCTTCATGAAGGCGAAAGTCACCCTCCTCTTTCAGGCGCTGATCCATACACAAAGATTAAAATATCTTGTGACGATACTTGTGATGTTGAATTCCGAGTCAATGGTGGATGCGGTCACCCGATATCCTAAACGAAAAGTAGAGCTTTAGAGGTGGTGAATATTCACACTTGTTAGATCACTTTAAGATTTACCTTACGGATTGCTCAGACACATGCGTCACCGGAAAGAGAAGTATACGTGGACATTGTAGGTATGGCATGTCGAAAGAGACGAACCCCGATAACTATTATCGATCTGATGAGAACCCTCACGGGGTTAAGGAGCCTAAGGTCATCTATCACATGCATATAAACAACGGATGTTAATTTAACACAAATGAATTCAAGGTAGTGCAAGAAGCTTTCTCTATAAGAGAGCCAAAACCGATAAGATTATTACCTCAAAGACTTACCCCATAGACTCGTTCTGAAACCTCCACGCTCGACGCTTAAAGTCCCCTGTTACCTCCATGGTACACAATGTACTATTTTTATGTTAGACCATTCGTGTTCAGAAATGCGTAATATGTAACGTATTTAGAAATACGTGATAAGTGACAGCAAGCAGCATGATTTGAATAGTTGTTATTTTCTCCGAAACAGGAAACGACATTCATCCGAACCGAATTGGATTTCAATACTTATAGTACGAACTTACCATGGTCAATAATTCTAATAAAATAGTAATTTCGACTGTAGAACAAAAGGTTATTCAAATTATTTGTAATTATCGCAGGAATGTGAATACTTTCCATTTTAACCATCGCTTAAGGTGGGTGGGAAAGTGGCGGTTGAATGCCGTTTTTATTCAACTCAACTGTTTGAGTATTGAATAAAATGATTTTACTACTAACTTATCATGGTCAATAATTTCAATGAAATATTAATTTCTACTGTGAAGCAATAGTTTATCCAAATTATTTTTAATTATTGCAGAAATCTGAATACTTTCTATTTTAACCATCGCTCAAGGTGGGTGGGTAGAGTGGCGGTTGAACGCCGTTTTTATTCAACTCAACTGTTTGAGTATTGAATAAAATGATTTTACTACTAACTTATCATGGTCAATAATTCCAATGGAATATTAATTTCTACTGTGAAGCAATAGTTTATCCAAATTATTTTCAATTATTGCAGAAATCTGAATACTTTCTATTTTAACCATCGCTTAAGGTGGGTGAGGAAAGTGGCGGTTGAACACCGTTTTTATTAAACTCAACTGTTAAAGTATTTATGAAATGCTAGAATTGCATCTCGAGAGCGTTCTGATTTCGAAATTATCGTCTGTTAACCGGTTGTACCGTGGCAAGTTCATCATCGTTGCATACGAAAATAGTCTCTCAACTGGAGCAGACGATGGCAGTGGTGTATTGTACATCACAAATAAGTCTTTAATCTCCGTATAGTTGTTGATAACTGAGATGTCTTCGGTGCAAGGATCACTCATGAAGGTCCGCATCTGTAATTCAGCAACCGACACTCCAAGAGATAAATGGGTGCTAGTGGCGCGTACTTCGTCTTCGCCGAAGTCATAATCGTCATTGGTAGCACGAGATTGTTGGACTTCATTTTCCGGACGGATTGGGGAGCGTTGAGAAGCTTCCTCCGCTGCTGCCATTACAGCGTCTTTCACTTTCGCTTGCGCAGCCAGGCTGAGACATCTCAGCCAGCGCGTTTTAAATTGCGGCTGCAAAACTGCTGCCACTGCCGCAAATATTCTATTCCCTCTAACTTCGAAAAAATCACTGAAGCGAAGTTCGAGGTTTCGAATCATATCCACTACAATGGCTTGACAATACTCCAACTGCCCGGTCAGCTTAATCTGATTCAACTTACGGCGTAGAGAGACGAGACTAGGAAGAAGATAACCATAGAAGCATTGTTTTTCCCCCTGAAGCCTATCCAGTGTTTCGGCTACTGGCCTTAAACACTGAAGGTATTCAGCAGTAAATTTATAATCATTATCTCTCAATGGAGTTGAAATGCTAAGAATCTGGCTAGCTTCGATTATTTTTTCGCGTAAATCATAAATTTGTTGTAGTGACGAAAAAAGGGAATTCCATCTAACAACTATAGGTCTCGAGAGACATTGCCCGCGGGCATTAGTCAATATCTCCCGTCGTTTTGGGTATCGTAGGACGTTCCACAAGCATCGGCATGGTGCCATGGCTTGTTCGAACTGAGCTGACAACGTTTTGGATGTTTTAACGGTTTTTAAAACATCCGTCGTCGCTAATAGGTTCAATGTATGGCTCGCACATCTAAAATGACGCGGCAAGCCACTGAACATACTTACTTCTTCGCTAATGTCATCGGCAATAGCGTGTTCATTTTCACCTGATGCGCCATCATTTGTATCGCGTACCATCTCAGTATCAGAATCGGAGTCCGTTTCCGATTCTAATACCGATTATAATACTCGACTTCAGCAGTGTCGGTGACGTCTACTCCGAATGTTTCGAAAGCTTTCTTGAAATTACTTGCATTATCTGTCACTGTAGCAACAATTTTTCGCGAATCCAAACCAAAAGAAGCGTGGATTTCCTCGAGCAAGTTCGCGATTCGATCATGCGTATGCGATCCTGGAAACCGTCGGCAAGCGATGGCAGCTGAATGCCTTCTCAAATGTTGTGCACCAATCTACAAAATTATTTCAAAATAGTTAGAGACCTGCACGTGTGGTCGTTTGAAGTAGTCTTAATATCATGTTTCCGAACTTACCCAGTGAGCGGTTACACCGAGAAAGCGGCGATTACTTGCCGTCCAAATATCGGCGGTTGTGCAAACGTATACCGCATTTTGTTTCAATTGTGTGCTGATATTATCCATTTGAGCACGAATTTTTTTTTGTATCTGACGCTCCAGACTACGTCGTGACATGTGCTTCAGCAACACGCCATTTTTTCTTATGTTCATATCTACGGTATGGAATTTATCGGATAACGGATTTATCGCAATAATATATTAAGTGTGAATAGACCTCTTACCATCAAATATCTTGCGAAAAGACTGCATTTCTACTGTCGAAAAAGGGGCACCGCTCTCAAGAATATAGTTCGTCCCATTCTTATCATGTAACGACTGGGAAAAATTACAGAGGTCATTCTTTTTTCTCCCTGCAGGATCCATGCCCTTCTCCAGCCATCTGATCCTTTTTTATTTTTTTGTATTTAACAAAATCATCCGCATATTCGTGAGGATGTTTTCGCTATAAGAAAAAGAGAAATATTCGACTTGATGTTGTATTCCACGGAGGAATTTGCCCCGCCATGAATAAGGGTGGGGCTCGAAAACCAGAACGAGCAATGTTCAGAAGGGTCAATCTGAACGGCAAGATGGATTTCGTCAAAATTTAATACCAAACATCTTTCGACAATAGTACATCCGGGATTTTTTTTAAAATGTGCTTTTGAGATCTTTAGGACATTCTGAAAACGTTTTCATCTCGAGAAAAAAAATTTAACCGAAACAAAGCTATAAGGAATCAGAAGGTAAAAAAAGGGTGCAAAGTAGAACCTTGCACATGGCTTCCTCATCATTTTACACATCTGCCAAAGATTCCTCCATGAGGAACTATGTGTCGATCAATTTTGGCTTCCTCAGAGAGGAAGCTTAGCCAGGCGGTAGAGTGATGAGGAAGCCATGTGCAAGGTTCTATTTTGCACCTTTTTTTCACATTTGTGACGTTAAGAGCATTATGTGAGTGTGATGTAAGTCGAAATCAACATATATGGGGCAATCATGTCAGATTCGAAGAATTATAATTCTCATAAAATCTGAACGTCTCGTTGGATTTTGTCCAAATTCGATACGAAACCTCTTTCGATGATAGTGCAACTTCGTACTAAATTTCAGCCGGATATCTCGAAAATTATGGTAGCTAAAGCACTTACATTGAGTTTTGGAAAAATTTCAAAACGCCATAAAATATGAATTATACATTTTAATTTTATTTTTATTTATTTTTATTGATTTTACCATATTTACTCTCCTCGCTCTCTCTCATTCTCTCTCTCACTCTCTCTCTCTCTCTCTCCCTCTCTCTCTCTCTCTCTCTCTCTCTCTCTCTCTCTCTCTCTCTCTCTCTCTCTCGAAAGCTCGAAAGAGTATCCCTGTCCTTTTTTTCGAAAGCTTGAAAGCTCGAAAGAGTATCCTTGTCCTTTTTTTACAGTCGGGTGAGAGAATATTTGAGCCGCGCACGTCTTTCTACATTTCAGTGATCGAGTTAGATCCAACATTCTCACCCGACTGTACAGAAGAGGACATACTCTTGATACTCTTTCGAGCTATCTCTTTCTCGACCAACCCCCTCCCCCCGGGTGGGTCTCGAAGTTTCGAATTTTCAATATTTCGAAAGCTCATAAGTTCGAATTTTTTTATTCGAATTTTAATTTATCGAAAAATGAAATCTCCGAATTTTTTGATTTCGACTAGTCATGTCACAGAATTTAAAAAATTCGAACGATCAAATGTCCGACCGGTCGATATATCAAAATCTCAACGATTCGAAAATTGATGTTTCGACTCGCCAATGTTTCGAACGGTCAATCCTTCGACGGATCAAAACGTTCGACAACGTATATATAGATATAGTGGCGTAGCCGCTCGTTCAACCGCTTGAAGATTACAGCTCCCGCAATCTTCACGCCACTATACCTATATATACGTTTCGAACTTTTGGTCCGTCGAAACGTTGAATCGTCGAAACATTGGCGAGTCGAATCCGTGACTCGTCGAAAAATTGTGTCGATAAATTGCATTGCGATTTTTTTTTTGTCCAAACTATGACCGTTCCAAAGTTTGCCCGTTCGGATTAATGGACTTCCGAAACCGTACAAGGTCGAAACATTAAAATTCGAATAAAAAAATTTCGAACTTATAAGCCTTCGAATCATTGAAAATTCGAAACGTCGAGACCTCCCCCCCCCCCTCCACCACGGCAGTAAGCGAGTAGGTCTCGAAGTTTCGAATTTTCAATGTTTCGAAAGCTCATAAGCTCGAAATTTTTTTATTCGAATTTAAATGTTTCGACCTTGCACGGCTTCAAAAGTCCATTAATCCGAACGGGCAACGTTTCGAACGGTCATACATTCGAAAACAAAAAATACGAAATGCAATGTATCGAAAGCGCAATTTTTCGAAGGGTCACGGATTCGACTCGCCAATGTTCGCCAATCGAGCGCCAATAATGCTGTTTCTCTCCCAATCATGGCGGAGAACGAATAAGGGAGTTATATAAGATGCTTGAACAATATATTCACGCGTTTCCGAGTCGCAGGCGTTTAATTGCGTCCAGGTGAACACTTCTAGCTACTTACCTACCTCGGCAGTCGGTAAGGGAGGTGGTAGTATCTCCCTTACCGACCGACGGAACGCAACTGCAGACTCTTGCATGACGAACAATGATGATACTTATCGATCATCGAATTAAGGTGATGTGAAACTTTCCGATCTGCGTCATGAGTGCGAGAGAGATAGCGCGATCGGCGCTTGCTGCGGAGCCAGAGAGAACGAGCGCGAGGGTTTCACTAAATCTTAAGATGATATTGTATTGTGATCGTACTTGTCGGCGCTTGCCGATAGCGCTGTCTCTCTCGCGCTCGTGGCGAACATAGAACGATCGATATATATGGCACATTGCCTTAATGATTCGATTTAGAGAGATGAATATTTAATTATAAAACATACCTTTAAATGTTGGATGTAGTTAGTTGATGTCTGCAGCGTCCCCTTGATTTGGGTTCGAGGTTGACACAGAATACACGATCCAACAACTTGTCCGTGCAAAGATGATTTAGCTAAATCTACTTCGAAAAATTTGCCGTCTAAGAGCGCTCGTTTTTTACAGGCTTTCGCTAATTCAGAAACATCCGCTGGCGTTTCCGCAGATGCTGATTTATCGCTTTCCGACGTCGAAAGTTCTTGAACCTCCATGTTCGTGCACTTTGTCGTCACTTCAATTTTACTCGTTTTTCGATTTAAAAAAAATTACTTTGGTTGTACCGCTCTTGTTTACTGAGCGAATAATACGCTACTGATCACATTTTTCGTTGAACGAACTTAAGGCTCGGACAAAGATATAGTAACGAGAAAAATAAACGATTTACGTTCGCGGCTACCACGCGGTAAGTATAGTGAATGAAGTGTAGCAAATCTTACCTATAGTGGGGGCAATAGCCTTTTGTTATGATTCGCAACACGGCCTTCATCGCCATCCGAAAGCACCAGAAAGCTCATAAGCGTTCGGAGAATCGAAACAGAAGGATGGAATACGTAAGTAATTTCATAATTCTTTCGCTCGACAATTGTATTTGAAAGTTAATTAATTTAATTCTAAAACTCATTTATAATATTATACACCGTTGGAGTGGATATAATTCAATTCTATCGATATACATGGGATAATATTTCCATAATAAAATACTGAGTTATCACGTGGGAAAAATTGAGAGAAAAATGTGAATATTTTTGAAATTTTCAATGTTGATTTCAACTTGTTACCCGAGCTGTAGAAGTGTTTGCAAAAATTAATCGTTTCGTATTCGTAATCTTACAAATCTTAGCTCAAATCTAAACACAAAAGTGATAAAAAATATAATCGGTTCTTGAAAAATAATCGAAATTGTGCATGTATCGATCGAGCGCAGGCCGCCCATCGCACGTGTTGACAAACTCGCGGACTCTTGTCTCTTGTGTTTGCAAAAACAGGGGCAATTTTTTTTCTTCGTTTTTCTTGTAAGCTATTATTGGTATAAATACCATTGTAATAAAAGATAAATTGTGAAAAATTTAGTTCCAAAAATGTTGATATTATTCCTATTCGAAGAAACAAATACTTTACTTTTCCCATTAAAAAACCTACTTGTCCCATTAAAAAAACCTATTTTACGTTTTCATAAAAAAAAAAACATCACCATACTTTCTCGACTGAAATGAATTATTACAGTTTTGGAATTAAATTTTTCACAATTTATCCTTTATTACAATGGAATTTATACCAACAGCTTACAAGAAAAACGGAAAAAAAAAATTGCTCCTGCTTCCGCAAACACAAGAGACAAGAGTCCGCGAGTTTGTCAACACGTGCGATGGGCGGCCTGCGCTCAATCGATACATGCCTGCACGATTTCGATAATTTTTCAAGAACCGATTATATTTTGTTATCAATTTTGTGTTTAGATTTGAGCTGAAATTTAAAAGATTGCGAATACGAAACGATTAATTTTTGCAAACACTTCTACAGCTCGGGTTACAAGTTGAAATCACCATGGAAAATTTCCAAAATATTCACATTTTTCTCTCAATTTTCCCCACGTGATAACTCAGTATTTTATTATGGAAATATTATCACACGAATATCGATAGAATTGAATTCTCATAGCCACTCTAACGGTGTATAATATTATGAATGAGTTTTAGAATAAAATTAATTAACTCGAAATAGTTATTATTATTATCATAAATTAAACATTCATTCGTCTTTTTAAATGTTTGAAATGTTTCAGGACGAAAATCAACAATCCGTAATGGAATTAGGAGCGGAGCAGGAGGTAGCACCGCCCGGTGTACGAAATCCGGCAAACGTTGTTCGCCCGTAGGTGGCGTAGCCGTGGTTCGGCCCACAAAGCGGACGGTTGTTGGGCCATGGGACGCCACGGGTCGTCCATCATATCAACGGCCCGTGGGTCCTCACTGACCCAACGGGACAGCCACCGCCGCGGCCGGCATCGTGTCCGCCGGCGGGCTGCTGCTGCGGGCGAACCCCGGTAGCGATGCCACCCCCGCCCCCACCAGCAGATGTCAACATCGTCGGTAAATACTGCTTTTTTCATTCATCGGAAAATCATTAATTAAACTAGTAGTGCCCATGGTTAGTAGTATCCATGGTTAGTAGTATCCATGGTGAGTTGTGCCCATGGTTAGTAGTGCTCATGGCTAGTAATGCCTATAGCTATTCGTGTTTATTTTATTTGTGACCCTTTACGGGCCGCACAAGTAAATTCCCGATTCACGAGTTTCAATTTATTCGAGTTTCTTCAAATTTAGGGGGAAGACAATTTTTCAAAGTCCCATAACTTTTTTTCGGTTATACTGAAGATGAAAATTCGGACCGTCAACCGTCAAGTGGGGTGTCAGAATTTTTTTTTTCCAATTGCATGCTTTACCCCTAAATTGCATGCCTCATTCACGGAAACGAAAAAAAAAAAAAAAAAAAAAAAACAACAACAACAACAACAACAACAACAACAACAACAACAACAACAACAACAACGCATTTGTATTATTGCCACTGAGTGGCCACTTGCAAATTGCTACACTCAAGTATAAATTCCGTTCTTGAATTATGATTTTTGCTAAAAAACTAAAAAACTACTTGACCGAATCGGACCAAAATCTAATCAGCTCTAAGTTCCGGCGAGACATCGATCATTCCGATCGCGGCATTAGTTTTAGAGAAAACGTTAACGAAAAATTGATCACATACGTACGTACGTACATACGCACGCACACACACACACACACACACACACACACACACACACACACACACACACACACACCCACCGTCCCACACACACACACACACAAACATTTTTCTCAAAATAGGCTCAAATAAATCCAATGACCTCGAAACGTGGAGATCTGCAAAAAAAACGATTTTCGATTTTGAGGGTCATCACAATAAATTCCCTATAATTTGGAAGTTAAAAACCAAATAAAAAATAAAACAAATTTGCTTTTAGTTCCCGAACCTAACAACACCGGAGGCCAGGGCGAAGCAGCGCCGTCTTCGTCGGGAGATGGGGTCGCCAATCCGCGTAAGTTCTTTTTTGATGTGGATAAATTATTTTGATATGATAAAAGGGTGTGCCACGAACAAAAAAATTCGTACCACCCCCTTTTATTAAATGTTGCGTACCAATTTTCAAAATATGGAGAGATTTATGACCCCCTTAAAGCTCAACGTGAGACACAGAAGTAAAAACTGACGGATGATTTTGTATCTTTCAGGTCCCCGCAACCGCAGGAGGCGCGCTGCCCGTGGGTGAGGGAACGCCGTCGGGAGGCCCAATACTATTATCACGTGGCTCGGACGATTAATGCCCTTTTTTGGAATTAGTTTTTAAGAAAAAAAATAGTAATAAAAAATTCGAAAATTGAAATAAAAATAAAGGGTGCAAAGTGGAACCTTGCACATTGCTTCCTCATAGTTTTGTACCGTTTTTAAATTATTGAGATGTAAAGTAGAACCTTGTGTCGATCAATTTTGGCTTCCTCATAGAGGAAGCTTTGGCAAATGTGTAAGAAGATAAGGAAGCCATAAGCAAGGTTCTACTTTACACCCTTGTTCACTTTCGTGACGTTGAGAGCTCCTTGTAAGTGTGATGTAAGTCGAAATCAATATACATGGGGCAATTCATGTGAAATTTGAAAAATTATAATTCGCATAAAATCTGAACTCCTTGTTAGATTTTATCCAAAATCAATAGAAAATCCCTTTGGATGATAGTGCAACTTCGTACTAAATTTCAGCCGGATATCTAGAAAATTATGGAAGCTAGAGCACTTACATTGAATTTTGGAAAAATTTCAAAACGCCATAAAATCTGAACGTCTTGTTAGATTTTGTCCAAATTTAATACGAAACCTCTTTCGATGGTAGTGCAACTTCGTACTAAATTCCAGCCAGATATCTCAAAAATTATGGAAGCTAGAGCAGTTACATTGATTTTTGGAAAAATTTCAAAACGCCATAAAATATGAATGGCTTGATGGATTTCGCCCAAATTCAATCGGGTTTCTCTTTGGATAATTGCGCAACTTCGTACCAAATTTAAGTCCGATTTTTCAAAGATTGCTCCAGTTAGAGTGTAAAGATCGTTTTTTTCACATTAAAAAACGCTTTAAAAGTAAAGCAATGCGTCGATTTTTTCCAAATTCGGTATCGAGCATCTCCCTGTACTCGTACAACATTATACTAAATTTAAGCTCGATATCTCTAGAATTGTGGGAGCTAGAGACCAAAAATAATTTTTTGAATTTTGAAAAAATGATGTGAAAACAAAATAACTTGATAGATTTTTCCAAAAATTGAATTGTGCTATGCGCCGTGAACCCTTCACATGTGTGACGAATTTCAGCTTGATATGTCGAGCCGTTCTCAAGTTGTGAGCGGTCAACCATTACTACACACATACACACACACACACACACACACATACATCCGGACATTTTTTCTAAATGTGTTTTTTAGGTGTTTTGAGACATACTGAATACGTTTTCATGAACATCTCAAAAAAAAAAAATTTTACGAAAACAAAGCTTCCTCTATGAGGAAGCAAAATTATGAATAACAATAAAAAATGTTGAAAAAAACTTATTTTGGAAAAAAAAAATTTCAACTAGTAGTTCCCATGGTTAGTAGTGCCTATGGCTAGTATGCTTATAGCTATTCATGTTTATTTTGTGTGTGCCCTTTACGGGCCGCACGAGTAACTTCCCGATTCGCGAGTTAAAATTTATTATTATCATTATTAATTGTCGATAATAAGGAGATTATCCGTGTTCGGGGTAATTTGATGGCTTTCTACTTATTAACATTGTTGCTATATGACGTCGCGTTGTTTTGATATTAGACTTTGTGAAATATTAATTCATTTAAAAAAAAAGTGTTGAAAAAAAAAAATTGTTAAAAAAAAATTGTTGAAAAAAAAAATTGTTGACAAAAAAAATTGTTGAAGAAAAAAAATTGTTGAAAAAAAAAATTGTTGGAAAAAAAAAATTGTTGAAAAAAAAAAATTGTTGATAAAAAAAGATTTATAATTTTTTTATACGATATATTGTCGAATAGATTGCGGGCACAACGTCATCAGGTAGAAAATTTGATACCGAATAAGGATCCACTCGGTTTTTCGATTTATTTCTAATAGAGAATCATTTAGGTAGACGTAAGTGAGTGGAAATATACTTGAGGCCGGGGCATAGGCCGAGTGGGGAACCACTCGAGCGGAATCAAAACAAATGGGCGCCGAAATTCACTTGGAATTTATTCCGGCGTCAAGTGAGCGTCGATTTGACAACAGAATAAATTCCGAGTGGAAATAAATTCGTTATTTAAACTCGAATAAAATGACGAGTGGAAATAAATTCGTTACTTGAACGCGAAAGAAATAACGAGTGGAAAATCACTTGGTATTTAAATTCGAAACAAATAACAAGTGAAAAATCACTTGATATTTAAAATCGAAACAAATGACAAGTGAAAAATCACTTGTTATTTAAAATCGGAACGAATGACAAGTGAAAAATCACTCGTTATTTAAAATCGAATCGAATAACGAGTGAAAAATCACTTGGTATTTAAATTCGAAATAAATAACGAGTGAAAAATCACTTGGTATTTAAAATCGAAATAAATGACGAGTGAGAAATCACTTAGAATTTTTTTTTTTTAAATACATTTTGCCCATCCCTGCTCACGGATGTTCTTTCTCGTGTCTCTTTTTTTTTTATTTTATTTTGCGAAACAAAGGTGGGTCACCAGGGTCCGACGTGTTCCGAAGGGTTCCTGGCAGCGTATCACATGCGTGCCGATGATCAGACGGTAATCGATCGATCACTATCGCTCATCATTTGAATTGTATCTTGCGGGGCTAAGGCCCATGCGGAGGTAGCGGAAATATTGTTTCACGACGTCTCGTAAGTTATCATAACTAATTATTATTATTTTTGTTTCTCTCTCGGTTTTGGATTTCTTTTGTTATATATTTGTTATCACAAAACCGTTGGTGGATGGCCCCCATCGTCGCGCGACGCATCGGCCACGGGTCGAATTCATAAAAAGAAAGAAAACAAATAAACATACGCAAACAATTCATACAAATTAGTATTCATTTCTGACCGTCGGATTGGACGTCACGCTCGTGAATCCCCATTGATAGATTCATTATTTGAAATTTTCAGTAGATGAAAACAAATTCACTTCATGTCTTTGACGAAATTTGTACACGCGTCAGTGAAATCAAGGGACCACTTGGAAACTGCCGAAATTTATCGAAATTTCAGGCACCTGTATCGCCGCGAAAAATTCTATTTTTTAAATCAGAGGTTCAAATTTTTTTATCATTTTCTGCCGCTCTGCGCCAAGGGCCGGAATAAAAATAAAACTGTTCCCTCAATTTTTATAAAACTTCTCCGGATAATTTTTTACAGAAAATCGGTTCTGACCGTTCGAAAGTTTGTGAAATCCTGTGGAAAACTGTTTCTTATTTATTGCTGTGTGATTTTGTTGACCGAGTTATTCGGTCATGGAGCGAAAAATACATTTTTACTTCAAACACCTGTATCTCCTGAAATAATGATCGTACGACAATCACCCGGATATCATTGAAAATATAAAATTTTGCGTTTCAAATGCTCATAAGAGATTTTCTAAAAAAAATGTTTCCTTCCCGTAATTTTTATTTTAGAAACATGTAACATAACGGCACTCTGATTCCTCAGTTATCTGGCCGCCATCTTGTAAGAATTGGCAAAAACCAAAGTGTGGACCTAGCGTTTTTTAGTTGATAGAATCGTTGCAAATCGTGCGAAATCCCGCATTTTCTTGATGTTCGCAGCTGTAAAATGTTTGATTCTATTGACGGACCATTTTTGCTGTCATTCTATGGCAAGCGTACGGCTTCCGTGGCCCCACGATCTATTGAACTTTTTTTGTAGAACGCCTCAAATGAATCGAATAAACAGAAATACTCAGTATATATAATTCGATATATCGATTAGTTTTCGAGATATCAAAATTCTTGTGTCGATGCCGAATTTTTTGTTTTCGATGAGAATTTCGTCTGGGTAAAGTCTAGTGGTCAATTTCAATTCATTTCGACTTGTTAAGAAAAAAAAATTCTCGAAAACTAATTGATATATCAAAATTAAGTATTCTTGTTTATTCGATTCAGTTAAGGGCGGGGGGGGGGATGAGGGCTGAATCGCAAAGAAACACTTTTTCGCGATGTCTTAAAATAAATATGAATGGAGCAAGTGTATTAAAACATTTAGCATATTATGAGGTATCATTTCGATAAAATTCTGCATTTTTTATGCGGAAATATCGACAAGGAAGCCGGTGACGAAGCGTTCTCAAGAACGTTTTTAGAAAAAAACGATTTGCGGTGTTAACTGTATCTCAGTAGAAAATTATTTTGAATCAAAGATCATTTAAATTCAGTCTAAGTATCATCAAATCCTCCCCCTACACGTTCGTCGATTATTATTTTTTATTTTTTAATTTTTTGTGGTGATTTGAAGCGAAAAATAGCACTTTTTGACCACCAAAAAATTAAAAATGAAAAAATTAGTAAACAGAGACCGTAGGGAGGAGGATATGATTATACTTCGACTTAATTTGGATGATCTTTGATTTCAGATAGTCTTCGGATGGTTCGCAAAACGTTTTTATTCCGAAGACGTTCTTGGAAAAGCTTTGTCACAGGCTTGTTTGCCGATATTTTCGAATGGAAAATTGTAGAATGTTATAAAAATGATACTCAACAATGTGCAAAATGTTTGAATAAATTTCCTCTATCGATATTTATCAAGGAAATGCGCGAAAAGGGTTTTTTTACGCTCCAGCCCTTACCGCACCCCTCAAGGTGTTATACAACCAAATGTGATCGTGACTAAGAAACGATCGGACAACACTTTTGATTTTGCCAATTTTTACAAGATGGCGGCCAGATCACTGAGGAATAAGAGAGTTCCATTATGTAACATGTTTTTAAAATCAAAATTACGGGGACGAAACATTCTTTTTAGAAAATCTCTTGCGACCATTGGAAAAGGTATAATTTTATTTTTCGAATGAAATTCGGGCGATTGTTGCACGATCATTATTTCAGGAGATACAGGCGTTTGAAGTAAAAAATGTACGTTGCGCTTTAAGATCGAATACCTCGGTCGAAAAAATCACACAGCAATAAATGAAAAACAATTTTGCACAGAAATAAACAAACTTTTGAACGGTATGAATCGACTTTTTGTAAAAAATTATCCGGACGCCAGCCACCTCCGAGAAGTCTCATAAAAATTAAGGGAGCAGTTTTTTGTTTGTTACAGGCCTTGGTACAGAGTGGCAGATAATGATAAAAAATGTTGTACCCCTGATTCAAAAAAAAAGAAGAATTTAGCTTCCAAACGAGTTGTGGATCATCAGGATCCGACAATTTTTCGCGGAGTTACAGATGTCTGAATTTTTTACAAATTTCGGCAGTCTTTAAGTGGTACCTTAATTTTTTTGACGAGTGTTAAAAAAATGACGGTGTTTAAAAAAAAATTGCATTTTCTTCGGGCTGAACTTGAAATAGTTAATTTAGATAGAAGAAAAAATTCTGGCAAAAGATGAGCATTCAAGGTTGAGTTTTAGATCCCCCACATTTGACTTTCGATTATTTTTTTCTTCGTTCGAATTTAAGACAAATTATTGTCGGCAAAACTTCTTTTCTGTGCGTACAGCTGCCAGAGGATCCGCTTATGTCTCGGAAAAGAATCTATTCGAACTTTAACTCTTTAGTTGACTTTAACGGGGAGGATATATAAAAATAACGGAAACTCTTAGATTTCAATATGCATTATCAAATGTGAACTGATTATTTTGTGAAGTACACCCTGAAGCAAATTTTGTAGGATGTTTACTTGTTTCACACGCAAATATTTTCGTAATGCTGAAGGACTCCGGTCGATGGCCTGCTGGCAATATGTATACAACGAATATATTGTCAACAAAAAACTATTACGACTACTATTTTCGTATTTTTCGATAATAAATTTTAGCAAGACTCCATGAAGAATTCATCGACGAATTGTATAATGCATTTTTTTTATCGTCGATGTTCGTTAGGAATAGCGTTTTCTTTTGACACGTGGCATACTTCTTGAGATAGCATTTTACAACCTGCAAAAGGGCCTGGTCTTTTGTCACTAATAAATTGAAATCCTGGGCCGAAGCAGCCGCTCTGTCAGCAGTATCATCAACCACTTTTGAGACGCATAAGATTTGCTTACATTTGATCGTACATGAAATGTTTTCTTACATTTTCTCCTGCATGAAATGTATGGAAATTTTACAGAAAATCTTGCTGGCATCGTTATTTTTAACGAGCGTCGACGATAATATGATTTGTCGATTGCAAAATGCATAATATGATTTGTCGATTACGACTTATGGAGTGTTGGTAAAATTTATTTTCGAAAAGTACGTAAATATTTGCGGGTGATAACGAATAAACATCCTACAGAATTTGCTTCAGAGTGTACTGTATCAAATTATCACTCACATTTGATAATGCATATTGAAATGTAACTGTTTTCGTTATTTTTGTATATCTTCCCTGTGAAAGTCAACTTAAGAGTGAAAATTCTACGAGACTCCTATTTGAGACATAAGCTGATATTGTGGCAGCTGTAGGCACAAAAAAGAATTTTTGCCAACAATAATATGTCTTCGATTCAAACGAAGGGAAAAAAATCAAAAGTCGAATGCAGGGGACCTAAAACTCCATCTAGAATGCTCATCTTTTGACAAATTTTTTCTTCTATCACAACGAACTATTCCAGGTTCGGCCCGTTGGAAAAGCAACTTTTTTTTAAAAACCCTAATATCAACCCCCCCCCCCCCCCACACACCCGCAGATTTTCTTTCAATACGTTTTATCGACAAATTGGCAAATTCTGATAATGGCGGAACGAAGGTCTTCGGAAATTTTTTTCCCTACCATAATAAAAATTGAAATTTTCTGAATTTCCGTCACCCGTAGTCTGAAAGGGGCATATCACAAAGGTCCAGAAATTGGTGGATGACCTTTAGGTCAGGCAGACGAACAAACTTCGTAAATATGAAGTCGATAAACTAAGAAAATATGACTTTTATAATTGGGGCAGTTCGGAAATAACGCCCCACGTTCGGTGAAAGAAAATCGTCACAATAAAATTTGAAATAACTGAATCGTATACTCGTTTTCGCATGATAAGTATAAGCTGTCTTCTCGAATGACCTTTTCCGATGTAACCACCTTCATCGTGCATGCATCGTTCAATCCTGCTTGATCGTGCGATGTCGCCTCGCGCTCTTAGTGTTCAACTTATCGCCATTTCCATAATGTACGGAATATCAACGTAAAATTCCGTTAAAGACATCATTGAACCCTATGGAACAGCTTCCCCGCTAAAAGTTTCCTGAGTCTTAAGCGTTCTTTGTCTCTTTTCTTCGAGAAACGCGCAATACAGAAAATGCTAAGCATCACGGCTTTGTTATTGGAAATTAATTAGATAAATAACTTTTTCATTTCATTTACTTGACAGTGGTGATAGAGTATCGACAGTAATATATAAATCTGGAATTAATTGATTGAGGAATAACGGAGATCCGGCAATTTATGGTCTGAAAAATATTGATTTTTTATAGTTGCAATTTTTTGTGGTTTTTAATTATTATCTGAGAAAAAACCGATCATACAATAAAGTTTTATGTATGAAAAACATGCGCGGCATTGAGCCCTTCAACACTATTTTTCTCATTTTAAATTCTGAAAACTTAAGATTTTCGGCTGTTCTGGAAAGATTCGAGCCGCTTCGAGCATCGTATGCCCTTATTGCATCCAGCCATTGAATTGCTCGAGAAACTGGTACGAAGAGATCTGAAACTGGTACGAAGTGATCGATCTGATTGAAATCCCATTTGTCTCGTCGCCATTCACAAATTTAGAACGGTAGTTTTGACCCCGATCCGGTGGCATTCCTTGTCGAAATATTCAATGTTAGTTCCTGTATTTGTATATAATAATTGTGATTAATTGTCAAATTATCCTTCAGCAACGGTGGTGTTCTATATGTTTCGGGAAATAATCGGTGAATCGTGATACAGTTAGTCGAAAATCCGGTTCGTGTTCACGACATCACCAAAGCGATCCGCGCCGGGGCTATTTTTCCAGCTGGGTAAGTTGTTGTGGTAAGTGAAGGCTAATGTAATAATGAATACAAATATTATTACCAAACGGAACTTGAACATGTAACAATTTCAATGTCCCGAAAAAAGCTCTACAATTAAACGAGTAGTAAAAAAAAAGGGCGATAGTGCAAACGTACCGGTTCGTGAAACTCGTTTGAATGCAATGGAGCGCCTGTACCTCAATGTAGCCTATCTTTTTACAACTATCTACGTTGCGGTACGAAAATGTGCCAGGGGACGGCGAAAAAAATTGGCGACGATAATATTGAGCTTCCCGAGTAAAAATATGCCCACTGGCTAGGGTATGGCTAGCGTCTGGCTACTGTCTGGCTCAGGGTATGGCGGATGCATGGCAAGACACTGGCGTGGGTCTGGCTCAGGGGTATGGCAAGAGTCGCGCTCAGCGGACGATCCCATACAGTAGCCAGCGTCTGGCTACTGTATGGGACGGGTCTGGCTAGTATCTGGCTCTTGTCTGGCCCGGGCTTGGGAAAGGTATGGCGGTGCGCGATGGCGAGGGTCTGGCGGGCCCAAACAGCAGCCAGATAACTGGCTGCTGTATGGGAAGGGTCTGGCTAGTATCTGGCTCCAGTGTGGCCAGTGCTTGGGAAAGGTATGGCGGTGCACGATAGCACGGGTCTGGCTGGCCCAAACAGCAGCTAGATAGCTGGCTCGTAGTTGGGGATAGAACAGCGGAACCATGGTTTCGATATCTTATAATAAAAATCAACGTCCTATTTTTATGAAGAATTATACAAGATCAACTTATTTCGTACCGTAAATGCTCGATAAATAAATTTAAATTTTCTATAAAATTAAAAAATAATTTGCATGCAGGTATTGTCGGAATCTTGTTAAAGACGCATCGTTATCGTTTTCTGTGGATGTATCTGGAGAATATTAATTAATTTTTTCGTAATCGCAGATAGCGTCATCGTCATCATCTCATACGTCGATTTTCTGATTCAGCCTTCAATCACCTAATTGGTTCCTTCTCGGTTTCGGGTGCCTTAACATGGAACACTAGGGTAGTTCTCATTTGACTTTGAAAAAATTCAATTTTTCCACCCGCAACATGGTTCGAAAATATGAAAAACTAATTTCCGTTTTCTTTTCGCGATTTTTTGCTCGTTGCCTTGGTTAGCCTGAAAGTTAAAAAAAATTGGAATTATTTGTCATATTTCCGATTCAAATACGAAAAAGCTGGTAAGAAAGCTGAAAAAATGTATATTGTGAAAACTATGTCAAAAAACACCAAAAAATATTGGTATACGTAAAATATGTAGAAATAACTTTTAAAAAATGGAATAAAATTCGACATTACATTTTTTTAGGTGTCCCGCACCCGGGAAAGTAAACCCAGAAGAAATATATAGCGTGAAAAATGATATCAGAAAGTAATGAAATAATGATGGTAATTGTAAAAGAAAATTGAAGTTAGCGAAAAAATAATCAATTTTTAAACTTCTTAAAAAACTCTTCGATCAAATCAGGCAAACCAAGGCAATGAAAGAAAATTAAAGAAAAAATACAAAAATTTGTTTTTAAATTTTCGAACCATATGGAGGGTGGAGAACGTGCATTTTTTTCGAGGACCATCCTAATAACACATTGCGCAAGCAATTTATCTATGCTTTGCGGTCCCACGTCTCAAAACCGTTATCCGAATGTTTCCCCGAGCCATCTCGCGAGGATCTTCATGACACCCAGTAATCGAACGTCAAATTTTTGTGCAGCAAATCTGAAAAAAAATGTATAGTCAAACATGGCAAAAAAAAAAATCATATAGTCAAACATGGCAAAATGTTATGTCAAAATTAAAGATGGAAAGATGGAACTATAATGGGGGTGCATATTTGATTTTTTAAAAGATATGCTCGTTATTACATGAAACAATTGAGCGTACTTGTGGATCAAATTAATAGACAATTTCGAAAACGGTTTCACAACAAAAAAAAAATCTATTCTATTCCGTATTCATTTTTTGTACATTTATAATTGTTGGCCCTTGTTTCCGAAATCTAAGGTCCTTACCATGTTAGTTTTTGTTATTATGTGTATTGAAGTTGTTTTTGTGTGGTGGCATTGAATTTGGGTTTGTATTATCCGGCCGCTTGTAAGTTTTTTAGGTTATGTTTGCCGGGGTCAAGTGTC
Organism: Diplazon laetatorius; assembly: GCA_963662125.1. Classification (NCBI taxonomy): domain Eukaryota; kingdom Metazoa; phylum Arthropoda; class Insecta; order Hymenoptera; family Ichneumonidae; genus Diplazon; species Diplazon laetatorius. The sequence continues at coordinate 8,860,080 of OY759163.1, read as the reverse complement.
AAGGGATCAATCTTGTTCTAATACTTAACTGAAGAGAACATAACCTAGAAAAATAACGAGATTCATATACTGACAATTCAGTCTCATTTATAATGCGATATATTTGTGAACTTACCTCAGCACTTGAAGATTTTCATCCGATGATTTTTCACGTAAGCACATGACAGGGTTCGGTAGCCATTCTCACTAACGTCGCTTACCCGACATGGTGCCCCTCTCGCACACCGCGCTCGGCACGTCCGCCGCGCATGCGCGTCAAGGCGATGGACGAGTCACTTGGTGCAATCGTTTCCCTCTCTTGCTCCGCAGTGAGCGCAGATGGCGCTGTCTCTCCAGAACTGCGCGATGTAGCTTTTTTAAATATTTTTTTTAGGTACGATTTGATGGTTGAAAAATATCTGGATCTTTAGCATAGTTTATTCAACTGTGAGAGATTTTCGAAGTAATTTTATGATACGCGGTATGAGTTGTTAAACCTTGACTAATTAGCTTGCTTCCGAAAAAGGGTTACATGGAACTTTTTCATAAAAGACAAGAGAAGATTTGATGAAAATTATTTTATAAGTTTGAAAAAAAAAATTCATGTCACGCTGTCCGTAAAAGTGCGATTTCACGCTCACTTCGTTCGCTTCAAACCGCATTGACGGACCTTATGACATAAAAATTCGTACGACACTCGTACGAAAAACGTTTTCTGGACTCGTGTGATTGCAATACTCGCCTTCGGCTCGTTCTGCAAATTCACACTCGTCAAAAATTTTTTTTTTCGTATTAGTGTCATAATATACTATTAATTTTTTAAATTTAAATTTTTTTTTGCGAAATAAAAATTCACGTTTTCGTTCTGGAATAATCAATATTTTCCGTTGGGAACATATGCATTATTGACAATAAAGAAATTTCATCCTTGAATATTTAATTTAGAACAAAATTGATCCTCTAATTGACTTTTAGTGAAAGCGACAATTTCTATCATTCGGATTACAACGGAAAAAAAATCGCAATGATTCGCACTCATAAGGATTTTTTTGAGATACTTTGAGGTTGAAAAGAAAAACGAATTCATTCTTAGTCCATCCATTATTTGCCAAGTAATCCATAGTCAAGTGAAGAATCGTAAAAATGCATTTTTCGACGTTGTTTTCATCAGGCTTATCGTATCGGAAAAATACGTTCTCATCGAAAAAAAATTGAATAATCTTAGAGAAGATACTTTGAAGTCTCCGAACCCATACTTCTATTTTCTGTACGATCATCAGTACCCGAGTTATGAGTCATCAAAGTAAAAAAGATCTTTTTGGCTTTGACAGCTCATATCTCAAAAACAAATCATCATAAAGAACGGCTTAACTACAAGAGGAAAAATCAATGTAAAAGAGTATTGAAATGGATTCACCCAGAAAAAATCACCGAAGCCCGTGGGCCTTTTGAAAGAAGAGAAAAAATTTTAAAAAAAATTCACTCCTGACTTTTTATACCTTCTCAGAAATGGCCAATGGAAAATATATTCGAACTCAGGATCTCAAAACTACAAACAAGAAGCTTGAATTTACTGCTTCATCGATGCTCTTCAACTATTTTTCGCTGAGTCTCAGCCGTCTGAAAAACACCTAAAAAATTGGGATGTCTGTCATATCCTTTAATTTTTTATTCCAGTGTATTCAAAAGGTAATCATACTTATCTCGAAAGTCTATGGCGTTGATTGATATCACAGGAATTTAATTTAGATTATAGAAATTCAATAACTTTATTGATGATTTAGATCGATAAAGTAATTTTTAAACAAACACGTTTTATCAAAATACATTTTATAATGGCTGAAAAAGAAAAAATCACCCACAATTTTTCGGTATATCCACATCCTTTTCATAGTGATGAGCATAGAGGGCATGTAGACCCTCTATGCTTATCCCCAAAGATAAGGGAAATCCCAACGGTTGCATGGGTGGGCCACACAGTTACAGTCCCAACGAACGAGCTAAACAGTGTCGTCTGGCTCTGCCATACTCCTGCCATACATCATACGCGCCTCACTGGCTCTGCCATACACCTGCCAGACACCATACGCGCTCACGGGTGCAAGCGAATCAGTGCCGTCTGGCACTGCCATACCCTTGCCAGACACTCGACGCGACTCCCAAGCTTTCCTCCAAAAGACAGCGTGTAGCCAGACAGGTCCCAGACCCTGCCCAGACCCCGCGGAAGCGTACAGCGAGCTGCCAGACCCTAGCCATACCCTAGCCAGTGGGCATATTTTTACTCGGGTTACGAGGGAGCACTGCGCGCACTGCCACCCCGAACCGGATCTCGTGCTGAAGGCGGAATTTACGGCCGCGCTGAAATCCGCCCTCGAACGCAATTTTTGGCAGTTGCGCGAAGTTTATGACACCGTAGCTGCTTTGTAAGTAAATGATTAATTCTTGCAATTAAGAAATTGTACGTGATTGAACATACGAAAATAATATATTCGTTACACTTGGTGATAGATTCTCATCGCGGGCCAAGGAGATCGTGCTGTTTGCCTCGATCGTCGACAGTTTGAAGCGATGGAGGCAATCAACGTTTCCCGCAAATCCCGACTCCTTGGAGGAGATGGCGCACCAGCTGGTGCAGCCAGAGCACCAACGCCTGCTCGAATACGATGCGGGACGGCTCACGGCGACTCGCATCGTAGGACGTCCTGATGTCATTAATGTTTTAATCTACGATCCGGAATTCATAACTGAATTCCGGAACGTAGAAAAAATCTTCATTGACGGGACGTTCCAGTCAAGCCGAGGGTCCGCAATGCGTACCAGCTGGTGACGTTTTTAGGCGTCGCTTTCGACCACGTAAGTCAGAGTGAATGAAGAACATAATCGTTCAATTACCTGAAAAATAATTAAATTAATGCGTGTTTTGAATTTTTTCTAGGCCCTGCCTTTCGCTCATGCGGTCATGGCGGGCAAAACCCAGCGAGATTATGTCGCGGTGCTAAGTCAAGTATCGCGACTAATCAACGCGACGACGGTTCGGCTCGTCATGACCGATTTTGAGATAGCGTTGCGGAATGCGGCCAGAAATTCATTTCCGACCGCATACGTTGTCGGGTGCAATGCCCATTACGACCGGGTAATAATTTCCTTTTCGAATGTTACTGAAGAGTCAATTCACGGAAATAATCATTTTTATCTTATTAAACAGGCGGTGCTGCGAAAATTGGGTAAACTGGGACTTAATGACATTGTCCAAGCGGAGAAAGGGGCCAAAATTTTCGTTCAAAAAATTCTGGCCTTGGCGTACCTGCCTGAGCAGTCTATTCAGGCATGTAACGAATTTCTTGTCCATGCATTCGTATTCATTTTTTAAATTTTGTGGGATGTCTCGAAGCAGGGTCGGTTTCGTGGTTTAGTGGAAATCATAGTACATTGTTATTATTACTGTAGGGTGAAACGATCGTTTATTGTAATTTAAGTTCAATCATTATTATTTATTCAATTATTCGATTTTCTTTAAACATTCAATTACCGAATATTCAATAAGTCATGTCCATTTCGTCGCTGTGTTCGTCTCCACAAATATATCGAATATTATTTTACAGGTTTTACATTCCAAAAATACCAAATCATATTTCACACATTCATGTCCAATTCGTCGCATTGTTCATTTCCACAAGGCTATCGAATATTATTACACAGGTTTTACATATCACATTTTTAATTATTCATTTCATTATTATTTCGAGTTCATTATATTGTTTTATTATCGTTCCGTCGATAATTTCATTATTTCATTATCATTATTTTTTAATGCACGTCATTTCATTATTCATCAATTTGATTGAACCATATTGAATTTTTATATTATTTTATTATCTTGTTTATTTTTAATTATTATCTTATTTAAGCTTTACGTCGGTTCTTATTTTCGTTTAATATTCGATTCCACGAGATTAATGTAGTTTATTTTATGTTATTATACCCAAATATTTCACGGTCTGGCGATAAGATGTTCGACGTTGACTCGTGGCCCAGCCACCCACACGACATCCATCTCGGTTTCACGTTTTTTTGCCGTTTTGCACGTGGCATTATCGAGTTCGCGAATGATATTTCGATAGTTTAGACGGACAATGAACGTGTGGCACCGACCACGCGGGCCGGGCGACTGGGGTGAGGTAAACTGCCTTACAAGGCAAATCACCTGTACTTGATTGGCCCCGTGTTGACACGTGATCGATTCTCGATCACGCGGTCGAAATTGTGACCACGGGAGGGGGTACCGACCGTTACAATGCCCCCCCAATTCAGTGTAGGAGGGGTAGGCTATATAGCGCGCGAGTCGTACACTGAATTCCGTGATGGCAATATTATTTATACGATTATCGCGGATTTATGAAGATTACCACGAAACCGATGTCAACTACTTCGGGTCCCTGTTCGAGCGCCAATTTTAATAAATTTCGTTTCTTTCTACTTTTGTAGACCTTTTTCTTATATATATATATATATATATATATATATATATATATATATATATATTGCGGGTATCCACGAGGTGGTCGAAATTACGCGGTCTTACTGAGATTTTACGACCGGATTATCAAACGTCAATCATGCGGGTTCACGGCCCACAGAGCCGTTAGTTTATTTCAATTCAATTCTTTTTTAAATAGACAATTTTTTTTTCCAAAATTATTCACGATTAATTACAATATTTAACAAATAACAATCTTATCACTTTTGTTGATAACAATAAATAAATTAATGAATTTGGCAATCCGCAATCGAATCATAAATAAATACTTTCATCCACACCAAAGATTAAACAATCAATAGATAAATGATCACATACACAAATATACAATAGAATAAATAAATACATACACAACAATCTGCGATTTACATAATAATTACATTCATCATACCTTCTTCGACACATACAAATACACATAAACTCGTCCTCGGACAATGTTGGCCCACAACGTGGTTTTCTCGATATGTTTTATAATAACGTCTTAACGAATTAACGAATTATGCAACTTGGTTCTATTTCGTTCTTAACGGTGGCCCAGCCGCCTTAGTTGTAACGCTTTTCCGTAAACGAGCTCAATACGATATTTACTGGCTTGATTACAATTTTGTATAATACTCTGACTTTTAATTATAAGTTGCTTTCACGCTGAACTTCGCCGAACGACTGGGATGAGGAGATGGGCCTCATCATCCCTCTCGCTGACCCAATTCCCGATTGGAATATAGGGCATGCGCACCTTGCTTTTGCGCAGATTCACGTAATCTACGGTCGATATCTCAACGTCGGTCGATCGATGACCGTGTGAGCTTACTATTCTTACAGGCAGGATATGCTACCCTGAAATCGGCGCTGTCCCACGAGATGCAGTGCCGTTTCGGGGTCTTCCTCCGCTATTATGAGCGACAATGGCTCGGCATCGTCACACCGTCCGGGTTCAGCGTGTATGGGCTGAGTAACAGAACCAACAACGTATGCGAGTCTTACAATAGCGTTCTGGCCGACAAGATGGGCGAAGGGCCAAGTCCGTGGATATTCATGCGTGAGTATCGATTTTACATAAACGTCACGAGCAGCGGTCTGTCGTATGATTGATCTGAATTTTCGTATGATTGACTCTCTTTTAATAGGAAAACTCGTCGAATTAACTGCGAAGGCCCGTGGGGATTTACGTGCTCTGGAGGCAGGCCGTCGAGTATCAAGACATCCGCGGTACTCGACGGTCTATAAGAAGCGAGAGCTGGTGAAAGGTATGTTGCGATATTGGCGTACGTGCCCTAATATTATATGTTAATATTTCATTATTTTTATTCATCAGCTTGGAATCAGCTTCACTCAGGAGCGTTGACGGTCGCCGAATTCCTGACCGTGGCCTCGCACCTGAAAGGGAATGTCCGGCACCGGCTAGCCGTTCTTCGTCGCGACCAATCACCGTTGCCGGTGCCGGTCGACGACAGTGTGCCCGTTCAGGATGCAGGGGATGCGTGGGACATCGGCGCCGCTGGTAAGTATAAAATTTGATTCGGCACCTAAGATTTTTATTTTCAATCAATTATCTCGTTCTACATATCATTCAACGTATCTGCGTCACGAGTTTTTTATTTTCTTTGCAGTTGATGATCCCGAATGGGACGCGGCAATTTTTAATGACGTCTTCCGCCCCGAAGAAATAAGAAACGCCGACGAACCGGCCCCTCAACGACACGACGACCCGACCGATGACGAAGGTAATTATAATGCTCCGGTTCTGCCAGAATTACACGACTTAAGGTCTGCGAAGGCGAGGTCTGAAAAAAATCAGCACTTCCCCCCCCCCCCCTTACCCATATACTTATATCCGATAACATTATCTGTCGCAGATGACCACAACATCGCATCGGGAGGGTCCGATGACGAAGGTAATTATAATGCTCCGGCTCTGCCAGAATTACACGACTTAAGGTCTGCGAAGGCGAGGTCTGAAAAAAATTAGCACCTCCCCCCCCCTCCCCCATATACTTATATCCGATAACATTATCTGTCGCAGATGACCACAACATCGCATCGGGAGTGTCTGACGTTGAAATCGGTAATTACATTTTCCGACACTATGATTAATTCTTGCAAGAGAGGGAGAGAGGAATTGTTCGTTATCAACATTGTAATATTAAATGCCCGATTTGATGGCCAAATATGTTCTGTTTATTATAGAAATCGACAGCGATCATTCGGGGGCCGAGGATCCAATCGGGGCGGAAGTCTTCGCCAACAGCTCCATGGCGGCGAATTTTGGAGATGGTGGCGTAGGTCAGAAACTTTCTATACCGACGAACAGATACGTCTATACCCGAAACTTATGTAGCTTTGATGCAATTGAATGCAAATTAAATTGTATGTTGGGTACATATGCCATGACGAATTTTATGTGATTGCCGATAATTTTTTTTCTTTCATTGCAGAACTCGACGAGACGATGGAGGTGGGGGCTGCCCTTGAGTTGGGCGGCGTCTCCGACAGCGGTAAGTCGAATACTGGATTGAATCTCATCTTGGCGCTAGACCGCTCCTTAATTGTTTTTTTCTGTTTAAATATTGTTAGACACGGACGAATCAGCGAGAGGCAACGACGACGGTGAGAAAACTATTCTTATTAGTCGAAAGATTGACGATTTTCTCATTAGAACGTCGATAAAGACTCGATATAAAAACTTTTATAGCTGCAATGAACTCATGAAATGTAGTTGATTATTCATTATTTTGTAGGTGTACTGGTATCGTCGCCGAGGCCAGGCCCATCTCGGGAACAAGCTTCAAACGCCCAAGGTAATAAGCCCTATCTTATCTCTCCATTGAGAAACTGCTCAATTTGTTAAAGCTAATTATTGATTACTCGAAATTATTTGAGCAAATATTTATCTATTAAGGATTCTATTTTCATAGGACAACTGATAAATATCTAAGTGATGATAATGATTCGATCCTCTTGCAGCAAGTAAAAGCCGCCGTCATAATGCAAGGAGCAAACGTGCCAAACGGGCTAAACTGGCTGGCGGGGATCCCGGGTGCAGCGCTCGCAAGCGCCCACGACGAGCCAAGAGCGCAAAAAGTAAGGCTAAAAATATGTGGCAGTTTGGAAGAAGATGTGACATATTCGAATGGCTAATCGTTTCAATTCATAACTCCTGAATAAGCTCTTCAGAGGAACACTAACGATTCTTTATTTTTACAGGCAAAACATGCATCGTTTGCCTGGCCGCCAAAATCACTCACGCCTTTGCGCCCTGTGGTCATAAGTGCGTCTGTGAGCGTTGTGCCACAGTTTTGGAGGCGACGGATCCCCGCTGTCCCAAGTGCCGGGAAGCAGTGACGGCGGTGATGAAGATCTTCACGGAGCCGTAATCGCGCAATTTGTTTTTCCGTTATTTTTCCGATATTCTCATTGTTGTTGTTGTTGTTGTTGTTGTTGTTGTTGTTGTTGTTGTTGTTGTTGTTGTTGTTGTTGTTGTTGTTGTTATTGTTGTTGTTTTTGTTGTTATTTTTGTTGTTATTATTATTATTATTATTATTATTATTGTTGTTATTATTATTATTATTATTGTTATTTTTATTATTATGTATGTATGTATGTATTATTATTATGTAACATTGAAATAAAAATCAGAGAACGTAAGGAGGAGGATTTGATAATACACTGACCAAGTTTAGATGATCGTTGATTTCAGATAATTTTTAGCTGAGATACAGCTAATACCGCAAATAGTTTGTGTCCAAAGAGATTGTTGGAAAAGCTTCGTCACTGGCTTGTTCTTCGATATTTTCGCATAAAACAATCACAGAATGTTATCGAAATGATACATTATGTGTAAAAGGTTTAAATGAATTACCTCTATACGTATTTATGAGAAAGATTCGCAAAAAAAGTGTTTTTTTACGCTCCAGCCCTTACCCGCCCCTTAATACAGAAGAAATAAAAATCAGTTTTGTTCAGCTTTTCTTTTTTCAGCATTTATTCTTGTCCGTTTGTGTGATTATCGTGATTTTAGGAATTTGACAGATCAAGGATCGTTACGATTGGGTTGTGATAGCCGAAGTCTCCCCGTACTAACACACATACTCTGGGTATACTGCCGATGTCGAGGCACGCGATCCTGCTCCCTCTCTGCGTGGACTCGCTCGCTCTCACTCGCACACACACGGCTCACGCATCATTCTCTTCCCCTCTCTTCTTTCATTCCTTCATTCTCTTGTCCCGTCCAACAACGCGCTAGCTGGCGAGCCGATCCTGTGTCGTTTAAGAAGTATTCACTTCAAAAAATGTTTTCTGACGGGCGTGAGTTTGCAGAACGAGTCGAAGGCGAGTATTGCAATCACACGAGTCCAGAAAACGTTTTTCGTACGAGTGTCGTACGATTTTTTATGTCACAAAGTCCGTAAATGCGGTTCGAAGCGAACGAAGTGAGCGTAAAACCACACTTTTACGCACAGCGTGTCATAAACTCATTTTCAATTTGCGGTCGACTAGAAACAGACGAGTCGCGTACGACAAAGAGCCAGCCGATCAATCTTTCTCGCTCACTCTGAGAGCGCCACAGCAGTTTGCCGGAAATGTTTCTTCCGATTGTCACAACGGCAATGCTTACTCACGTTGTCAATTCGGTTGAAATAATTGATAAAGGTACGTTAGTTTAATTAATTTTTTTAATGTGTTCCATTTAGTCTTGCTGCGAAATATGGTACGAAACTCTCTGGGGACAAGTCATACTCGCACTTGGCCGTTTTTTTCTATTCCTGTACGATCTTTTCTGACAGAGTTATTCACTGACGATGTAAAGTGAAAGACCATTTACTTAAAATTCCTGTATTTTCTGAAATAATTATTGTACGAGCCTGATATTATTAGAAAGCTGGACGTGTCACGTCTAGAGTGCTCATATGCGATGTTACAAGAAAAATTATTACTGTAACTTTCACGGTTGAAGCAAGATAAGTGTTGATCCATCGAATTTTTCGCAAAGATACAGTTATTTAAAAACTGTCATTGGTTTTGATTGATAAAAATAATATGAAATTTTTCCTTTGATTAAATCGGACTTGGACAGCTAACAAAATGGATTGATAAGCATTTAAAAAAAAAATTCGTACTCCCCAGAGCGTTTAAAGTCCATCATACATTTTCGAACAACTTTTTTTCCTTTGAACGTGTGGCACCGAATATTGAGGTATGATAAAAATGTACGAACGTACTAATCGAAAAGTTAGAAGTACAAGCGTGAATAAAAACCCTAGATCACTTTAATTCAATAATTTTTCACAATGATACAATAGTGAAAAAATTGTTGATTGTTCTTGATTGTATAATAGAGTGGTGGTTAAAAAATCGATTTTCGATTTTTGTCCCGAAATCGAAAGTTGACCTCATAAAACTAAAGTTCTCGAAATTTGAGCCCCTTATCATAACGCTAAGGGGTGCCTCCATAACGTTTATCATTATTTTTATCGACTTAAAAAAAAAAAAAAATTTCTTTCAAGTTGAACAATCTGAAGTTGACCTCAAGAAAAGAATATGCCTCAAATTACAGATCTCTATCTTGATATTGAAGCGTGCCCGTGAATTTTTTAGTTTATTCAAATATGTAATTTGAATTTTTATGCCACGCTGTCCGTAAAAGTGCGGTTTTACGCTCACTTCGTTCGCTTCAAACCGCATTTACGGCCTCTGTGACATAAAAATTCGTACTAGTGTCATAATATACTATTTTTTCATTTTAAATAATACGATCTTTTGATAGTAGACGATTCATAAGACGTAAACAAATGGTTTTTAAGAAAACAGCTTTTATTTGAAAATAAATTCGAATTTTTACGCAATTAAGAATTTTACGCAAATAAGAATTCGCGTAAAAATTCGAATTCGGTTTCAAATAAAAGCCATTTTCGGAAAAACTATATTTTTTACGTCTTATGAATCGTCTACTACCGAGAAATCACATTATTTAGAATTTAAAAAAAATGAAATTAAATATTTGAATAAACTAAAAAATTCACGGGCACGCTTCAATATTAAGATAGAGATCTGTAATTTGGGGCATCTTTTTGAGATCAACTTCAGATTGTTCAACTTGAAAAAAAAAAAAAAATGTTAAGTCGATAAAAATAATAATCTACATTATAGAGGCACCACTTAGCGTTATGATAAGGGGCTCAAATTTCGAGAACTTTAGTTTTATGAGGTCAACTTTTGATTTCGAGACAAAAATCGAAATCCGGTTTTTTAACGACCACTCTATTGTATGATTACAATTTTTATTCACAGGATAAAAATGGCTGGATAAGCGCTGTTGATCATTAATCAGTACTGTTGAGAAATTTCTGATGATATGTTCAACTTGAAAATCTGGGAATACCGTGTCACGGCGCCCCGGCTTGTACCGTTAACGGCGAGCGAGAGGGCCTGTCTCCGACTGGTTAATGGTGCTGCCATCTAGGCACAGTCAGACGAGGTACATGACTATACCTATGTATACGTGTTCGGGATTTTGACCGTTCGAAGCATTTTCATTCGAAGCATTACGCGTTCGGATAATCCCCATTCTAAGCCTCGCTCGTTCGGAACGTTTTCATTCGATACATCGAATATTCGAAACTTTTATTTTTGGAAACTATAAATTTCGGAGAAATGGTCGTTCTGTGCTATGAATATTCTATTATTTTTCTTTCGCCATAATAATTCTTCGGTTAAAAAAAATTTTGAATTTTTATTATTCGTAACTTTGCACTTTCTACTCTTTTAAATTCGCTATCCCGCCGTTCAAAACCTCGACGGGCCTCTGTCGTGCCACGTTCGGGAAATCTAACTTCCGCTGCAATGCAATTCGGAATTTTTTGCGTTCGGGATGGTGCGCATTCGGAACTTTCTCTTTTCGGACCCGTGCGCATTCGCTGCCTTAACGAGTCGAAGCATGATGGTTCGAAGCATTGCGCGTTCGGAATTTTGCCCTTTCTGAACATTGCTCGTTCTGGTTTTCGACCCCAACCCGAAAAATGCACCACTTTCCAATCTGACTACATTATTATTCCTCAGGCTGAGATATTGTAGTTTGTCCAACTTTGCGAAAGCTTTGTTCTTGATAATTTTTATTTCGTTGGATCCTAACCAAAGTTCTTGTAGGTTAGGCAAATCGAACATCTCCGGGTTTATTGTCGTCAATTTATTTCGGGACAGACTGAGTATCCGTAGATATTTAAGCCCGGTGAAAACTCCAGTCTCGATCTTGCTTATTCGGTTGACGTTCAAATAAAGTGCTTGCAAATTTGGGACGTCAAACGCACCCGGTTCGATTTTCGTTATTTTGTTCATACCTAGACTTATCTTTCGAAGTTGTGGAAGATTTGAAAAAGTACCCTTCGTTAATTTTTCAATACCGTTTTCAACCAAGTCTACCCATTGTGTTTGAATGGGCAACGTAGCGATGAATTTCGTATCTTTGATAAACTGGAGGTGCAGATTTATGACAGAGACATCGACGGGAAGATCTTTAAAAACATGATCATCAACCGTATGTATTATCCAACAGGGAAACTCAATCTGAATTCTTTTATAGTCATCGGACCCTACCATCGCATCTTCTTCGGTCGAGTCTCGTTCGCTGGTTCCGAGTACTTGGATTTTACGCAAGTGGTTATCTTTAACAACAAATGCGATCTTTGGCAATGCCACACCTTTTTTACTTGCCACTTCTATCGGGTTTTCATCATATTCGATCTCGCTGATGCTATCGTAAGTGCCAAATGCATCACCGCTCAATGATTTTGTAACACTAGAGGGTCCCGATGCGATACAAGCCCCACCGTAAAGTCCGGCGAAATTACTTTCCGACAACTCCTCGACAACCGGATTACCCGACGCGTTCACATACTTAAGTTTTTCAAGTCCATAGAAAGCGCCATTCGTATTTTTTATTTTATTTCCGTGAACGAATAGATATACCAAATTAGTTAGTTTTGCGAAGGTTGATGGAGGAAGTTCCGAGATGTCGTTATCACCAAGATTGAGAAATTCAATTTGCGGAGAGTCGTCGAATACACCGAGTTCGATGGCAGTGAATCCCTGACTCGAAAGATCCACCCATTTCAAATGTTTCGAAACATCAGACGATTTTAAAATTCTTCCGTCAACATTGACAGCGAACGACAGCCCGATGATAATTGTGATAATCACAACTGAATTCCCAATCGTAGACATTTTTCCGTTTTTCGGAAATTCGAGAAGTCGTTAGCTGGAAACAAATTGGGCCCTTTTATCCGTACGATAACCGATGCTCAAAGATTTACTTGAAATGGTATAATGAATAATGAGAACGGAGATTGCGAGTCAACAGATGGTATCGAATATACAGTCCCAGATGTATTTATGAGCAATTGTACAAATTCGTGTACCGAGTTTGGGTCTTAACTACCAGCGATCTTTTCGTAACTTTGAAAGATAAAAATCCCTCTTCGAGAAATCAACTCTCAGTTTGAAAAAGAAATTTCCCTGGTTATTTGGGCTTCAATTGTGTGGGCCATTCTGTGAAGATTCCGGTATGCTTTCTCTTATTGATTTCTCAATGTGTTTTGATTTAAAAGAAAGTCTTGACCAAGTTTTCTTCCTATAAAAAGCTCAGCTTTTGCCTTGTCAATTAATTCCAAAGCGAATCCGGATTTTTGCAATGGAAACGAATATGACGAATCGATGGTGAGAGCACGCAAAGGTGCGAGGAACAAGATGAGCGAGACTTGAAAATTATAATTTACTCACGCGAGTCGTCGTTGATGAATCGATCGACGTGGCGGGATGCAGAATCACAGTTACCGAAATTTCGTCGTGGAAGCGACTACACCGTTGACAACTGGCAGGAATATGTTGCCAGGTCGAAACTACGTGGCTTTCTATGTCCACCTGAACTGCGCACGTCCCTATTTTTTTTCTTCCACGAGTAGTAAAACGCCAAAGGGGAAGTGTTGACGCATGTCGCGAATTTTTCATTATCATCATGCTGTCGCACCACTTCTACATTCGGCCGTGGAAAATTTTACGACAATGTTGCGACGCAAAGTCGATAATCTTTACTCGTTTCGACGCCGACCGAAGCTACGATAATATTTCTGCGTTTCAACCGAACCTGCGATAATACACTCGTCGAAAAAATTGAGGGAAAAATTGAAATTTGTCGAAATTTCAGGCATCTGTATCTCCGCGAAAAATAGCCGGATCCAGATGATCCATAACTCGTTTGAAACCTTGATTCTTCTACTTTTTTAATCAGATCGATCAAGCAGAATGTAGATTTTTTTTTGTTTTTGGTTCCTCATAAGGGAAGCTATGTGACGGTGGGACATTTTTTCTCGAGACCTTAATGTCACCATGTTTAGAATGTGCCAAAACGTCGATAAAACACATTTGGAGAAAATTTCCGGATGTATGTGAGGCTTTTCACATCACTACAGCCAGTAAAAAAAATTTACCACAAATAATTTCAAAAAATTCAGTTATTTCATTGATAAATATTTACGGAGTGCCGACATATCTACGTTTGTAAAAAACGAATATGTGCGTCTTTTTATGACTATCCAGAAAAAAGTTAATTTAGATTTTATCGAGCAACTTGTTCGAGCTAGAACCTGGTTAGTGAGTGGGAGTCGGGAGATGAGCGAATAAAGCAAAAAAAAATCGAGCGTCGGTTGAGCGTGATTGAACTCGGATCGCGTTGTCTTTATTCTGAACGCAAGGCGTAGTCAATTTTATTTCCCGTACAAAAAAGGCGAGATATCGAGATTAGACTCAATTTCCGCTGAGCAAGCAGAACTGTATGGAGACAACTATATCTAAGATTAACGTTCGATATTACCGAGTTTAACAAATTTTTATCAATGAGTTACGCGTCCGAACACAAGCTTGAGTCGTACGAGATTGACGAGATGCCGGAAGGGCTCGCGTCACGAGAGCTTGTCGCGTGGTCGCCAGATGGGAGTGGGGGTAGCCGGGAGCCGAGAACACCTGAGTCTCGACCACCCCTCCCCCTCTCCAACCTGTTGAGCCGACGAGAGCGCCCGAATTCCGCGTTAGCCGGAACATACTCCCCCGCCGTCAGCGAGGGTCGCTGGCAGAAATAGAGCTGGAGTTCGAGCCGGTCTGGTCGTCGGTCTTGAGAGGGTCGACGGGTAGCAAAACAAGACGAGAAAATGGCCTGTTGAGCGTCGCTGTTGCGGTTTTAATCGTGACCACCCGCGTTAGTCCGTCTTTGCCAGGATGGAGCTCGAGAACACGGGCAAGAGGCCACTTCGATGGAGGAAAACGTTCGTCACTGAGAAGAACAATGCAGCCAATCTTGATGTCGTGCGACGGATGGTGCCATTTAGAGATGGACTGAAGTCGTTGGAGATAGCTCGTTGACCATCTGTTCCAAAAGTGTTGTAGCTTACTCTGGATGAGCTGCCAACGAGCGAGAGGCGACACAGCTGCAGAGTTCAGGGTGGGCTCCGGAACGGTGGAAAGAGCGTGACCAATGAGAAAGTGCCCAGGAGTGAGAACGGCGAGATCGTCAGGGTCGTCAGAGAGGGGCTCGAGAGGTCTGGAGTTCAGCGCTGCTTCAATTTGTAAAAGAAGCGTCGAGAGTTCCTCAAGCGTGAGGAGCGAGTCTCCGATGGTCCGCTTGAGATGGTACTCCACCGATTTTCCGGCTGCTTCCCATTTTCCGCCAAAATGAGGAGCAGCAGGTGGGTTGAACGACCACCGCGTGCCGTCCGAGAGAAGGAGCTGGGCGAGATGATGGGAGTCTCGAGATGCAGAGGAGAAGAGTTTCTTGAGCATAGCATCTGCTCCCAAGAACGTAGTACCGCAGTCAGACTATAGGTTGCGACATAGTCCCCGTCGTGAAACAGAGCGGTGATAAGCTGCGAGAAAGCTGTCGGCGGTGTAGTCTGAGACGACTTCGAGATGAACTACGGAGGTAACCATGCACACAAAGATAGCGAGCCATCCCTTGTAGGACTTGTGCCCACGACCCTTCCAAGAGCGGAGTGATACAGGTCCGGCGTAATCGACTCCCGTGTTGAGGAATGCGCGAGCTGGAGTAACTCGAGCCGTCGGGAGCTGGCCCATCAGCTGCTGAGCTCGTATGCCTCGTTGTCGAGCGCAAGGAACACACTTGAGAATGTATGAGCGTACTGGAGCTCGTCCGCCGATAACCCAATAAGCTCGTCGGACATGTGAGAGGGTCAGTTGATTTCCTCCGTGAAATGTGCGGAGATGAGCATCTTTGATGACGAGATGGGCTAACTGAGAAGTTCGTGGGAGAATCGCTTGGTGTTTGCTATCGGGAACAAGCGGTGCAAATTCCAAGCGGCCTCCCACGCGAGGCACCCCTTGACGATCAACGAAGGTGGTGAGACGAACCATGGAGTGAGACGGGCTCAACCTCTCCCCCCGGGAGAGGATCTCGAGCTCTGTCGGGAAGTATGACGCCTGGGTGGCCTTGATCCAAAATATTCGTGCCACCTCGAGGTCACTGGGACTGAGGGGGTAGGCGAGCGACGAGCGAGGCGTGCGGGGAAAACGTGCGACGGCGCGTTGACAGATGGCAGTGATCCGGAGAAGCATCGAGAGTGACGAGAACCTTTCGACGAGATCCCACAACTTGGGAGACGAGACGGTCGTGGCGAGGACTGTTTCAGCCTTCTCCTCAAGATTAACAGAGGGGTCGAGCGTAGCTTTTAGAGACGGCCATGTGGCAGAGCATTGAGAAAGCCAGTGGGACCTCGTCGTCGTCCACACGGTCGTGAAGCGTCTCAGCTCCAAACTTCGAGAGGCCTGGGAAAATAAGGTGGGCTCGACCACCGACCCCACGACACTCGAGGACATGATGAGCTTCCTCAAGGGACGAGCTCGACCCATGGAGAGCATCGAACGTGGCTCACGACCTGGCAGCTCTGGCATACAATCCGCGGCCGCCAGCACTCAACAACCCAGTCGACAAACGTCGAGGGTCAACGCCGTCACTTCGCACAGATCTAAATTACAGTCCACTTCGTCGGGAAAATGGCCTATGGCCAATCGATATTCGTGCTCCTATTGTCAAAAGGATCATTTTATCGCATCCTGTGACGAGTTTCGCGACCTACCGCCCGGCTCGAGAAAGCAGTTCGTCGATCGCGAATACCTGTGCTTCAACTGCCTAGGGAAGCACAGCGTTCGTGCCTGCAACACCACTCGCACGTGTTTGACTTGCCACGAGCGCCACCATACTCTGCTCCATCTCGCCATGAAGCGTGCGGAGGGCGCCGCCGACGGTTTGGACGAGAACGTGAACCGATCAGCACAGGGTTGCCACCGAAGACCGAGAATCTTGGTGCTTGAAGCATCAAGCGTACGCTGTTCGGTGGAGGAGCCGTCGAGAGAAAGAGACTGGAGAAACCGTGGGTGGTTCGTGTGCTACTTTGCGAGAGAGAAGCCCCCAGCGGCGCAAAGCGCCCGAACTTGATCACCGACGTTGACGAGTTGGTCGAGCGTGTCGGCACCACCGCAGATGTCGTTCACGTAGCGGCCGTTAAGCATCGGCTGAACAGCCAGTGGGAATCGCTCACCTTCATCTTGGACGAGCTGGAGCAACGTGCGAAGCGCCAGAAATAGAGCTGGTCGAGTGCCGTAGGTCACCGTAGTGAGCTGGTACGACGCCGGCTGCCCCTCGGAGTTCATCCAGAGAATCTGCTGAAGCGGCCAGTCATCTTCGTGAACTCGAATTTGGCGGAACATTTTCGTAATGTCCGCCATGAAGATAAATCGATGTTGTCGAGCCCAGAGAAGGACGTCAGAAATGTCGTGCTGGAGCTTGGCCCCAGTATGGAGCAGGTCGTTGAGAGATGATCCGGAGTCGGTCTTTGCGGAGCCATTGAAGACGACACGGAGCTTGGTCATTTCGCTGTCTTCTCGAAAAACCCCGTGATGGGGGAGATAATAGCAAACACGCGAGCCACCCTGCTCCCCTCGCGAGCCCTCAGAGACCCTCGACCCTCCTGGTGATTGATCACCATGTGCCAAGGTCATCTCGTCGGACCCAAGAGCGGTTACAGGGACGCGAGCGTGAGCTGTCGACGGGCGTGTTGGTACTTTTCGCATGTGACCGAGCGACTCGTATTCTTCGAGAAAATCATGATAAAGCTGCCGGAAACGAGCGTCCTTGTCGAGTCGAGATGTCATTCTGCGCAGGCAGGAGAGCGCAGTCCGATACGAGCTGCCGAGAGAAGAGTCTGGAGCAGAAAAGGGTAATCGAACAATGTATCGGCCAGAGCTGTCTCGAGAATGGGTTGTCGAGAAGTGTAGTTCACATTCGAGTTCGGCGGGTGACAATTTGCAAGCTGGGCGGTCGAGCACATCCCCTTGAGTCCAGAATCTTGTGAGAAGAGTATCGAGCTGATCGTTGGATATTGTGGTGACGAGCGATGTGGCCTGCGAGGGCTGAGAAGGCCCAGTGGGCCCATATATGATCCATCCAAGGTGTGTGAGCTGCGCAACGGGCGCAGTTGGTCCAGCTTTGATCACGTCTGGTTGGACGAGCTGGCCAAAGTAATCGGCGCCAACGAGAAGGTCAACGGGAGCGGGTATGCGATAATCCGGATCAGCGAGCTGGAGATGGTCGAGCTGGTTCCAACTGAGGTGATCTGCCGGGAAGGTTGGAAGAGCAGTTAATAGACGGTCAATGACGTGAACGGTTAAGACGATGGAGAAGTTCGAGTGGCGAGATTTTAAGGTGATGTCGAGCGAGCCAGTGGTTGTCCCTGACGATAAATCTCCAACACCAGAGAGGCGAATAGAGGTATGATGCCTCTGCAGACGAAGTTTTCGAGCAAGCTTGGCCGTGATGAGTGAGATTTCTGAGCCTGGGTCGAGAAGGAGCCGCACAGGGAAACAGGCTTGAGAGGTAACGACAAGGGCAGAGCTGGTCGCGAGGAGAACCCCAGGATGAGATGCTGGAGCTGGCAGAGGCGCCTCACTTCATTGTGGAGACGGTTCGTATGTGGAGCTGGTCGTGGGGTTTCGTTCGTTTCGTTTCGGGGTTTCGTTCCGAGTCGGAGTAGAGGTCGCGAGAGAGCTTCGCTCGGTGGGCAGAGTCGGTCTCATGGCGGCGCCCTCCGCACGCTTCATGGCGAGATGGAGCAGAGTATGGTGGCGCTCGTGGCAAGTCAAACACGTGCGAGTGGTGTTGCAGGCACGAACGCTGTGCTTCCCTAGGCAGTTGAAGCACAGGTATTCGCGATCGACGAACTGCTGTCTCGAGCCGGGCGGTAGGTCGCGAAACTCGTCACAGGATGCGATAAAATGATCCTTTTGACAATAGGAGCACGGATATCGATTGGCCATAGGCCATTTTCCCGACGAAGTGGACTGTAATTTAGAGCTGTGCGAAGTGACAGCGTTGACCCTCGACGTTTGTCGACTGGGTTGTTGAGTGCTGGCGGCCGCGGATTGTATGCCAGAGCTGCCAGGTCGTGAGCCACGTTCGATGCTCTCCATGGCTCGAGCTCGTCCCTTGAGGAAGCTCATCAGGTCCTCGAGTGTCGTGGGGTCGGTGGTCGAGCCCACCTCATTTTCCCAGGCCTCTCGAAGTTTGGAGCTGAGACGCTTCACGACCGTGTGGACGACGACGAGGTCCCACTGTTCAATGGGGGCCCCCAAGGCCTTGAGAGCAGTGAGCGACTCCGTGACGGTCGCGCCGAGCTGGTTGAGGCCGGAAACGGAATGCGAATCCATTGGAGCAGAACAGAGGAGACGATCGAGCTGGGCGGTAATCAACAGTCGTTTTCTCTCGTAACGGCTGTTCAGCAGGTCCCACGCGGTGAAGAACGAATCTTCGGAGATGGTCAGGCTTGAGATCAGCTGCAACGGCTCCCCCGCTAAGCTGGTGCGAAGATAATGCATTCTCTCTACGTTAGAGAGGTCAGGGTTGTTCGAGACGAGAGAGATGAACAAATCTCGGAAGGACCGCCATTCTGAGTAGACTCCGTGAAACCGAGGTAACGTGATCACTGGAAGGGCACGACGGATCGAGGTGGTCAGTGGTGTGGCCGCAACAGACGGGCGCCGTGTGCTGGAGAAGACCCCCCCGCCAAGGTCGATGAGATTAATCATCAACGTGCGAGCGGAGGAATAGTCTGTGAGTGCCTGGTCGAAGAGCCCTTCCGCGAAGTACGGCAGACCAAGCGCGTTCTCGATGCGGGAGCTCGTGCTTACGATTTCTTCGTGAGTGGCCTCGAGCTTCTCCCAATTGGTCTCCAGGAGCTGAAGTAGCGACTCGAGTGCCGGGCCACCGAACGCCATCGGTTCACTGTTCCTAGCTCGGTCGAGAATTGATGAGATGAGCGACGCACGGGACTTCTGAAGGTTAATGGTAACGTCGAGGTCGGCCATGTTGACGTTTGTCGAGAAATAGTCACGAGACGAGTGACACGAGTACCCAAACGCGCACGAATTCGAGATAACCAGAACACGAAACGTTCGAGACGCGTCTACGGACAGCTGTACGTGGCACGAGACCAGCGGGAGCGAGAATCAGAACGCGCAAACAAATCGAAACGGCAGAGAAGAACGGTACGAGAAGCGAAGACGTCGAGAGTGTGCGTTGCACGAACAGTGTGCTGAACGAGCACGAGCGAGAATCACGACACGCGCAAAATCGAGATGGCCGCGAACGACTGGGCGCGACGCGTACACGTCGAGATTGTACGTTGCACGCAAAATGTTTTGAGCGAGCACGAGTGAGAATCACGACACACACGAAATCGCAATGGCCGTGAAAACCGGTACGAGAAGCGCAAACGTCGAGAGTGTACGTTACACGAACAGTGTGCTGGTCGAGCACGAGCGAGAATCACGACACGCGCAAAAACGAGATGGCCGCGAAAAACTGGACGAGACGCGCACACGTGGAGATTCTATGTTGCACGGACAATGTTTTGAACGAGCACGAGCGAGAATCACGACACACACACAATCGAGATGGCCGCGAAAAACTGGACGAGACGCGTGCCCGTAGAGATTGTACGTTGCACGAACAATGTTTTGAACGAGCACGAGCGAGAGTCACGACACGCACAAAATCGAGATGGCCGCGAAATACTGGACGAGACGCGTACACGTCGAGATTGTACGTTGCACGAACAATGGTTTGAGCGAGCACGAGTGAGAATCACGACACACACGAAATCGCAATGGCCGTGAAAACCGGTACGAGAAGCGCAAACGTCGAGAGTGTACGTTACACGAACAGTGTGCTGGTCGAGCACGAGCGAGAATCACGACACGCGCAAAAACGAGATGGCCGCGAAAAACTGGACGAGACGCGCACACGTGGAGATTCTACGTTGCACGGACAATGTTTTGAACGAGAACAAGCGAGAATCACGACACGCACACAATCGAGATGGCCGCAAAAAATTGGACGAGATGAGTACACGTCGAGATTGTACGTTGCACGAATAATGTGCTGAACGAACACGAACGAGAGTCACGACACGCACCAAATCGAAAATGGCCGCAACTCAAATATACGGGACGCGTCGACTGGGCAGCGGCGCGAAGAGCGGCGATGCGCGAAGCGAGCACGAACGAGAAGCACTACGCGCACACAATAGAAAATGGCTGACACTGAGATGTAAGAGACAGGTCGGCGAAGGGAGCGTGAGTAGTGCGGTCGTCGCGCGAGGCGAGAAAGAACGAGATGCACGACGCGCACGAAATCGAGATGGTCGTTCGCTGCACGAACAATGCGCCGCACGAGCACGAATGAGAATCCCGGCGCGCACCGAATCAAAAATGGCCGCAACTCAAACACACGGGACGCGTCGACCGGGCAACGGTGAGGAGAGCGGCGATGCGCGAAGCGAGCACGATCCAGAAGCACTACGCGCACTCAGCCGAAAATGGCCGACACTAAAATGTGAGAGTCTGGTCGGCGGAGCGAAGATGCGTAGCGAGACCGATATACGAAACAAGCGCGAGCGAGGGTGTTTTGAATGAACGCGAGCGAAGATCACGGCACGCACAAAAATTGAAACAAAAAATGTACGAGGCGCGTCTATGGAGCGACAGACCGTAGCACGAGCGACGCGCGGCACGAGTAGTAACACGAGGTGTGGGACGCGAACAGTTTCGAAGCGAGCCGGAGCTGCACGGAGCGCGACGCGTCGGTTGAACGAGGGATCGAGAAGTCGACGCGCGGGTCGAGCGAGCACGTGACGAAGCACCACACTTTTATGTTTCACCTTTCAGAGAAAGAATGCTGAACTCGAACTCACTATCCGGCATAATAAAGCAAAAAAAAATCGAGCGTCGGTTTAGCGTGATTGAACACGGATCGCGTTGTCTTTATTCTGAACGCAAGGCGTAGTCAATTTTATTTAACGTACAAAAAAGGCGAGATATCGAGATTAGACTGAATTTCCGCTGAGCAAGCAGAACTGTATGGAGACGACTATATCTAAGATTAACGTTCGAGATTATCGAGTTTAACAAATTGTTATCAATGAGTTACGCGTCCGAACACAAGCGTGATTCGTACGAGATTGACGAGATGCCGGAAGGGCTCGCGTCACGAGAGCTTGTCGCGTGGTCGCCAGATGGGAGTGGGGGTAGCCGGGACCCGAGAACGCCCGAGTCTCGACCACCCCTCCCCCTCTCCAACCTGTTGAGCCGACGAGAGCGCCCAAATTCCGCGTTAACCGGAACACAAGTAAACGTCCGTTTCAGGGCAAAATATGCAAAAATATTTTTTTTTCTCACGGAAAGGCACTAGTTATTTTTTTTTTAATTACCCTAAATTCTGAATACGAAAAACGAATTTTTTGGTATTTTTTATATTATGGAATGGGTAATCGGTAATGCGGAATTTTACCGATTTTATTGATGGCTTTTTTTCAGTATGACTTTTTTTCATGTGCTCCAGTCCCTCTACACGGTTCAACGAGCATAGATTATCATTAATTTCCCTTTCCAGGAAGCTTCTGAACTCTGCCTGACAAATGATTTTTAAATTTATAAATTCGATTTTTTTTTGAATCACAGCAGTACTTGCCGAGTTAATAATCACAGCTACTATTCAATGATGGAAGATGTAACTTTATTTCGTAAAAATAGACAGACTACACTACAGGCCAATAGTATCAGACCACTAACCGCCCGCCCAACCAAAATCGAGTCGCGACTTTGAACGATGGTAGCTCCGTCAAAAATGAAGATAGCATTTTTTTTCTGGGACTACTGGAAAGCTTATTCAATTTTGTGTCGAATGCGCTCTGGTTGAGGCAATCATCTGTATATGAAATTATCACGTGAGGAAAAGGAAAAAATAATTCGGGTTTTGACAAAATTTCGTACCACAACTTTGACCCATGGCCGAAGCTAGGAAATTTTTTTTTTGATCTGGAAGAATTCAAAAAGCATCTCTGAAATCTCAGGAGTGGATCCGTAAAAGAGAGGGAAAGAAAATTGAGGGATTCCTGAAGTATCGATTCACGTTTACGAGCGTGCAGAATCCACCGGACGACAGTCAGTTGCTCGATCCGAAGCTCTCGGCAAGAGCTTCGCCTGCCAGCCCAGGCCCGAATGGCAAACAGGGGCGTGCGCGGGCTACTGTTACTCTACCAAAAGTTGTTATTCTTGATTTATTTTCAGTTTATTGACCAAATTATTTTGCAAATATTATTAGAACCTGTCTACAAATGTAATTGTCAACGTGAGTATTGAATAATTGAATGATCCATTAAAGATAGACTTTTCAAGCCGGAATTAAAACTTTTCGAATTATTATTCGTTGATTATTCATTAAATAGAAATCGATTGTTATAAGAAGATAAAAATCATTAAACCCAATGAATAAACGAGGAAATATATATTTAATATATAGTGTAACGGTAGCCGTTACACCGAGCCCCAAAGCCCCACCCCAAGGCAGAAAAGCGAGGGAAAAAGACGCGCAGGCGTACGAGACTCAGCATCCGTCAGCGAACAGCAACTGCAGCGACACCTGTAACAAAAAGAAGAAACAGGATCCTGTGGGTGGCGGGAAAAAAACAAAAAAAAAGAACCAATGACGGATGAGAGCGGTGTCGTCAATGCACCGGAGCCAATCACTGCTCGTGCTGGTGGCGTCACTCTGGAAAAGCAAAAGAGAGGGAAGCTCCTGGTGGCGTATAAAAAACCACCACCGGAGGAGCGGAGGATCAGAATTTCTCTGTCCACAGCCCCGGGATCTCCAGCCAGCAACCAGCAGCCAAGCATTGGGTCTGACGAGCAACGGCGCCCGAGCATCACGAGAACGAACGGAGACACGAGAAGCCGAGGAGGCAGAGAGATCCACCGGAGCCACACGCATGCCGGACAAAGTCCGAATTTCTTTTGATTCGTATTTTTCAGAACGAACCAAACTAGAAACCGTGGACAACGGGAGGAAATCCCACAACGAGGCGCGACGGTGACGAGAGAAAAAGCCAGAACGAGACAGCCACCGGTCGTTGACGAATCGAAACGACGAGCTGTCACTTCGGGTTTCACAACATCGCCGCGCAGGCGCTGACCGGCGGGAACAAGATTTTATCGTTGCAGAGTCCCGGACTCCCGAAAAAGCCCCTAAATCCGATCGATCGACGGGAAAAAACGTGGAGGAACTCCGACAACGAAAGAACACCCGGAAAGAAGGCTCAATTCCGAGAAAAACGCGAACTTCCGGTATAGACGCACGGACGACGAGGACCCGACCCGACACAGTCCCCGCCATCTTAGTGACTGTCAAATCTGCTCGTCACCCACGAGCAGTTACCGCGACGGCCCGTATCACGACGAAGGCGCCCCGCGTCACGCGTGACCTGCCGCGCATGCTCCCGCGAGGAGGGGAGAACCATCGAGATCGACCGCTATCGATTGATTGATCGCCGGGGCACCCGAGGGCGGCACCGCACGGTGACGAGAGCACGCGCGCGAAAGCTCCGTCGGGCGTACCGCGGGACATCGTTACCGGGCGTACGATACCACGTGACCGCGCGACGATATTGCGAGAGTAAGCGCGAAAAGCCCGTGTGAGCGAAGCACGGCAAATTGTACGCGAAAATATCCGATAGAGAGCGCGCAGATCCTTCGAAATTCCACGGCGCAACGCATGAATGTGATAAGAACGAGAAGATTTTGTATGTACTTGCACTTGATTCATGAATAAACCCTACTTTTACCTATTGCCCGTGTAAAAACATTTCTTTGCGTGCTCGAGACCTTATAAAAAAAATTAAGTAACAAAGAAGCACCGTTACATTTGGCGCCCAACGTGGGGCTCGAGCATAAAAAGAATATACCGGGTAATACGGCAACCAAGTAGGGTATGCTATATAAATCACGGTTTGCACAGAGGCTTGCTCGACAGACAATTATGGAGGGGATCACGGAAGCAAGCTTGAGTTCCCCGGAAGGAAGCCCGAATGGAGAGACACCTGCGTGGGAGTCAACCACGGCCGATCGGATGCTGCGACCCCCACCGAGGAATACGAGGAGAACAATCGGTGAATGGTCGGACATTAACGAACGGGACGATCGAGAGAACGGAGACAGCACCACCAATGGAGAAGAAATTGCGACGGAGAAAAGAGGAGACAATCTTGAACGGGTCGTTCCCATGCTTCAAAGGATTGAAAAGGACTTGACATTCTTAAAGGGTGAGGAGCGGGCGTGCGAGTCCCGGGTAAGATCGCTACGAGACAACCTCGTAGAGCACGTCGAAGTAGCGATCGCAATCGAGGAAGAAAAAACGGACGACAAAATTGCCGAAGCTTCGGGGCAGATAAGAAGGGAACAGAAAGCCGTGAATAACGTCATCGAAGGGGAAATGGGGGGAGCGGAGGCGGCAACGGCACGATTAAAAAGACTCATCGAGGAAGCACGGGAAAGGAGCCGGCAAAATCACGCGGCAATCGAGGAGCACGATGTCCGGATTCGAAGATTGGAGCAGCGTGCCACGATGCAGCCAGATGCAACCGTGCTAGGGGCCACGTTTGGTAACTGTACGGGGGTCCAGCGGATACAGACGGTCCAACAAAAAACACCCGTATTTCGGGCAGACGGCAAACAACGCCCCATGGCGTTTCTAAATGATTTGGAAACCTACTGCAATTGCACCGGGGTTGACGTACGGACAGTGCTCCCGGAAGCACTCAAAGGAACGGCAGAGGACTGGTGGCGTCTCATCAGGGAGGAAATAGAAGATCTGCAGACGTTCAGGGAATTGTGTATGGCTCGATACTGGACAGTGGAGATGCAAAACAAAGTTCGGAGGAATCTAGAATTCGGTTGCTACCGTGCGAACGAGCAGAATCGGACACGGGCTGAATACGCAGCCCTGATGCTCGGAAATGCGCGAGATTTGACGGAGAGAAGAACGGATGAGGAGATCATCAAATGTTTAGCGCGGCATTTCGACGAGGAGATCCTCTGTGCAGTTAGGATTCGGCAAATCCGAACGGTACGAGAATTTCTCGAACTGCTCGAGAGTATCGACCTCTCGGGCCCCGTAAATGACCGAAGAGGTGACCACCGGACGAACAAAAGGTCAGTGGCATACCCACCACCACGAGCCGACGACCAACCTCCACCACGGGACGCAAGATGGCCGACGCCAGAACGAAACAACGGGGGAGGGTTCAGAAATGCGGCACCAAACGCACCGCGATGGCAGGGACCCCAGGGGCATCCCCAATCATCGTCGGGGGCACCACGAAGTGGAGGGGGGAACGGTGGATAGCAGCAATCACCCCCCGCGACCGTACAAGCCATGCAAGTGCATGGGGGGGCAGCACAGTGGAGGCCGCCGGGACCATACGGAGAGGACTCAACGAATGGTCAGCCGACGCCGGCCAACGCGAGCAACACGGGAAACGCGTAGCCGTTGCGTTCAGAGCCTCGGGAGATAAAAAGAAAAAGACGAGGGGGGACGCAACGGGCGTGAAAAGAAAAAAGAAGAAGGAAAAGGGAACCCAAGAAAAGAAAATAGAAGGAAAGCCAGAAGAGAGAAAGAAAGAAGAAAATGAAGAAAAGAAAATAAATAAAATAGAAAAGAAGAAAGAAAAAAAGAAAGAAGAGAAGAAAGAACAAAAGAAGAAAGAAGAGAAAAAAGAAGAAAAAAGAGAAAAGTGCGAAGGAGAAAGGAAAAGTCAAAAAACGAGTGAGGAGGAGAGAGAGACAGATGGGAAGGAAAAAGATGAAGAATGAGGAAGTCGAACAAAATTTCCGGGAGGTACGGATAAATACCATCTTCGAGAATCCGCGTGAATTCCTGTGCGAGGAAGCGGACCCCAAGGGGCGAAGATGGTATAACGAAATGCATCCGAGGTGCCCGGAAATCGCGATCGACGTAGCAGGAATCGGAACAACTGCACTCATCGACACCGGGAGCGAGATCAGTTGCCTGGCGGAGGAATTATTCACGAGAGAGGCTGAAACATTCGAGAAATGGCCGATCCTCCCGGTGACGTGCACAAAAGTGGTGGGTGCATTTGGAGGAGAGGCGACTCGGGTCAAGAAGCAGGTCGTCGTCGATGCGAACGTCCGAGAGACGACGGGCAAAATACAAATGTTCGTCGTGCCGAAATTACTTCGCTCCGTATTGATAGGTATCGACGGTATGGTGAGTTTAGGCATCAGTGTCGATACCGTCAAAGGCGAAGTAACCGTGCAAGGACAAACGATCGCGCGAAAAATCAAGGGAGAATGGAAACCGGTGAGACCAGGGTGGAGAAAGAAGAGTACACGGAGATGGAAAATATTCGATAAAAGACCAGGAAAGATGTCGGCGTACGTCCATCGGCTCGAATCGAAAGACGCGAAACTATATTTTCATCGAGCAGACCCGGTGCCATTGGGACAGCAGAAAAAGGTGCAAGAGGAACTGCAACGAATGATGCGGTACGGGGTGATCCAAAAATCGCAAAGCACATTTATCAATCCGTTGATGCCGGTGACTAAGAGCGACGGGAGCGTGCGACTGTGTCTCGACGCCAGAGAATTAAATAAATATCTGGTGAACGATTACAATAACGCACCTCCGATCGAAGACATCTTCCAAAAATGCGGCGGAAAAACGGTCATCTCGACGCTGGACCTCACGAGCAGTTTTTGGCAAATTCCCCTTGACCCAGATTCACGAAAATACACAGCGTTCCAACACAACGGTAAATGCTATGAATTTACGGTGACTCCGTTCGGGCTGAAAACGAGCACCGCAAGTCTCATCCGAGCATTGGACATCGTGTTGAAGGGGCTGGATTTCGTCATAAACTTTGTCGATGACCTTCTGGTGTTGTCTGAAAGTATGGAGGAGCACGTGGAACACCTCGAAATTTTATTTCATCGGTTCATGGAGCATGGGATGACATTGAAATTCGGAGAATCTCATTTTTTCCGAAAAGAGGTGTCATTTCTGGGGCATATTCTGACCACCGAGGGGCTGAAGCCCGACCCCGAAAAGGTCAAGGCCATTCATGAATATGCAGCTCCGAAGAACATTCGACAGCTGCGAGGGTTTCTCGGTTTGATAAATTTCTATACGCAATTCACTAACCGACACGCGCATGAAACTGCACCATTGCTCGAGCTGTTGCGTAAGGGTGTGCGGTGGCGATGGGGGGAGGAGGAGGAGAAGAGTTTCGCGCAGGTGAAAAAACTTTTCTACGAGACGGTTATCCTCAGATACCCTGACGTGAAGAAGGCGTATTTTCTCACCACGGATGCAAGCAGTTACGCACTAGGCGCGACCTTGGCACAAGAAAACATTGAAGGTGAACGAGAGGTCGTCGCTTTCGCAAGTCGGACGTTAAAAGGAACCGAGCTCGGATGTGTGACCACCGAGAAGGAACTGCTCGCCATCGTATGGTCGCTAAAGAAATTCCGGACGTACCTGGTGGGAGTGGCCATAAAAATCGCAACCGACAATAAGGCATTAACGTTCCTACGAACGTGCCGATTTTAGTCGGAGAGACTGATGCGATGGGCTCTCGCGATCGAAGACTACGATCTCGAAGTCGACCACATCGAGAGGAGGAAGAACGTGGTTGCGGATACCCTCAGCAGACCCGATGAGGGAGGGGAGAGCATCGGGGGCAGTCCAAAGGAGGTCTTAGTGATAGCCGCAGCATTGGCCAGAAAAGCATCGAAGGAACTCGTGCAAGAAATGAAGAAGATTCGCAAATTATAACGACAAGACGAAGAGCTAAGCAAAACCATCGAGTCACTGGAAAAGGGAGAAAAGAATGATCGGTACAGGATCAACGAAGGAATCCTACAAAGAAGATCGAGGGAAAGAATCTGGAAAACGGTGGTACCAAAAAAAATCATCGACCATCTGATTACCGAATGCCACGAACTGTATGGACATCTCGGTACAAAGAAATGCTTCCGGATGATCGATGAGGATTTCGCATACCCACATCTCGCACGACAAATTCGGAAAATTCTCTCATGTTGCGATACGTGCCAGCGAAACGAAGTGGCTGTGCAGACCAGTTACGCTGAAATGCAAAACACCGTCCCGAGCGGGCCAAATGATTTACTCTCCATCGATTTCTACGGACCACTACCGACGTCGGTGGGAGGAGTCAAACACATATTGGTGACGATCGACGCATTCTCGAAACATAGAGTTCTGTTTCCCATGCGCCAGGCCAACACGGCGACCGTGGTGAAACGCATTTTCGAAAATTACATGCCGACATATGGAAAGCCGACGAGAATACAATTCGACCACGGAACACAGTTTACGTCAAAAAGCTGGTTAAAAAAATTGGAAGATGCGAACATAAAGGCGGTATATTCTTCGATACGACACCCACAAGGAAATATCGTCGAACGGGTGAACCGAGAGCTCGGACGATTTTTCCGAACGTTTTTAAAAAAAAACCACGGGGAGTGGTACAAATGGGTGCAAGTTGTGCAAGATCGCATAAACGAGACGCATCACGAGACCACAGAATATCCGCCAACGGAATTACACACAAAGGAGAAACCGCTACGGATGTGGAATCAATGGATCGGGATACCGGCCAGCGAATTTGAGGATTCTCCGAGTTACGAGATGAAGCTGGAAATCGCACGAGAACGCATCGAATCAAAGGGTTTCAAGCGAGCGGAACGATTTAACCGAACGCATAGAATGACCACGTTCGAGGAAGGCGATCTCGTGCTTGTAAAAGCGTTAAACGTTTTCGATCCGGCAAAGCAAATCACATCAAAGTTCTTACCACTCCGAGAAGGCCCGTATCGGATGAAAAAATGTGGGATTGGCTACATATCTTCTGGAAGATCCGATGTGACAGGATAGTTTTGACATAGAGATTTTGCCGTTGCCTTCTGTCGATTTACTTATCGACCGATGATCGAACTACAATCCGTGCGTGCGCAAGCGCCGAAATTTTCGCCGCTCCCCACCCAACGCATCATGAGAAGGGCCCCACGGATCGACGAGAGCGCGTCACTTGTCGTCCGGCTCGCTTTCTGTATAGTTCACATTTTGTAAAGTCAAAATCTGAACAAAGAGCCGTTATAATTAAGGTCATATTCAACTTGTCGTTTGATCCTCGACGTGGACACTAATCTTTGTCAAGAATTGTAGAGGATCATAATCGTGCCCAATCGACCAACTGTATCGTTAATTAAGGAATTTGTCAAGGAATTATCTCGAACGATTGTCAAGGGATTGAATCGTGGAATATTATAAAAGGAATTGTATAACCACGAAATAAAAATCGTCAAAACTGTAAGTACTTTTGAATTCGTTTTGTGTCGATCTGCTTTGCTGTCTATATATCTTCGCTCGCTTGTTTTGCAAGGGTCATCCAATCGAGCCCCCCCCTGAATCTTTTGTCTTTTGCTTATAAACTGGATAAATTAAATTAGTGAAATATCGCTAGTAATTATTGACTAGCTGGCGCCCAATAAAATTTGAAATATTTGAATGAACCCCTTGAGCCCTGGCAGCCACCGACCCGGGCCGCGCCAGCTGTAGAACGCGTTTCGCGGGAAAAGTGATTGAGAATCGCGATCGGAAAAAAGTTCTGTCTCAATTGGCGCCCAACGTGGGGCACGTTGGAAAAATAATTGTTCAAACTAATTGTTTAAATTGATTGTCTAAATTCATTGTCTAAATTAATTGTTAATTCCGTCGGAAAATTGTAAATGGAAAGCGTAAAGCTTATTGAGAAATTTGTTAAATCAAAATTTTCAAGTGTTAATTAATTATTGAAAATTATTGAGATTATTTAAAATTATTGAAAGTTATTGAAAATTATTAAAATTATTTAAAATTGTTCGAAATTATTGAAAAGTATTAAAATTATTGAAATTATTGTTATTATCGAGAATTGTTGAAAATTAATTATTTAAATTTCTGGGAAAATCATAGTGAAACTATTGTGAAAATTTTGAAAAATTTCTTGACAAAATTGTTTAGCAACGTTTTGAATATAAATTGTTGAAACTGTTGGAAATATTATTTGAAGAAACGAATATTATTTCGAGTCGAGAATTTTCGAACATAGTTTTTGTCTCTGCGTGCGTATCGCTCGGCGACCGTGAGCGCGGGCAAAGGGCCAGCGCGGGCCCAAACGTAAACAAACAGTGTATTGAAAGACCTTGTTCTTCTCTCTCGCTGTAACGCTTGCTTCTATAACGCTTATAATATTTCATCGCTTTGCCTGTACTAATAATATTTCGTAGAATATGATTGGAATTTTGTAACCGCTTTTGTGTCGTCGACAATCCGTATATTGTCGCCGGTTGGACTGTCTGTTATTTCGATAAATTTTGAAACTTACCATGGATAGAGATCGAACGGTTGAATCTTGTTTCAATTGTTCGACTGAAATCTTTTTTTGGAAATTTGAATGAAAATTTAAAATTCGTCACGTCGATGCGATTGAATCTCGCTTCGTCGTCGTCGATGTATTGGGTGCGAACGACAAGTCGAATGTTTTTCTGTACATTGATTGGAATGAGAGACTCTGCTGTGACTCGAATCTTGCTTCGGTCACGGTTGAGAGATTTTGATTATTATATTGTCGCGATTGAATCTCGCTCCATCGCTTTGAAGAAATTCGTCAAATATGACGAATATTAATATTGTCAAATTAAATAAATTGTAATTTCGGGATTTCGTCGTGATTTGAATCTTGCTTCGGTCGCGACAAACCAAATTGAGATAAATTAATTTTCATATTGTCGCAATTGAATCTTTCTTCGTTGCTGACAATAATTTTGGCAAATATAACGAATATTGGTATCGTTAATTTGAAAATTAACTAAATTGAGATTTGAGAATATTAAATATTTAGATCGGAATTTGAAAGTCGAAAACATTCGATATATAGCGGACTGAGATTTTGTCGTGATTTGAATCTTGCTTCGGTCACGACAGATTGAATCGAGTTATCGGATATTTGACAGATTAATATTGGAAAAAAGAGAAAATCATTGTCGTGGTTTGAATCTCGCTTCGGCCACGGTGATTAAAATCGACTTATTATCGTTGAATTTTTGTGTTATTCGTTAATTACTTATTTATTCATTATTCAATTATTCATTCATTTAATTATTTATTGATTTATTTATTTAATTGTGAAATTTTTTATTTATCTAATTTCTTAATTATTTATTTACTTGATTATTTATTCATTCATAATTTATTTATTGTTAATAATTTATTAATTTAAATTGTTATTTATTTGATTATTCATTCATCCGTTATTTATTTATTGTTATTTATTTATTATTCATTCATTATTTATTGATTGTCATTATTTATTATCTATTGTTAATTATTTATTGTTCATTATCTATTTATTCAATCACCCGTTCATTGAATTCATCATATTTTCATTATTATTCATTCTGTTATTACAATTGCAAATTCATTTAAAATACGGGCGCGGAAATCGTGACTGGCTTAGACCCAACGAACATTTCTCCACTCTTCGTTGGTGAGTCCGCGAATGTCTCGCGAGGTAGAGGTAGGGGGAGAACAACGTTAAGCCCAATTCCACCTAGGACGTCGTTCATTAGCATAAATAATTTGCCACGCATCCCCACTCCCAATTTTCTACCGGAAGGCCAACCCCACGGGTCAGAAAATGAGAACCGTCTACTGCGAGATGAGATGGATTCTATGAGAATTGAGTTGATGGAGTGAAGATCTATGCTTAGGTCACACACCGGGACAATTCCGAAAACGACCGTGAATAAAGGGTCTGAAAGGGGAGAATCCCTGCCGAATTCGGAAATCAATGACCACGTACTCGGTCATACCATCTGCTGACCAAGGTCTTGTCGAAAGAGAATTGCGTAACGTGCACTTCGGAGACACACATACACATTTTAGACACCCTTCAAACGATCCCGCAGTGCAAAATATTTCTTTCGGGCTCGGTAACGTTAACCCGATCAATTCTCAAAGTGTCCAGCCCAACACCGACACCGTAATTCCTAATTTGGACCAAATATATCGGAAAGTTCAAGAGCAAGCTCAACAAATAATAGGTCAAATTATAGCTAAAGAGCAAGCTCAACAATTGATAGATTCCGGTAGCAATCGAGCACGCTACGTTAGCGGAAATGAAGCTAGCCAACCACATTTTGACCAGAATTCGACAAGATTATGCGGTACTTATAATCAACGCGTATCGAATCGCCGTACAAGCCGTAGTAGAAGAACGACTTCTCCAATGCGTGGTGGTTTTTCTTGGCGCACCAGTGATTCGAGTGACGACGAGCCGCCACAGGATCCCCATAGCAGATTAGGGAGTCTGTCGCCTCGATTGAGGAATAACCAAGTCTCGACGGTAAAAATCGGGCAAATTGTCAGCTCATGGAAGATCTCCCTTCCGGGGACAGAGAAGGATCCAGAAGAATTTCTCATGATTCTGAAAGATCTCTTGTCCATAAGTGGAATCCGGAAAGACCTATTCGTGCCGTGTTTGGCAAAAGTCTTCGAGGGTGTCCACCGCAAGTGGTACCTCGTCAAAAAAAGATCCTGGCGCACGTGGAAAGATTTCGCCCGAGCCTTTCGTTTCGAGTGGAGAATCAAGAGGGAAGACACAGACCTTCTCTACGAGGTTCGCGACCTGAAAGCTGACAAAGGGGAGACGTTAGCCGAGTATGCAACTCGTGCGAGGTTCATCTTTGAACGGATGGAACGACCTCCCGCTTTCCAGGAGCAACTGCGACTCATTCTTGAGAAATTCCCCCCGCGTCTTATGACCGAGGCCAAGTATGAATTCCTCGCGAACTACGACGAATTCCTTCACTGGGCTAACCAGAGGACGTATAGGTACCGACAATATGAAGCTCAGTCAGACCGTCGTAAACCCTATAGAACGTCCGAATTAAGACAATTACATGAAATATCGGATGCAGGTAGTGACAGTGACGACACGGACATTGACATAGAAAAAACGGTAGGAAACAACGAAGCTACTGACTTAAACGCTATTCAAAGTTGACCACCAGCGAAATTCGACAGACGCTCAAAATCTCTGACAAGACAACGACTAGAGAAAAATCTCAAACGTTTCGATGAAACCCACAAAGACAGCCACGGTAACGCTGACTCGAAAAATAGCCAGCCCCCTTCTACCAATCATCGATTGGATAAACCATCTTTGGACTGGAGTAAATACCATTGTCTAAATTGTGGTGAGACGGGCCACAGTGGACGATTTTGTACCAATGAGTACAGTTAGTTTGTTTCAAATGTCAGAAAATAGGCCATCAAACCCGGGAGTGCCCTAGCAACCAGGGAAACGCCAAAAGCCCACAGTGACTTCACCTCGAGTTACTGAACCAAAGGGCGTAAAGGAGGCAACGTTACAAAACGACAGCACGACGACTGACTACCCCGCTAACATTCGACAAACTAAAGACCTGGACAAAACTAGCGAGAATACAAGTTTACTTCAAGTCACACCTGAGGCGAGTACCCAGCTCAATGTCCTTACTGTCACAGATGATGATTATGAAATGTCAGAAAGTGAGTTCGAAAACTTTGTCGTCAACTGCTCTAGTAACGCAGACGACAACGTAAGTAATCTAGCTAGCTTACAAGTAAACCTTTCGACGATGACAGACGAGACCCTAAACGACGGACCTGCTCGCGACGAGAACATGATATCCAGCTCTCGCCCGGTTTCTTTTAGAACATGGAAGCCGTCTTGTCTGCCAGCCCATGCTGTACATCGATTAGCACAACGTCGTATATACAGCGGCAATGATAATTTACGAGAACCTAGGCGTGCGATACGCATCCCCGTCGAAATCTCTGTCTTTGGCGAAAAGATTAAAGGAATTATCGACAGCGGTAGTGACCGATCTTTTCTAAGCGTCTCGGCATACGAACGCATAAAGAATTACCAACTGGACGATCTTAAGCCAGATAGCTCGTCAAGAAAGGGTGTCGGACTGGGCGATAAGACAATTGTCAAAACCCAAGGGGGGGTTGGGGTCGAAATCCAGAACGAGCAATGTTTAGAAAGGGCAAAAACCCGAACGCGCAATGCTTCGAATGAAAATGTTCAGAAAGGGCAAAACTTCGAATGAGGTTGTAGCGAACGTATTATATGCCGAACGCCTACCAGTCGGCGCAGTATTCAACATTTCCCGACTTTCGAGCTTTCCCACGCGGAAACTATCAAGGTTAGATATATGCCGTCGCGGACTTTTTTATAGGAAATTCAATTCTCTACAACATTGTTTATGTGAACTTTTGGTCTATATAGCGTTGTTTATCCAGCGTTTAGACAGAAACAAAATAAAACGGTAAAAAAATCGATGCATTCTTACCTTCCCGTCAAAACGCTGGTTAAACAACGCTATATAGACCAAAAGTTTACATAAACAATGTTGTAGAGAATTGAATTTCCTATAAAAAAGTCAGTGACGGCATATATCTAACTGTGATAATTTACGCTAATTTTTAAATTGGAGATAATTGAAAAAATGAAAATCCGCCGCGGTTTTTGTCATTTTCTGACTTTTGAGCTTTCCCATTCGTAAATTATCACAGATAGATATATGCCGTCACTGACTTTTTTATAGGAAATTCAATTCTCTACAACATTGTTTATGTGAACTTTTGGTCTATATAGCGTTGTTTAACCAGCGTTTTGACGGGAAGGTAAGAATGCATCGATTTTTTTATCGTTTTATTTTGTTTCTGTCTAAACGCTGGATAAACAACGCTATATAGACCAAAAGTTCACATAAACAATGTTGTAGAGAATTGAATTTCCTATAAAAAAGTCCGCGACGGCATATATCTAACCTTGATAGTTTACGCGTGGGAAAACTCGAAAGTCGGGAAATGTTGAAAACCGCGCTGACTGGTAGGCGTTCGGCATATAATACGTTCGCTACAATCTCATTCGAAGTTTTGCCCTTTCTGAACATTTTTATTCGAAGCATTGCGCGTTCGGGTTTTTGCCCTTTCTAAACATTGCTCGTTCTGGATTTCGACCCCAACCCCCAAGGGGGCACTGGTTTCGTCATTGACATTGGCGACGTATACGGCCCTCAGTGGTTTAGTATACTCCCTGGCCTGTCAAGTGATCTTATCCTTGGCATGGACTTCTGGATGTCTTTTAAGGTGAAAGTCGATCCGTTTGCTCAAACGTGGACTCTCCCAGGGAGCCGCCATATATACCCCTTGTCTCAGATTATCGTCTCATCTTCGGAACTTCGTCTCCTCACCGTTGACGATACGAATAAACTACAAACCTTTCTTGACAATGAATTTAAAAAATTTGCCAAAGAATCAACGGGTGAGACTGATCTTATCGAGCATGTCATCGAACTTGACGATCCAAATCCATACAAGCAAAAGCCTTATCGGAGAAGCGAAGTGGTTCGTGAATTTATAAAAGAGGAAGTCGACCGATTGTTGAAAAAGGGTTATGTTACGTGGAGTAATAGTGAATGGGCTTGCTCACCTGTCGTAGCTCCGAAGGCGAACGGAGGTTTAAGGTTTTGCATAAATTACAAACCTGTCAATCGCCAATCCAAAAAACCAGCATACCCACTGCATAACATGAGGTCCATCTTGTCGCAACTTCATCGCGCGAAAATAATTTCGACTCTCGACATGAGTGAAGCTTTTCATCAAATTCCCATGCAAAAAGAGAGTCGACAATATACCGCATTCATTGTAGAAGGTCTAGGTCAAATGGAATGGTTGAGAATGCCATACGGTCTTACCGGAGCGCCTTCGACATTTCAACGGTTGATGGACATTTTGAAAAGGCGATTTGCTGATTTAATCCACCAGCGAAATTTGCCTAACAAATGGGTTGACCAAGT
Source organism: Diplazon laetatorius (assembly GCA_963662125.1). Classification (NCBI taxonomy): domain Eukaryota; kingdom Metazoa; phylum Arthropoda; class Insecta; order Hymenoptera; family Ichneumonidae; genus Diplazon; species Diplazon laetatorius. Next base: position 8,823,188 of record OY759163.1, on the reverse strand, counting down.
TTTCACGTATCTCGATGACTGGATCGTCGTCAGTGAAGACCTCGACGAGCATATCACAATTTTGTCTTTGGTGTGCGAGGTCTTCCGTGGAGCCAAGCTCATAATGAATCGTGAAAAGAGTAGTTTCCCTTGCAAAGAGGTCTAATTCTTAGGTTACATTGTTGACGAACATGGTATGAGACCGAATCCCGAGAAAATACAACCCATTCTCGATTTTCCTGTCCCTAGGGATAGAACTCAGCTTCGTCAATTCAATGGATTAGTCAATTGGTACCATCGGCATTTGAAGAACATTGCCAGGGTACAGGGTCCTCTGAACAAGCTTACGAGCGTCAAAGTTCCATGGAACTGGACTGAGGTAGAGCAGAAGTCTTTTGACGAAGTAAAAAAGGCCTTAGCCGAAGCTCCTCGTCTCTATGTCCCAATACCAGGGCAACCTTTTGTCTTGTACACCGATGCGAGCGATTTTGGTCTCGGTGCGATTCTTGTCCAGTTAGACCCCGAATCGAAGAACGAAAATCTTATCGAAGTTCTAAGTCGACCTCTGAGAGGTGCAGAATTGCATTACACGACAACCGAAAAAGAGTGTCTTGCTGTTGTCTGGTCCGTTGAAAAAATCCGCTGCTATCTGGAGGGCATGTCATTTAAAATTGTTACTGACCACCAGGCACTACAATGGCTTCATTCTTTAAAGAATCCAACTGGTCGCTTAGCCAGATGGGCCATGTATCTATATCAGCATGATATTGTTAAATAAATCGGGTTTTGGGTCATTGAATTAAAGAAATAAAGATAATTGCCATTCTCATGTCTATTATATTTGAAACGTAAAATGTATTTATTTGATTATAAATCATGATTGCCCGTACAACTTTGGATTATTGCGCGGCTCCGTGCGAACACGTCTCATCGCGTTACTTGCTTCTCGTTACCTTCTCCCACTCACTTTTCTCTCTCCCCCAGCCGAGCTTCCGTCGAGGCACCTGCGCGGCTCGCATTGCGCACACACACTCGTCCACGCACATTTCGTGTAAACATGAATTCACATTTCTCAACACACCTCCTTGAATTCATGCATTTACAATATTCTCTTTCAAATTCCTTCAATACATACTTAAATATACTAAACTCGAATTATTCTCAGCAAATTCCTAAATTTCTCGAACATGTTTTTCCCCAGAGCCTTCGTTAACACATCTGCTATGTTGTTTTCAGATTCTACTTTGATGATTTCAATAATCCCATTTTCGTAACACTCGTTAATAAAATGATAGTGTACCTCAATGTATTTTGAGTTTTTTGTTAAATTTCCAAATTTTGCGATAGCGATGGCTCCAGAATTATCCTCGTATATTTTTACAGGTTTTTCGACGTTCAATTTGAAGTCTTTCAGTAGGTTCAAAATCACTCTGATTTCACTCACTGACTCTGACAATGCAATATATTCCGCAGCGGTTGACGATTTTGTCACACTGCCTTGCTTTTTCGATTTCCAATAGATAACGTTATCAAAGAATCTGATTACAAATCCCGTCGTTGATTTTCTATCTATTTTATCGCCTGCCCAATCAGCATCAACAAAACATTCCAAAAGGTCTGCATTTAAATTTCTTTTATACGTTAGCATTAAGTCTTTTGTCAAATACAAATACTTTAATACCCTCAGAGCGTATTTATAGTGAGTCTCGTCGTAACTATTTTGAAATCGACTTAAATAATTTACACTATAACTTACATCCAATCTCGTTCCAGTACTAATGTATAATAGTGCTCCGATCAAATTTCTATACTTTATGTCATTTGATGCTGCTTGCGCTGGTTCTAGACTCAAATTTTGTTCCATTGGTGTACAGTATAATTTCGCATCCAAAACATGGTATTTTCTCGCTAATGACTCTATGAATGCACTTTGGTCCAATGTCATTATGCTGTTTTTGCTGTCATAATCGATATTAATCCCCAGGTAAGTTTTTATTTCACCCAAATCTTTCATTGCAAATCTCATCGATAACTTTATTTTGATTTCATCAATTCCTTTATTCTCTTTTCCACAAATCAATAAATCATCAACAAATAGAATTAAGAAAATCGTTTGATCTTTATCATGTTTTAAGTACAAACAGTAATCGCTTTCACTTCTAATAAATCCCAGTTTTCTTATTAATTCGTCGAAACATTCGTACCACGCTCTCGGACTCTCACGCAATCCATATAACGCTTTTTCCAGTTTGCATACTCTTCCCGTTCCATCATTATAACCTGTAGGCTGTTTCACATACACTTCGGACTTTACATTTCCGTTCAGAAAGGCTGCCTCCACATCCATTTGTGAAATTTTTAACTCAAACTGACAACAATAAGCTAATAACAATTTCAATGTCTGTATTTTCGCTACTGGAGAGTAAACATCTTCCAGTATTTCCGTTTGTTGAAATCCACGTACAACTAATCTCGCTTTCTTTTTGTTCTCAGATTTGGTTGTGAATACCCATTTTAAGTCCAAGATCTTTTTATTTCTTGGTTTCTCCACTAGTTTCCAAGTTTTATTTTTATCAAGACAGTTTATTTCGCGATCCGTTGCATCCTTCCATAAATCATAATCACTGCAGTTTAGAGCTTCTTCATAAGTTGATGGACTATCTGCACTCACAAAGTTTACATATATGCAATTTGTACTTAAAGAATTTTGACCATATCTTTCCGGTTTCTTTCTTTCACGAGTTGACCTTTTTCTGCAATTTTCCAAATCACCAATCGATTCTTCACGTCTATGACTTGAGTTTATATCGTTCATTTTATTCGACGTTACTTTTTGTTCAGGATTTTCGTTTTGGATAAAAACGTCGTCGTTTGCTTCGTCCATTAACTTTTCTTCCGCACTTTTTACAGATTCATCATCACATTCTTCGCCTGTGAACCCTACCAAGTTTTGATCTTTTTCAACAATATCTACGTGTCTTGCTACTTTAACTTTATTGTTTATTAAAACTCTATAACCAACGTTTTCGTATCCTACAAGTATTCCCAAGTCGGCCTTTCTGTCCCATTTCGAATCACGCTTAATTTCAGGTACTCTAACAAATACCCTGCTTCCGTACAGTTTCAAATTGTTAATATTTGGTTTCTTTCCGAAAAATATTTCAAACGGGGTTTTATTTTCCACCGTGTTTGCTTTAACTCTGTTTCTTAAATACGCTGCAGTTTTTACGACTTCAGGCCAGTATCTTTTGCCCACTTGAGAATCTTGTAATAAACATCTTGCTGAGTCCATTACTGTACGATTGTACCGCTCAGCTGTTCCATTCAGTTCATGCACGTATGGTGGGCATGGCTCCAGAAAAATTCCTTTTTCACTAACAAACTTTTCCATTTCTACGTTAATATACTCGCGTCCGTTATCACATCTTAATGTTTTGATTTTTTTACCCGTAAGATTCTCGACCTTATTTATATAATCTCGAAAACAATTTAGCACATCGGTTTTTGATTTTATTGTATAAACTAACGCACATTTGCTATAATCGTGAATAAATGTCAAAAAATATTTTGATCCGTCGTATCCAGTAGTATTATGAGGCCCATTCAAATCGGTATGAATCAATTCCAGAATCTCACTCGATCTGCTTCTATTATTCTTAAACCGCAAATTTCTCATTTTGTTTTGAATACACGTTCCGCACTTCAGAAATATTGATTCAAAATTTTCCGGTAAACCTTCAACTAATTTATCTTTACTCATCATATTCAGGTAATTGAAATTTACGTGTCCCAAAATTCTGTGAAATTTTTCTTTTTGCGTCATTGTTTCTACATTTCTAGCATCCGACTCCTTTTCATCCATATAGCTTATCATTTTATACAATCCATTTTCCACGTAAGCGATTCCGATCAGATCATCACTACTGTTGTATATTTTAGACGTTTCACCAATCGATATAAGTTTGTTTTTCTTGGCTACTTTCCCAAAGCTAATTAGGTTTTTGTCCATGTCTTTTACAAAATACACGTTTGGAATTGTAATTCCTTTTCGTTCTCCGTTTACAATAAAGTAGGTTAAAACTTTACCGATTTTCGTTCCTTTCAAGGTTCTACCATCTCCGACTTTAACATTAATAGGACATTTTAAATTTATAAATTCGTAGAAAAGTGAGTCATCGTTAATGATGTGATCTGAACAACCGCTATCTAGAATCCATTCTATACTATTATATTCACAGCTATACACGCGTACGTCGTTTACGTTTTCCTCGCTACGCTCTACCTGTGTAAGAAATGTTCCGTTGTTGTATTCGTTGTTGTAGTTGTAGATGTGATGCGCTGTTCCGCTTGTAGATGGTTGGCGGTCTCTACCTTGCTCTCTGTCGTATTCACCACTATATGTGTGATGTGCTACTCCGCTTGTAGGTGTATGCCATCCTCTGCCTCGACCTCTGCCGAAGCCTCGTCCGCCACGTCCCCCACGTCGTTGGAAGGGACGTTGGTGTTGTGGCTGCTGCCAAGCACCTCCTTGCCGTGGTGTGGTACCTCCTGCTCCACTGCCGGATCCGCTTTGCCGCTTGCTCCAACAATCTTTCTTGTAATGGCCGGGTTTCCCGCACTCAAAACACGTGAATTTCTTTTCAGTCTTGAATGCACTTGTCTTTTTGTTGCTTGTTTCACTCTGATTTTTCATCTCCCAAATGCTTATTTTGTTCTTCACAAACTCACACGTTTTATCACTGTCTCTTAGCACGTCAATTAAATCTCCAATATAACTATACGAGTCCGGTAGTGTTTTCAGCATATAATCTAATTTCTCTCGTTCGCTCACTTGCCCTCCGGCACTCTTAAGTTCGTTGATCAGCTTCTCAAAATCGGTGAAGAATGAACTTAAGTCGTCGTAGTCCTTCAGTTTCATTCTATCTAATTTGTTTCTTAGGCAGATCTGTAATGCTGACGATTCTTTAATGTACATTTGATCAAATTTCTTCATAATCTTGTAGGCCGAATCTTCATCCCCCACAAATTCCAACTGCTCGTTCGTGATACTGCAATACAGGGTGTCCCGTAATCGTCGAGTGTGGCGAGAACCGGTGTATTCCTTATTAAATTTCGAGACGAAAATCCATTTGCGAAATTTCAATCCGATCTGTAGTTTCCGGGAAAGATGGGTTACAAGGTGACCAATGAGAGGCGGGTACGCCGCAAGCTTGTGCCTTGTATCATTGCTCTACGACTATTTTTGACTGCGTTACAGCCTTCTGAAAAAAAAAGAATGGTTGTTTACCTTGCAGTCCAGAGACGTCAGTTCATCTGACAGAGCGGCCCGAATGACAGATAACAGCTGACATCAAATTTCAATTCCATTGTTTTTTTTTTCGCTGGTCGCGACCATTCAACAAAAAAATACGTATCGTCTGACGTTCGTTGGAAAGTTTGGCACGAATCTCAGAGCACTAGCTTCCGGCATACCCGCCTCTCATTGGTCCCCCATTGGTAACCCATTGTTCTCGGAAACTACTGATCGGATTGAAATTTCGCATAGGGATTTTCGTCTCGAAATTTAACACGGAATACACCGGTTCTCGCCACACTCGACGATTACGGGACACCCTGTATATGTAATTCATCGCTTTCAAATTTTTCTTATCCCACGTGTCTCGATCTTCCTGTTCAGTTTTTTCTCTGGTCACTGGATCATAACATTCTTTCCACTTGAGATACAGCAGGATCCTTTTTTTCCAAATGTTGTAATCCTTTCCATCGAAGATTTAAAACTTCAATTCATCTTCTTTCGGCATTTTCACTTTGTTAGCACTTTCAATTCTTTTCCCAAAAATTAACTTTTTCAAAATTAGCACTTTTTCAATTTCCTTTATAAATAATTTTGTAATTTTCTCTTCCAGCCTAGCAAGCACTTCTTGTTCTTTTAATTCACTTTTCTTCATTCGATTCACTACCACGTGGCAACATAACCTAACCCTCGGAAACCAACTAGTACGCAGTAACCACGCTCTGCTACCATGTTAAATAAATCGGGTTTTGGGTCATTGAATTAAAGAAATAAAGATAATTGCCATTCTCATGTCTATTATATTTGAAACGAAAAATGTATTTATTTGATTATAAATCATGATTGCCCGTACAACTTTGGATTATTGCGCGGCTCCGTGCGAACACGTCTCATCGCGTTACTTGCTTCTCGTTACCTTCTCCCACTCACTTTTCTCTCTCCCCCAGCCGAGCTTCCGTCGAGGCACCTGCGCGGCTCGCATTGCGCACACACACTCGTCCACGCACATTTCGTGTAAACATGAATTCACATTTCTCAACAGATATAACTGTCGAACACAGACGTGGGACGACAGATGAAGCCCCTGACGCTCTGTCGAGAATGTTTGACATCGATGAAGATCATTTCGGTTGGGAGGAGATAGTGGAAGAAACTGTCCGTAGTCGCCCACAACTTAGATCAATAAGGGATCAAAATTGGTACGACACAAAATATAAACTAGTTAAGACTCAGCCAGATAAATTTCCCGAGTGGAAGATAGAGAACAACGAACTTTTCTACCATAGACCCGATTATGAGAAAGCCCTCATCGACGATGAATACCCGTGGAAAAAAGTAGTGAAATCGGACGTTTTGACAATACTCCACGAGAACCACGATATTCCCGAAGCAGGTCATCTAGGGAAAGATAAGACAATTGACCGAATCAGACTAAATTATTACTGGCCTGGTATGTCACAGGATATAAAGTCATATGTCGAGAACTGTGAGATTTGTCTTAAAGTCAAATTTAATCAAAATCCCATTAAAGGACCGCTAATGACACGGCCAGTACAACAACCATGGGCTCAATTGTCAATCGATACTGTAGTTTCACAAACACGTACCAAAAGGGGAAATACGTGCATTATTGTCGTTCAAGACCTTTATACAAAATTTATCGAACTATTTCCCGTCCGAAATCGGTTAGGCAAAACCGTTGTCAAAGTGTTGGACACTCTGTTTGATCGTTGGGGAGCCCCCAGATCAATCATCACCGACAACGGGCTCGAGTATGTCAATAAAGAAGTAAAGGCCTTTCTTCTAGCTAGAGGTGTCAAACATTTGACCACTGCAATAGCACACCCCCAAGCCAATCCGGTTGAACGTGTTAATCGAACGATCAAGCCCATGATCGCGGCATTTATTGACGAGAAACACGACGAATGGGATGTGAATTTGCCTAAAATCCAATTCGCTTACAATACCGTCCCCCATACCGGAAGTAGAATTTCGCCGTTCTATCTAAACCACGGGCGTGAAGCAACAGCTAAACACATCCCTAAGCCTCCTAACACTGTCCAGACGCAAAATGACGAGACAGTAGAC